>CM060602.1:1017500-1325000 GCA_030578255.1 Tiaroga cobitis
TTACCGTTTGAGTTTTGATAAATCATTTTCTTGCTGTAGCAGATGACTTAAGCAAACTAAAATAGCGTAGAGTAAAATTTTAATCTTACAGTGATCAGTAGTTAATGTGACTAAAGGGATTTTGAGCCATGTGGCTCCTGATCAGAGCCGGTCCGAGCCTTTTGGGGGTCCTAAGCAGAATTTGATTTGGGGTCCCCTCCCACTACGCGAAGTCACCTGTGCTTGACGATTATTAACACAAATGTCACGCAATAATGATACATTGTAAATTAATAGAGTTAGGTTATGTATTAATACAAAATAAATACTTAATAAAAAATAGATGCCTACTTAAATAAAAAAGTTTTAACTTTTACTTTACTCTTTTACTAACTCTTTGAAACTTCTTAAAACAAACTGTCTCAAAACATATAAAATAAATTATTTGCTAAAATAATGACAAAACTGAGAAATCAGAAACATAATAAGAGCAAGGGTTCAACAATGACAATAATTGTTGAAAACTGTAAAAAATATTATTATTTCTCAACTGTCTCAATACAGTGTAACTGTCCTCAAAATCTTTTGTATTATTATTATTGTAACAGACTTTGATGGATTGTACTGTACATGACAGAATCCAACAGAGTCTGTTACTATAAAACCGGTAATGATGTACTGGCGCTCGTTGTTTGTGTGTATGCAATGTATTTTTCCCCTTGGGGCTTGCCGTAGATAGGAATGGGTCGTGCGCACTTGGTACTGGAGTGTCGCGAGTTTTTGGAGTTAGTGATCTGATGTGTGGTATAATAAAGTGGAGAAGAGTTCAAACTGCTATGTTTATTATTTATTCAAACTGCTACCCTTACACAGGTCCGCATTAATGCACGGGCTTACTGGGGCTGAAGCCCCAGGGCCTATGAAGACAAGGGGCCTATCATAAGCCCAAAAAAAAAAAAAAATCACATTGTTTTGTAATTTGTCGAATTTTCTGTCAATCACTTGATATTCATGTTTTTGGCTGCTGATTGATCCAATTTACAAGTGACCCACGTGGGAAGCATGATATGACAGCCTATCAGAATGTAGAGAAACAGTTGTCATCTTCTCTAGTAGTCTATTCAAATGTACGCTAGTCACAGAGGCTGATGATAGCTATCAAAATGTTGAGGAAGAAATAAACGAAAAATATCGCGACAGAAAGAAAACAGTGAGAAGGAATTGTTCAAAAAGATTTCAAAGCTAACAGGATTTTTTAAACCTGCAAATGAAGGTGAGTCGAGCTCATTAAGCGGAGCACCGATCGATGATCAGTGGAAAGGACAAGCAAACAGGCGCGCAGTGTTAATTTCGTTGACGAATAATTTGCGTAATTATTTTTGTCAACAACATTTTTTCACAGACGAAAACGAGACGATACGGTCCCGACCCGAAGCGTGCAGCCCTGCACATAGACAGACAGCGCGCGAGGACTGAATTGAGCTCTCTTTCGCTTCTGAATGGACAAATACACACAACATTTTGTCTAAATGTCCGTTTTAGAGAGTATTCACGTAAACACAGTCGGTTATGTCTTTACAGAACGTACAGTTGTGAGAATATTGGATGTGCATCAGTGTAATTGGATCTGCGCACTCGGTCTTAAAGTGACAGTGCGTAATAAAACTAATGCCGTCTGTAAACTTAATATTAATCAAACAACAAAATAAAAAGAGAAAAGCATTCATTGCTCTTTAATATGGATTAATTATACTTAAATTATACAAATAAATATGTCTGCTTGAAAGAATAAAGAATGATGTATTTAAGTTAAAGACTGCATAATCATTGATTGAAAAAAAAAGACTGTTCTACTTTAGGAGAAGAAGTGTTTTTATTTAATTTTACGATATGTTATGTCACCGTGCTAAATCTGTGTCTGTACAGTATTGCATGTTCAAACTTTAAAAATTATTCATATTAACAGGTTAATAGATGTTTTCTATTGGAATATATAATGGATTTGGAAATTTTAGAGAAATTCTAAATTAATGCATTAGAATTTCACTAAACCCATTCGATTTTAGTCGACTAAATCTACTGTAAATTTAGTCGACTAAAATCTTATTGTATTTTGTCGACTAAAACAAGACTATTTACTGCTTTCCAGTATAGCCTGTGCTGTGGAGGGTTTACATTGCTGTTGTTGTGGATATTTTTATGGAATACTGTTTTCGTTAGGCTATATCTCCCCGAGAGAAACTTATTTCTGCTTTTGTTGTATAGACAAACGTGATCATTAGACTTTTTTTTTTATTGTGGGCCTACAAAACCTCTCAGCCCCAGGGCCTAATGGCAGGTTAATGCGGGCCTGCCCTTACACCTAGAAGGTTAAGTTCCCCTGCGGCTATTTTCTCCAACTTAAACCGATACCGTGACTATGCGCAGTTGCGCACGAATTGTCTATGCACGCGCGAGGTGTCTAGAATAGATTATGCGCATGACTTAAACGCTGGCAGACACAGCAGCAGTTGTAGGCAGGTATATTGATCATGAAATCAGAATTTTCTTGTCTTGAATTATTCATTCAGTCATATTCATTCATTCATTTATGTCACTTGTTTCAGTCATCTAAAAATTTTTTTTTAAAAACTCGATTGGGGGGGGGGGGGGGGGGGGGGGGGGGGCCTGGTGGCCAGGAGGCCCCAAGCAGCCGCTTAGTTCACTTAAGCCTCGGGCCGGCCCTGCTCCTGATGATTTTGATGACATAAACTAAAACGGTGTACGTGCATGGTGTGACGCTCAGGAGCAGATGGGAGGAGACCTTTGACCTTAGGCACTGGTCAGCTTTTTGGCCAGTGTATTTCTGTATTAGGCTTTAGCTAAATAACAGGTCTGGATCTCCATCTTTTTACCACATTACGACAACAAAAGCACTTAAACGCAACACACTGGTAAATACCAGTTCACAAGTGGAAAATATCATATTTCCCATAGCACGTGAACGCACCATGAGACTCAGATCCACAGTAAAGGGCTTAAAGTTTGCTTTGCTGATTTACATATAAGCAGTCAAGGAGAGAACGGGAACAAATCCTTCACGCCCAGCGCCAATCCTTCACACTCGGATTGAACACACTAACATAACACAGCATGCCTTTGTTCACTTGGTAACACTTTATTTACAGTCCTTGTTACATGTTACATGTAGTAATTACTATAAATTGTGCATCATGATATGCAACTATCCCTGTAAAGCCTGACATATGAGGTAATAGAAAATATATAGGCTGTATATATTATATAAACACCCACTGTAAAAAATTACCGTGATATTAACGGTAAAAGGCTGTAAAAATGCTACGGTGAAAAACTGTTAATTGGTTAACAAGTTTCCATACGGTGAATAACTGTGATAGAACCCTATATTTAATGTTATTTTACAGTGAAATACCGATAAATTTACAGAAATGAAAAAGAACAAGTCATTGTATAATTTACAGTGGAAAAAAACGTAAATTGACATTCCCCCAATTCCCTGCGTGACACTTCACATTAGATGTACTTTTGTTGAAATAACTGTTTTTCTAATCCATTATGTAAATTAGGTTTTAATGTTGCATTTGATGTTGTTAAATCAATGTTTATTGCATGGCAATTTCATGTGTGTTATCATGATAGTGTTTAGTGTTTGTGTGAATGACACTGTGCAGCTTCTATATATTAATATTAACATTTTCTAGTGGAAAAGCTGCTTGTGACGAGCTTTGATTGATCATGTGACTCTCATCTCCACTGTGATTGGTGGCTGTCAGTGTATTACAATGGTACAAAACAGATACTAGTACTTCAATAGAACTGTAAATTAACATTATATCAGGTAGTGAAATAAGTCTGTAGAACAATGTTGCTACCGTATTTTTTACAGTAAATATCTGGCAACCACAGCTGCCGTTTTTTTTTTTACTGTAAATTTAACAGATTTTTTTTAAAGTGTACTGACTGACAAAAGCGATGATTAATGTGTGCGCCTCTCCCTGTAGGGCACGTAATGTAAACCTGATATGAATTTGATGATTTCCCATGATTCTTTCTCAAACCCGAGTTCCAGATGAAAACACGAAAGCCCTGAAGTTAGTCCTTGACTTGGAAATAATGAGCAGTTTTGGCTCAGGAGTTTGTCTCTCTGTCTTCCGGCACGGATCCCTCAGATGAAGTCGAGATGGAGCGTCTGGTTTATTTTGTCGCGTCCCATGACTCAATATGTGGGTCAGGGCTTTCCACTGCAGGTGATGTTTAATGAAGTCTGGTGTTAAACTCATTAAATCACCGGTCTTTGATGTAGGCCTACAACTCGCAGTGATTCAGTAAAGCAGAGTTTAGCAGTAATTACCGCTATGGATTATGAATCATAATTAAATACACGATGAGGTGTGGTATGGGATTTTTCGCGGTGAATCCCTGCGGATCGGCTGAAATCCGGAAAGCGGCAAATTAAAGGTCTCAGTCAATCAGTGTTTCTCCACACACGGATGAAGCGGGTTCTTCAGGGCTCGGCCTTCTTTCTGTCTGTTATTGAAGCGGGTTTGACTGATTCGACTCTTGAGAGTGTCTGTCCATCACTGGCTAGTTCCAGATCAATGTCTGCGACGTCTCAGTTTCTGCCTTATCTTTTCCTCATCGAAACCCTCGAGCGTTCACTCTTGATCTTGACCCACATAAAACCCCCTTTGACACAGGCTTCAGATCAGCGGCTTTGGCACCAGCCAATTTAAAGAGTGAATTGAACCTTAGAAATGAAGGAAAGTGTACACAGTATATTCTTCTGGATTCAGTAGGATTTAGACAATAGTTATGAAATTTACAGCAACGTAACCTCATTAATATTCAAAGGTCACACTACTCTTTGGCCATTTTTGACCGAAATTTTTTTACTTTTTATTTTTTATTTTTTACTTCATCGGAATGGTACGAAACTTGGTAAAGGTTTCGGCACTTGCTGTGTGAACACACACACAAAAAATCATGGACATGATTCGAACAGTTTAAATAGTACTGTAAACAAT
The DNA here is from genome assembly GCA_030578255.1 of Tiaroga cobitis. Lineage (NCBI taxonomy): Eukaryota > Metazoa > Chordata > Actinopteri > Cypriniformes > Leuciscidae > Tiaroga > Tiaroga cobitis. Next base: position 1,022,525 of record CM060602.1, read on the forward strand.
AGTCACACTTGTGCTCCTCGCGGTCAGAATTGAGATGAATAAATTAGAGAGTTTCCTCTAGTGGAGGCGTGTGGAACTGCAGCCGAACACACTCTCACTGAACGCTCGTTTACTGACAGATCAGCTCACCAGTGTTGGGCAGTAGCGTCGCTACAAGTAGTGACGCTACTAGTTTAACTACATTTCTCAGTAGCGTGGTGGTAGTTTCGCTGTTTTCGGAATCAAATAGCTTTTCAGTAGCGAAGCTCTTTTTTTGATCAAGTAGTGCGGTAGCGTCCACACACTACACACAAGCTACATTTTTCTAAGCATTTGTAAAGTTCAACCTCAAATCGGAAATACAACTGCTAAGTATCACTGATCCTGAATAAGTGACGATGACGGCGGTTGGCAACCATAGGACTATATTTCATTCCTGCGATGCGGAAAACACGGACAGGATTGCGGAATCCAGGCATAAAAATGAATAATATGAAGAAAAAAATGATAAAAATTAATAATAATAAAAAATAGCTTAGATGTAGTAAGCTACTTTTGCCATTTTGCTGTAGCTTAGCTTGCTACATTTCCCAGGGAGGTAGCTTCAGTGTAGTGAAGCTGAATTTAATGTAGAGTAACTGCTAGCTTAGCTCACTACATTTTCCAAGTAGCTTGCCCAACACTGCAGCTCACACACTGGTCTAGATTTATGGCTCTGAGTTTTTTTTCACAGTTTTAGAGTAAAAAATGTTTTTGGAAATATATATTTCATAAAATAATTTTAAATAGTATTTTTGCACATTTTTCATAACAATAAACGTAAAATAATGAAACTTTATTAGGTTCCCTTTTTAAAACTTTTCTCACTCCAGCAATAATCTGGCGAGTGTCGTCTGTGAAAAGAGATCAAACTTCAGTCTGCCGCTCTAAAGCGTTCAAGATTCTCAAATTACATTTTCAGGTCTAAGCTCAAAAAGTGAATAAATGGATTATAAATACAGCGTAAATATAATTTACCAGAAAATCCCCTAAAAATACAAAATATTAAATAAAAAACATCATCGAACTAAAATATAGTACATTTATTTAATTGAAAAAAAAAAAAAAAATTCAGTCATTTTTGATCGACACCAGAGCACCAGAGGGTTAAAAAAATATTTTAGAAATTAAAATGCAACACAGTTCTTCCACATTTTCTCAGTTCATTATTTTTGTCTGCATTAACTGAAAAAAAACCCCATAATAGTTCTAGTTCTCAGCAGACTTTGCATGGGACTGGATGGAGAGAATAAATGCTGAAATTAAAAGCCTTTTGAGATGAAAAAGAAGCTTCTGTTGTTGTTTTTGTGGGGTTAAAGCTGCTGATATGGTTTTGTCTTGGGGTTTTCCATTACGGTGATGAATGGAGCTGGTGCTTTGGTTCAGGACGGAGAGATTTCTGTAAGTTCCTTTATTCAAAAAGCAATTAGTGTCCAAATGTCAGTGCAGAAAGCGTCCGTTTCTTCCTCACACGAGCAGTGTCTCACACACTCCGGCCATTCAGTTCCAGAGGATTTACAAAACATAAACCATTGTGCAAAAGTTTGGGGTCTGTGAGGTTTTTTAAAACTTCAGTAAGGATGCATTAAATTGATCTAAAGTGACATTAAAGGCATTTATAATGTTACAAAAGATTCTATTTAAAATAAATGCTGTTCTTATGAACTTTCTATTCATCAAAGAATCCCGAAAAATAAAATGTATCATGATTTCCACAAAAATCTGAAGTGTTTTCAACACTGATAATAATCATAAATGTTTCTTGAGCATCAGATCCTCATATTAGAGTGATTTCTGAAGGATCATGTGACACTGAAGACTGGAGTAATGATGCTGAACATTCAGCTTTGATCACAGGAATAAATTACACTTTACTGTATATTCACATAGAAAACAGCGGATTTAATGAAAAATATTTCAAAATAGGTGTGGCCTTGAGCAGAAGAGACTTCTGTACAAAAAAAATGTTGTTTTTTTTTGTTTTTGTTTTTTTTGCAGGATGCTGAACCACATTTGTTTAAAAAAATATCAGAATGTATTTAATTAAAGGATTGAGGATGTCCCATGTCTCTATATAAATTGTCTCTGGTCTGTTCTTCCGCCTACGTCACGCTTGACCTTTCACCCTTATCACGTAATGTGTGTCGCATCACAGCTCGTGCAAGACCAGCATTAGTGCTTAAAAGTATATAAATGTGTATTTTGTTATAAATGTCCGCTGGTTTGTCTAGATCAGACTCTTATTCCTCGGCTGGATCGTGTCGAGACTTTGAAGCTGCACTGAAACTCACATCTGGACCTTCGACCCGTTGGACCCCATTGAAGACACTATATGGAGAAACCCTGGAGTGTTTTCCTCAAAAACCTTCATTTCGACTGAAGAAAGACAGACATGAACATCTTGGATGACGTGCGGGAGAGTAAACTATCAGGAAGTTTTAATTCTGAAGTGACTCCTTTAATGCTTTTGCTTCATCGTGGAGCGTCAGTACAGATGAAAACGAGGCATGTTGGAATTGTAAATGCGTTTCCCCATGACAACAGTTTTCTAGAAGCACCGTCTCAGTCTCTGATTAAAACAAATAAAATTGAAATGAGGGAATAGAGGCTTGATTAATAAACATCAATAAATGTTGTACTGAACATTAAGTCCTTCATCAAATGAGTCTTGGTTAAAATGAACATTAATATCATTATTTCGATGGTCCACTTTAGAATTTTCTATTAGTAACTTTACAACTTATTATTCAAATCCGAACCCTAACCTAACAGTCTACTAATACTCTAAAGTGTAACAAAATAAATGATTCAAACACAAAAAAATACAATACCTAATTGTAAAGGCTGTGAAAGCATAATTCACATAAATATGCTGATCCGCCTCTTTATGGCTCGAGCTATAAACTTTGTGTTTGCTTTCTTTCTCTCTGTTTTGTACTGACCGGATGTTTATACACACAATGAAATGATTATTCTGTGCAGTGATGTGAGTCATGACAACTGCACTCATGAATAACAGGGTAAAAGCCCTTGGCAAACACACACTCCATGCAAGTCATGCTGGATTAAGGACTGAAGAGATGATAAATAATGCATGTTATTAGTGACGGAGAAGAGGATCAGACGATCAGAGGCACACGAAGACTGATCGACCGACACTGACAGTGAACAGACGAAACGCTTCAGCCCTCGTCCTCTCCTCTCCTGTAACACATCCTCCCCTCGCGGGTCAAACTGACCCGAAGCCCTCATATTACACTCTAAAAACTGCTGGGTTGTTTTAACCCAACTTATGGTCAAATATGGACAAATCCAGCCGTTGGGTTAGATTTTTACATTACATTTTTAACCCAACGTTTGGGTTTGTCCATATTTTACCCAAAGTTGGGTTAAAACAACCCAGCATTTTTTAGAGTTTTTGTCCAGAAAGCTTATTTTATTTCATTCTGATCATATTTTTTCAATTTTTTTATTTTAAAAAATGTGAGATTTTTTGTTATTTTTTATTTGATTTACCTTTAAAGGTGGGGTATCACTTGAAATCCTATTTCTAACCCACTTACAGCCACACAAAATTAAGCAATTTAATCACCTGTGGACCGGGCAGGACTCGAAAAACTCCAGCCAATCATTTCCAAGACCACCTAGAATCATTGGACTGTCAGTGCGCCAATCAAACGATCGTACCATAACTGCATAACTTTCATGCATAACTCTTTTAATTCAGCTCAAAATATCTTACATTGAGAGTCTTTGCAGACCTCTTGTGGAAAATTACTAATATCCATCCATCCATCCATCCATCCATCCATCCATCTTCTTCCGCTTCATCCAGGGCCGGGTCGCGGGGGCAGCAGTCTAAGCAGAGATGCCCAGACTTCCCTCTCCCTAGACACTTCCTCCAGCTCTTCCGGGGGGACACCGAGGCGTTCCCAGGCCAGCCGGGAGACATAGTCTCTCCAGCGTGACCTAGGTCTTCCCCGGGGCCTCCGCCCAGTGGGACGTGCCCGGAACACCTCCCCAGGGAGGCGTCCAGGAGGCATCCTGAACAGATGCCCGAGCCACCTCAGCTGAGCCCTCTCGATGTGGAGGAGCAGCGGCTCTACTCTGAGCTCCTCCCGAGTGACTGAGCTTCTCACCCTATCTCTAAGGGATCGCCCAGCCACCCTGCGGAGAAAGCTAATTTCGGCCGCCTGTATCCGGGATCTTGTCCTTTCGGTCATGACCCAAAGCTCATGACCATAGGTGAGAGTAGGTACGTAGATTGACCGGTAAATCGAGAGCTTTGCCTTACGGCTCAGCTCCTTCTTTACCACAACAGACCGGTACATCGACCGCATTACTGCAGAAGCTGCACCGATCCGTCTGTCAATCTCCCGTTCCATCCTTCCCTCACTCGTGAACAAAACCCCAAGATACTTAAACTCCTCCACTTAAGGAAGGATTTCTCCACCAACCTGAAGTGAGCAAGCCACCCTTTTCCGACTGAGGACCATGGCCTCGGATTTGGAGGTGCTGATTCTCATCCCAGCCGCTTCACACTCGGCTGCAAACCCTCCCAGTGCACGCTGAAGGTCCTGGTGTGAAGGGGCCAACACGACAACATCATCCACAAAGAGCAGAGACGAAATCGCGTGGTCCCCAAACCTGACACCCTCCGGCCCCTTGCTGCGCCTAGAAATTCTGTCCATAAAAATTATGAACAGAACCGGCGACAAAGGGCAGCCCTGCCGGCGTCCAACATGCACTGAGAAGAAGTCTGACTTATTACCGGCAATGCAAACCAAGCTCCTGCTTCGGTCATATAGGGACCGGACAGCCCTTAGCAAAGGACCCCGGACCCCATACTCCCGGAGCACCCTCCACAGGCCGCCTCGGGGGACACAGTCGAATGCCTTCTCCAAATCCACAAAACACATGTGGACTGGTTGGGCAAACTCCCATGAACCCTCCAGCACCCTGTAGAGAGTATAGAGCTGGTCCAGTGTTCCACGGCCTGGACGAAAACCGCACTGTTCCTCCTGAATCCGAGGTTCCACTATCGGCCGTATTCTCCTCTCCAGTACCCTGGCATAGACTTTCCCAGGGAGGCTGAGAAGTGTGATCCCCCTGTAGTTGGAACACACCCTCCGGTCCCCCTTCTTAAAAAGGGGAACCACCACCCCGGTCTGCCATCCCAGTGGCACTGTCCCCGACTGCCACGCGATGCTGCAGAGGCGTGTCAGCCAAGACAGCCCCACAACATCCAGAGACTTGAGGTATTCAGGGCGAATCTCATCCACCCCCGGTGCCTTGCCACCGAGGAGTTTCTTGACTACCTCGGTGACCTCAGCTAGGGTAATGGACGAGTCCACCTCTGAGCCCTCAGCCTCTGCTTCCTCAATGGAAGACGTGACGGTGGGATTGAGGAGATCCTCGAAGTATTCCTTCCACCGTCCGACGACATCCCCAGTTGAGGTCAACAGCCGCCCACCCCTACTGTAAACAGCATTGGTGCCGGACAGTTTGCCAGAAATATTTCATGACTCTAGATGGGCTTATAGCTCTATATGAGCAGATGAGCTGTTCCGCTGGGTCCTAAAGTCAGTTTAGTATGCGTTCAGATACACATGTAAACATTATAAAATCATTTTTTGGCAGGTTTTTGAGCATTTCTAGGGGTTTTTTTATGTGTACTGAAGCATTCCTCACATTCCATCCATTCCTAGAGGGTCAGATTGACCCGAGAGTGAAGGAGTTGTTACTTTTTTAAATTTCAAACACAAAACTTCTCGAATCCATAAAATTTTTTTTTGTGTGTGTATATTCGTGGTTCAAGTCCTGAGCTCTTGGACCCCTCTGATAAACAGTGCATTTTTAAAAATGTTTAAAAAATGAGTTCGACTTGAGAAATTAGGAGATGCCGGCGGTCTTGAGGAGAAACCACTCCCTGAAGACAAAGACCTTTCTGGACATTAACATTTTGAGAAGTTAGCAAAATGTTACCCCCCCCCCCCCCCCCCCCCCCCCCCCCCTCCCTCCATGCTGAAATCACCAAAATTCACCCAAGAATATAGTTAAATGTGATTAATTATCATACAGTATTAAACGTGTTTGGGATCACTTGAAATGTCTCAGTGCGACTGGTACAAATGTCTCATTCCCAAAGAGGTAAACCAAAAGGTAATGAGTTAATAAGGGTTTTCAGGGATAACCTGTACACAGAGGAGTGTGTGTCTTCCAGGCGAATGGCACTCTCCCCCACGAGGTGCAAACTCTGAATGCAGATTCCTATTGTTAGCGAATGTTTCTGTCTATATAATGAAGTGGAGACTCGGGCGATCTGTAACTCGGATCAGCCGTGATGTTGAAGGACCTCAAGGCTTCAGCATTATGTATTTATTTTTATGTATTTACATTCAAAATGTCGAGTTTAACCTACATCTTTTACTCATTTGATGTTTATATTTGAACTGATTATGAAATTGGCATGATACATTTACTTGACGTAATATATTGTAAACATTTGATTTTATTAACGGACTCTGACATAATTTTCAGTAAAGAGTTGAAAAGAATAGTCAAACATTCGCTCACATTTAATGATGCACAGATATCATTAAAACCTTTCATTTATGGAGTCAGATGAAATAACGAGTTAATACATGAGAACATGTATTTCATTTAATCAAATGACAGTCACACACAATCACACGCAGAGCCCTTCCCCGCTGATCGGATCGATCGAGTCGGGCTTACAAGTTCCAGGTGAAAATGACCCGAGGGAAAACGAGATCTCAAAGTCAAAGCTGGAACGAGCAACTGATTATTTTAGATGCTAATAGATTTCATATTATTAAAGGAAATATGACATTATTTCTTTCATGGATGATGAATGCATATGATGTGGGCGGATGATTCTGCCCTGGAGGGTTTGAAGAGGAAGCGTTTTAAAGCCACATCCCTGGATATGTGAATAACACGTGGATGTGAAAGAGTTCATGCACATACTGATGCTTTTCTATCAGAAATGAGCTTAGGTTCAGCAAATCAGAGCCAAAGTCGTCAATATTATAGTGTATATTTGACAGAAACATGTACAATATCAATAGTCAGCATGAAAGAAAATGCTATCTTTTGCATAAGAACAATATTAGAGACATTGTTCAAAAGATTTTTAATGAAAACGTGAAACTAATTTATTCCTGTGATCAAAGCTGTATTTTCAGCATCATTACTCCAGTCTTCAGTGTCACATGATCCTTCAGAAATCACTCTAATATGATGATCTGATGCTCAAGAAACATTTATGATTATTATCAGTGTTGAAATCACTTCATATGTTTTGTGGAAATTGTGACACATTTTATTTTTCAGGATTCTTTGATGAATAGAAAGTAAAAAAAAAAACAGCATTAATCTGAAATAGAATCTTTTGTAACATTATTAATGTCTTTTTATGTCACTTTGATCAATTTAACGTGTGCTTGATGAGTAACAATATTTCTTTTAAGCCAAAAACAATCATGCAGACATTGTTAATGTACATGTATATACTGTTTAAAATCCTCTTTTAGTGTTCTGATGTATCAGTGCATTCGCTGAGCATCCCTGTGATATTACATTCCTACCTTGATATTTATTGCAAAGTCCTTTCATTCCCACTGGGATAATATCCGTGAAGTGATTGGGAAGTGTGTTCGGCCACCTGAGGCCCACTGGAAGCTTTGAGCTGAGCTTCACACATTCAAACTTTGCTTTAAAAACAGAAACACGTCCTCACGGTTTCTCTGTGACTCATAAATCAGATTCAGATTAGTAACCTTAAGCCATTAGGCATCTGCGATGGAATAAAACCCAAACTTAAATTCAGTTTCTCCGCATTCTCCGAGGCCATCTTGTAATTGTAACTCGCCATGCCTAAGATTGATAAATCACATACTTATTGTAATGAGCTTCTATGATAGCGGGACGTAGAAATGAGCTTGCTGTGAAGGAGACACAACTATGAGCTGCAAATGTCAAAGTTAACGAGTAAATAATGCACTTGTGCCTTTAGGGGACTCAGTTAATCAGAGCTTCAGCGCAGATATGCAATTACACAATACGGATTTTCTGATGGAAATTCACTTCCCGACCAGTGATGAGAGAATCTGTATCATTCTGTCGTGATGTCTTCTCTCCGCTCTGGTTGTGACCTTGGAAGGATGTTTGAGCGCATTATGAAGCGACAGCATCATTTCATTATCTGGACGTGAGCATGAAGGACACAGTGGACTTTCTGACCTCCAACTAACTCGTCTCTCTGCACGGAAGAACGTGTGTGTGACACAGCAAACGCTCATAACCAGTGAGAAAACAAACTACACTGTAAAAAATTATCATGATTTTAGCGGTAAAAGAAATGCTAGGGTGAATTGGTTAACAGAAAGTTAACGTACTATATACGGTTAATAACTGTGATAGATCACGTCATTTTACAGTAAAATACTGTTAAATTTACAGTTTTTGGAAGTGAAAAAGAAGTCATTGTATAATTTACAGTGAAAAAACATAAATTGACATTCCCACAATTCCCTGCGTGACACTTCATATTTGATGTATTTTTGTTTCTTCATCGTTTTTTTAAATCAGTTATGTACATTGGGGTTTTATGTTACATTTAATGTTGTTAAATGGATGTTTATAGCATTTTTAAAATTTCATGTGTGTTACCATGATGGTATTTGTGTGAAACACACTGTGAAGCTTCTGTAAAAATTTGCGGTAAAAAAACGGCAGCTGTGGTTGCCAGAATTTACGGTAACAATTAATTTACGGTAGTTTACAGACTTAACTTAAATTTACAGTAAATAAACTTTTTCATTATCTGATATGATGTTAATTTATCGACCTAAGTACTAATATCTGTTTTGTACCATTGTAATGGCCGACAATTAACGCATGCAGTAAAGTTTGTGCAAATGCTGTTGTGCTCCGTCTGCATTCAAGCACACACAAAGGCCTCAAAGATTATTTTTTTGTGAAGTTTTATGGAAAAGTAGGTTCTGTTATTTCACAGAATTCTGTCATCCAGCTTTCTCATTCCTCAGAGATGTATACTTGCTGTGAAAACACAAATACAGCAAACAAACCCGGTGGAGACGGTGGAAACAAACACTGGAAAACTACATTTATTTATCCTTTATTTAGCCAGGAAATCCCATTGAGATATTATTATCTCTTCTTCCAGAGAGACCTGGTCATAGAGTGTCACACAGAGAGAGACACGAAATAACAATGCCACAAATTACATATTCAAAATTAATAAATAAAATCAAGAAAACATTGTGCTCCCTTAAAGCTCCAAACTCTGGAACAGCCTCCCACAATCTCTTCGTGACTGTCCTTCACTTCCCCTCTTTAAAGCTCATCTCAAGACCTTTTTGTTTAATGATCATTTTTCCACACCAAACTCATAGTTTCACACAGATTACTTGTCTTTGTTGTATTGTTTTGGTTGTTGCTGTTGTGTATACTTGCCTTTCCACTATGTAAAGCGACCTTGGGTTTGAGAAAGGCGCTATATAAAATAAACGTATTATTATTATTATTATTATTAAAGTGTCCTTTAAATCTTTGTCCAAAAATGCATCTAAAAATGCTCATAGATTATTTACATTTTGCTATTCATTCCAAGCCCAAGGACCATAAAAAGAAAAAGCACATTTACCAAAATCTGACAATACCCTTGGGACTTTTAGCCTAATATGAGAACTGGATCTAATGCAATAATTATTAGTATACAAATGTGAAGAATTGCATGCAAACCTAATTCAGCTTTACTTAGTAAAGGGATTGTTCACCCAAAAATGAAAATTCTGTCATCATTCTGTCTAAACTAAGTCTGTTCATAAAGCAATAGTATCTCTTCATAACTCTAAGTACCTACTATGGGTGATACTAAGGCTGAGTACCCATGCTTTACTACACACACATACTGAAGAATAGAATGCTAAGCTGCACCCAATTAACTGTCCCAAAGATCTTAAAATATTCAAGGTTTACCATTCATAAATGTTCAGTTTTGTTTCATCACTGGCAGAGATCTGTTTTCTTCAAAAACAATTGCTTTTTACAATTTGTTTTAACCCAAATTTGGGTCAAATAGAGACAACCCCAGCCTTTGGGTTACATTTCTAAATGACATTTTTAACCCAATGGTTGGGGTTGTCAATATTTGACTCAAATTTGGGTTAAAACAACCCTGCATTTTTTTAGAGTGTACATATCTGTATGTGTGTAAACCTTCCAAGCTTTGTCCAAGCCATGTCTCCTCGTGATGTGTGTGTGTGTGATTTCCCGAGGGTCAGGTAAAGCGTGATCTAACTGGGACATTCTTCTCGCTGATAGAGTTTGTGCCGTTCTGGACGCTCTTTCCTGGCCTTTTGCTCTCTAGGCCACAGATACATCAACCGAATGATGAACAACAGAGTTATTTCACCATCATTCAGATACTATACTCTCAGAATAAAAGGTTCAATGGGGTTCTTTAAAGAACATAGGATTCTTGAGTTTTAAGGAACCATTCATGCCAAAAAGATTCTATAAAAGGAGAAATGTCTTGAATAATGCTTTCACACTCTAAAAAGTCTTCGGTTATTTTTTTCTTCCCAAATCCTGGGTTGCGCCTTTTGGATCATTTTTTTGGGGTTATTTTTTCAGTGTTTGGGTAGTTTTTGTGTAATCCAGCTCCTGGGTCAGACATAACAACCCAGTTTTTTTGTAACCCGGGATCTTGGGTCAGACGTAACAACCCAATGTGTGGGTAGTTTTTCTGTAACCCAGCTCCTGGGTCAGACGTATCAACCCAATGTTTGGGTAGTTTTTGTGTAACCCAAATCCTGGGTCAGACGTAACAACCCAGTGTGTGGGTAGTTTTTGTGTAACACAGCTCCTGGGTCAGACGTAACAACCCAATGTTTGGGTGGTTTTGTGTAACCCAGCTCCTGGGTCAGACGTAACAACCAAGTTTTTGTGTAACCCAGATCTTAGGTCAGACGTAACAACCCAATGTTTGGGTAGTTTTTGTGTAACCCAGATCCTGGGTCAGACGTAACAACCCAATGTGTGGTTAGTTTTTGTGTAACCCAGATCCTGGGTCAGATGTAACAACCCAATGTGTGGTTAGTTTTTGTGACGGTAGCTCCGTAAAATTTTTGCATGTCTTCGGTAAAATACAGGATTGTGTACATTTTATTTTATTTTATCTATAAATTCATTTTTGTGCTGAATATCGTTTAATTTTATGCAAAGCAACATACAGGGGTGTGATGTGAGTCACCTCTCCAAGCTCAGGCACGAGATCCAGCGCCGTTACGGTGAAAACGGGACTGCAGAGACTGGTCGATTACACTCGAGTTACTTCTAAATGTTTCATTTTTACTTCTTATATTTGTTAAATGAGCTTAAATGTTGGCAATATGTATTCAAAACTATAGAAAATATGCTATACTGTAAAATATGACAGAAAATAACGGATTTATGCAAACCAGTGGTCGTGTGGAATATTTTTAAAAAGTTTTAAGGATTTAAGGTAATCCGTAAACATTAATTTATGTATGAAGTAAAAAAAAAAGAGAAGCTAGTACTATATAAAAAATGAAACAACCCATTGTGCTGGGTTAAAAAAACAACCCAATTTGCTGGATAAAATGAACTCAACATGTGTTCTGTCCTATATTTACCCAACCCTTGTGGTGTTCATGTTCTATAGTTTTAGTTGACAATGATAACCCTTGATGGCAATTCTAAAGCTCAGTTCTGTTTCCAGTAACAGCTGTTCTGTGTGGCGAGCAATTCCACACCAGGTTAAACATTCACAAAACACAAGCCATGGCTTTACTCAAACCTGTAGTCAAACCTGTACTCAAAAAATACAGTCGATTCAGGAAGGAACCGACTGCTGCATCGCCACTGATGCGCTGATGCATCTCTCAGGTGTCCTGGCCTTGGGTGTCAGTGTCCAGGCGAGGACTTCATCCTCCAGAGCTGCCGGTTAGCGCTCTATCACTGATATTGATCCGCTGGCCTCATATCCAACACACAAATAAATTAGGTCGAAAATGAAGCAGTTTGTTTTCCAAAGCGTCCTTCGTGTAACACGTGATAAAACACTCTGCCACAACCTCATGAGTTTGGAAAACCGCAACATTTGCACTTTGAAATGAATCAGCTAGAATGTTCCTAACAAAAATGCATGATTTCATTAGCCTGACTTCGTCATACTCATATTCTAGTCAGAATGTGAGTCTGATACTGCTCCATAGGGCTTTGATAATGAGGCGTGTCTTAACCGAACCAGAAAAAAAAAACTGCACTCAATTGGATAGACATACAACCAATCAGAGCAACGCAGTAAGTCAGCTACATAGTTGCATGGCATATTTTCAACAGAACTCAACTGAAGAAGTAGTAAAATAATGAGTGTTGCTTCTTTTACTTGGTCCTCCATGAGTGCAGGTGTGCGACCAAAGGAGAAACCACAGCGACCGCAGGGTTTCAAGTGCGTCCCATCTTCTTAGTGACCATCGGAGCCAGCTGATAAAATAAACTTTTGCTGAATCCCGTAGGAAGGACAGCAAACACATCTTTCCGATCGACAAATGCCTTGATTGCAGTTCTCTGTTCGTCTTTTAACATTAATGCGCTGATTTCTTTTACAACAGACGCGATACCGAAATCTATACATCTCAGTTCTCCGGCTGCAGTCACCTTTGAGAGAAACCAGTTCAACCCAAGCGCTCTTTCATAACGCGATGATTATGTAACTGCAGATCATCTGTCCATCATCGTATAAAGCCCGCCCTGGCAATCTGATTGGCCCGACTAATTTTTAACCGATCATGATTACTCCTCAATGGATCGAGTCCAGACCGAACTTCCCGACCAAAAACTGTTGTGGGCGGGGTTCGGGCTGGCATCCAGGCTATGATTTCATTGCAATCTTCTTAAAATTATGACATTTTTACTCCTTGTCCTCCGTGCATAATTCAATAATTCATATAGCCTAGATTCATCCTGATGATTCTTACAATTCACCTGTTATGAGCAGCGTTGCGCGTGACACATGATTACTTTTTAATAATCACAAAATAACTTTTTCAACTTAGTAACGCAAGTTACTCCCCTAGATACGCTTTTTTGGGCTTCAAAATCTCAGGTAGCCTAAATTCAATTCACTGGCATTATGAACCATGGAAGAGGCAGGTTCATTTTTAATATAGCTCTGATTGTGTTCGGCTGCAAGAAGAAAGTCATACACACCTAGGCTAGGATGGCTTGAAGGTGAGTAAATTATGGGATAATTTTTTTCATTTTTGTACGAACTAACCCTTTAAGGATTGACTCGCTGCGTTCGTTGACTGACATCACATGAGAAGTGAAGCGCGCGACAGCAGCGCACGAGCGCAGTGTGCAGAACTGCCTGGGGAGCGCGCGCCCGCGAGCACGCAGCACTGAAGGACTGACTCTACATGACGATCCAGGTTCAAGGCTCGCACTCACTCTCTCTCAGCCTCAGCTGATTCTGGATCAGTGTTCAGTGTTCTCATCATGGCCATGGACCGGCGGAGGAGAGGCTCGCTCGCGCTCACCCTGAACTTCTTCGCGCTGATGCTCGCGATATGCGCGCTCACCACCAGCTACTGGTGCGAGGGAACCCGGAAAGTTCTCAAGCCCTTCTGTACTGGACCGGTGACCGGCAAACACACACACTGCATCCGATACAACAGCTCGAACCTCACCGACAGCCGGAGGGTCCAGTACATCTGGGAGACCGGAGAGGACAAGTTTGTTCTGAGAAAGTTCCACACCGGAATCTGGTTCTCCTGCGAGCAGAACGTCGACCTGGTCGGTAAGGATCTTTCTTCCCACCACGATCCCCTGATATTAATCTTGTTTCGTATGTTGTGATGATAAAGTATAATTGGCAGGTGATCTGTGTTTTTGGGTGGCTTTTCACATCAAACATGTACGTGTTTTCAAGCGCGCAAACCTGTTTTACCGACAGGATGAGTCTGGTTGCTTTTTAACATTCCTGTTTCTGGCTTATTCTATTCATTATTCTATGCATCCAAAAATGGTCGGTAAGGATATGGCTTTTCTTTTTCTTTTCTTCCCATCAAATATTTCACGTGTTTTTCAAGCGCGCGACAGGCTGTCTAACATTTCTGTTTCTGACTTGTTCGATCCATCATCCATTCTGTCCATACAAACATTCTCGTTTGGAATATTGTGATGATGAAGTATGATTGGCAGGTGATGATCTGTGTTTTGGGTGTTGACTGGTTTTCAGTTACTGGACTCACTGACCTGTTTCTGTGCACTTTATCATTCAGTCAAATACCTTTTAGGAATATACATTTTGTGTAGTTCTTTGAATAGTGCGAATTTAGTTTATTATAATTGGTTACACTTCATTAGAAAGTGACGTAGGACTCAAATAGTGATATTAATTAACTACGTGTTTTACGTGTTCTCAAACCTTGTTTAGTCTGGTTGCTTTGTAACATTTCTGTTTCTGACTTAATCTATCCATCCAGAAACTCTTGTTTCGTTTAGTATATTATAATGAAGTATAATTGGCAGGTGATCAGTGTTTTTGGCGTTAAGTGGTTATCACTTTAACATTCAGTAAAATACAGATTAGGAATAGAAATGTTGTTGTTTTAATAGTGCGTATTTCTTTTATTATAATTGGTCACACTTCATTTTAAGGTGACGTAGTACTCAAATATTAATTAACTGCATGTGCTTACTGTAGAGTTAGGGTTATGGATTGGTTTAGGCTTAGTTACTTGTAATTAATTCATTAATAGTGGAATAGTGTGTATTTCTTTATTATAATTGGTTAGGTAACACTTTATTTGAAGGTTACCACGTTACTACTTAATAACAATAAATTATGCATAAAAGTAACTAACCCTAAATCAAACCCTAACCCTAACTCTATAGTAAGCACATGTAGTTTTTTAATATTACTCAGTACTTATTTGAGTATCATCTTAAAATACAATTATTGTATGATTTTTTTTATAATAGGCTATTTTTTATTGACACACTGACTTGTTTATGTGCACTTTATCATTCAGTCAAATACAGAGGAATAGAAATATTGTGTTCTTTGAATAGTGCGTATTTCTATTATTATAATTGGTTTCACTTTATTTTAAGGTGACGTAGTACTCAAATAAGTACTGAGTAATATTAATTTACTACATGTACTTACTATAGAGTTATGGTTAGGGTTTTGTTGAGGGTTAGTTACTTGTAATTATGCATAATTTAGTGTTATTATGCCGTACCGTGTAACTATGTCACCCTAAAATAATGTTACCTCATATTTTTTTTAATAATATGCTATTTTTGATTTGCCTCTCTTATGATTTACTTGATACTGTTTTAATAAACAAAAACATTATTTGGTATTTGTATTATTATTTAAAAGGATTACAGATTGATTTATATTTACAGATTTATTGTACAGTATTTAATGACTGTACGCTGCACTTTTCTGTTAATTTTACAGTAAAAAGCTGGTAGCTGTCAAAAGCTTACTGTAAAAATACAGTGCCAATGTTACGCGCTGTTTGAAATGGCGTTTTGGTGTCCAGCCACTTCATTAGGAAGGCGTTGCTAGCTCAGAACTGCTTTAATTCTTCATGGCACGGATCAATACAAACCTCTAAAACTGTAAGAGATAATAGGATGTCAATGCGGTGACGCGACCGAACACGAGAGCTACGCAACCTGGCATTTTAATGAATATATCGAGCGCTATATCGAACATTTTTTATATCGTTACCGACAATGGCGTACCGTCGATAAATACTGATACCGTTTTATCGCCCAGAACTACAACAAAGTGCTGGAAATATTCCTCAGATATTCTGGTCTATATTGACATGATTTATCATCTGCACATTCATGATGAGAATCTCCTGTTCCAGAACATCCCAAATCTGCTCTATTAGACTGAGATCTGGTGACTGTGGAGATGTTGGAGTTTAGTGAATCCGTTTGAGATGATTTGAGCTTTGTGGCGTGTGTGTGTGTGTGTGTGTGTGTGTGTTATCCTGCTGGAGTCCATCAGAAGATGTGGTGTTTAAACGATGCTCAATTGGCACTAAGAGGCCCAAAGAGTGGCAAGAAAAGATCCTCAACACTATTACTCCAGCTGAACCGCGGATAAGAGAGGATGGATCCATGCTTTCATTTGGTTTACAAACGATGATACAAAAGACGATGTTTTTCCAATCTTCTATAGTCCAGTTTTAGTGAGTCCGTGTGAATCGTAGCCTCAGTTTGCAGTTCTCATCTGACAGGAGGTGTGTGTGTGTGTGTGTGTGTGTGTGTGTGTGTGTGTGTGTGTGTGTGTGTGTGTGTGTCTGTGTGTGTGTGTCTGTGTGTGTGTGTGTGTGAGGTCTTCTGCAGGCCTCGGTCGTAACTAGGGTTGGGTCTCGTTTTAATTTGAGCAATTCCGATTTCAATTCTGCTTATCGATTTCGATACTCATTCGATTCCAATAAGGTTAACTTATAAACTTATGAACAAAACTGAATATCATGAACAAAAATCTACAGGCTAAAGAACACTTACACAAGGAGCGTGTGGTTTAAAAACACCACAGAAAAACAACTAGCCGAACTTATATACATTTCAAGCATTATTAAAGACAAGTAAACACTCAGTAATTAAAAAAGAACAAATAAAAAATTAGCAATCCAGAAATAAATACAACTGAAGTTACTGAACAAAGATACGTAAACAGTGTTTGAAGATTTCCAAGTGTTCAGGTGCAGAAACCGTAATCAAATTATTTATAAATAAAATAATGCACTTTATAAATAAAATATATATTACAAAAGTTATTCAGTGAAGAACGAGTGAATTCTCTGTCTTCTGTTGTGTGATTAGTGTTATTATAGAGACGGCAGGAATATCAGTGCTGTCACTTTAAGAGCTGCACGGGTCCGATACACTGATACACATGAACACAGAACACAGAGTCTCTCGCGCTTTAACGATTTAAACTCATATTGAAATGCTCATAAAGGAATCGATAAGAGGAATCAAAATTTTTATTTTATAACAAGTATCCGATTCCTGACCTCAAGTATTCGATCCCAGAATTGGAATCGATTTTCAATCCCCAACCCTAGTCGTAACGAGTGATTATTTGAGATACTGTTGCCTTTCTAGCCCCTTTTTCAGGCATTTTCACACACTGGATATTTCCTATGTTTCAGCCATTTCTCTGTAAACCCTAGAGATGGTTGTGTGTGAAACTCCCATAGATCATCAGTTTCTGCAACACTCACACCAGCATCAACCATGCAACGTTCAAAGTCACTTAAATCACTCTCTTCCTCATTCTGATGCTCGGTTTGAACTTCAGATAAAATCTGCATGCCTAAATGCATTGAGTTGCTGCCCTGTGATTGGCTGATTAGATATTTGTGTTAATTTGTTGAACGAGTGTACCTAATAAAGTGGCCGGTGAGTGTATATTGTACAGTACTGTTTAAATTATATAATGTTAATGGATGAAACAGATGATAACATATAGACAGAGCACATTGTTACTGACACAAACACAGAACATCATCTGGGTAGCAGTCATGAGAGTAAAATGCACATATTACATAAAACATGTATTAGGCATTAAAAGAAGTTGTGCTGGTCTTTTCTCCTCTATTGTGTCGTATATCGAGTGAAACGCTTCTGGAACAAGAACAAATGAGGGCGGGGCTTGATTGTGTCTGTGTGGAGTTGATTGGCTGGATGTGGTTTGCTATTGGCTGATCTCATGTGAGTGACAGGTTAAAGCCCCGCCCACATCATCAGAGAAGAGAAGAGATGCTGCAAGAGTTATGAGGAATATGAAACGCTACCTTTCAGTGCATCATGATTTCCTGGCAACATTAAACTCTAATGCACAAAAGAATATATTTTTATACTACAGTATGATTTTTTGCTAACACTTTAGTTTCGAGTCCAATTCTCACTATTAACTAGTTGTGTATTATCATGCATATTACTAGGATATTGGCTGTTTATTAGTACTTATAAAGCACGTATTAATGCCTTATTGTGCATGATCATATTCTACATTGTTTAATCCTACAATACCTTAACTTAACAACTACATTACTAACTATTAATAAGCAGTAATTAGGAGTTTATTGAGGCAAAAACAATAGTTGATAGTGAGAAATGGACCCTAATCTGAAGCGTGACCGATTTTAGTAACCGAGTAATAACTTCAATCTAACCAACAGGTTTTACACTAGCATTTACATTCTCTCTAACATTGAAAATGAATCAAATGCTTTGAATCAAAACAGCAATGTATTCACACTCTTTTTTCCTAAATGCAGGTGAGAAATGCAGAAGCTTCATAAACGTCGCTCCTCCCCATGAGAGAGGTTCGTTCTGTCATTCTTAATTACCAGCTGAGATTCTGCATGATGTTGTGAATATTAATGAAAGCAGTTCTCCTGTATGAGATATTTTGCTCATGTCTGGAGGTCCAGTCAGTTTTAATCAAGCCCGCACACCTGCCTCGTTCTCATTCATCTAGATATATACGAGCGTGTCAGTAAGGGTCCGTCCGCTCAGCGCCAGCATCTTTAGCACAATTGTTTCCAGGATAATTGACAAATACACGATCCAGGCAAAAGATCCGTCAGCTGTAATGATAGTTAATCATGACATCCCGACTTCACACTGTAATTTAACATTCTGCACTAGACGCAGAGATAAAGATATAAATAATCATCTTTATACGTTTTACATCCCTGGAAATCAAATGCATGTACTATCTTCTAGATTATAGTCTCAGTGTTATTGATGAGTAGGTCTGTGCGTATGCATTATGCTTTAGTCAGTGTGTGGGAAACATGTTCAGTCGGCTCATATATGGGTCAATCACAAAGAGCAGCGTCCATGATAGAAGAAAGGGACATTATTGTTTAATTTTGGTTTTAATGTGGTTTTAAAACATTGATGAGGCTAGTATCTGATGTTATGATGGGGTTTTTCTGCATATTGGAAGCAGTTTCGTTGTTTAGTTTATAAGTATTAATTTTATTCAGGAAGGATGCATTAAATCAATCAAAAATAATATCTCGAATAAAAACGTTCTATTCTTTAAAGAATCCTGAAATATTAAAAGCATCACGGTTTCCAACAAAAATATTAACTGATAATAATCATAAATGTTTCTCGAGCATCAGATCCTCATATTAGAGTGATTTCTGAAGGATCATGTGACACTGAAGACTGGAGTAATGATGCTGAAAATACAGCTTTGATCACAGGAATAAATTACACTTTACTGTGTATTCACATAGAAAACAGCGGATTTACATTCTAATAATATTTCACATTTTTTACTGTATTTTTTAATTAAATAAATGAAGCCCCGGTGAGCATAATCAACAAGAAATCTTACTAACCCCCAAAAATATTTCATTATATTCATCATTAGTCTGGACTTGTGTCCCTCGCAGGCTTGTCTGAAACTAGAAAATATATAATGGACACAGGCATATTCCATACTTTTGTGTGAATATTAATCATCATCAACATCCTCATATCATCTAAAGTGCATGTGTATGAAGGTAAAAGAATGCCAAATGTTGTTCAAACAAAAAGGCTTGCTGAATTGCATTAATTGAAAAAGATATGCATTGCATTTTAAATTATGCATTGTATTTTTAGGGCTTGCATTTGTATGGGCTGAAATTCAACATGGTTGTATATTTAAGCTGTGAATATTCAAAACATTTCACACACATTTTCATTATTAAAATGCAAGCCCTAAAAATACAATGCTTTAAAATGCAAGCATGGTTAATGCAATGCATATCTTTTTCAATTAGTGCAATTCAACAAGCTTTTTTGTCTCAAAAACATTTGGCATTCTTTTACTTCCATACATGTGGCAGCATGAAACGTTTCGGTGAAGTCTATGAAATATGTATATGTATCCGCATGCTTTCAAAGCTGAATTCTGCCTTTAAATCTCAGTGTCAAGTGTATTTCAATATTTCATACGCTCCCCGTGAGCAGGATAGGAGGCCCGTCTGAACGAGGTTGTGTTTGTCTGCGAACCCAGCAAGCAATTTTGCATTTAAAAGACGTCTAATAGCCGTCCAAACACTGCCTGACGTCTAGACTAAAACAAGGCAACATTTGGGCTGTCAGTGAAAATTTAATAGACGTCTAAACCAGAGCCCAAGATTAGACTAGTCATCAAATAGAAAACAAAGAAATTAAATGAGTGAAGAAATTAAACCAAACACCTTGTAATCACTGTTTACTTTGCTTACATGGTGGAATATCATACATCTCGCAAGTTATTTTGGCAAAAACGACATGTAACCAAATTCATGGTTATTTTGGCTAGAAGTGTGTTACTCATAGCCGGACTATATCGGGTCTATAGTTAACCTACTCATAGCCGGACTATATCGGGTCTATAGTTAACCTACTCATAGCCGGACTATATCGGGTCTATAGTTAACCTACTCATAGCCGGACTATATCGGGTCTATAGTTAACCTACTCATAGCCGGACTATATCGGCCCTATAGTTAACCTACTCATAGCCGGACTATAACGGGTCTATAGTTAACCTACTCATAGCCGGACTATATCGGGTCTATAGTTAACCTACTCATAGCCGGACTATATCAGGTCTATAGTTAACCTACTCATAGCCGGACTATATCAGGTCTATAGTTAACCTACTCATAACGGACTATATCGGGTCTATAGTTAATCTACTCATAGCCGGACTATATCGGGTCTAGTTAACCTACTCATAGCCGGACTATATCAGGTCTATAGTTAACCTACTCATAACGGACTATATCGGGTCTATAGTTAATCTACTCATAGCCGGACTATATCGGGTCTATAGTTAACCTACTCATAGCCGGACTATATCAGGTCTATAGTTAACCTACTCATAGCTGGACTATATCGGGTCTATAGTTAATCTACTCATAGCCGGACTATATCGGGTCTAGTTAACCTACTCATAGCCGGACTATATCAGGTCTATAGTTAACCTACTCATAACGGACTATATCGGGTCTATAGTTAATCTACTCATAGCCGGACTATATCGGGTCTATAGTTAACCTACTCATAGCCGGACTATATCAGGTCTATAGTTAACCTACTCATAACGGACTATATCGGGTCTATAGTTAATCTACTCATAGCCGGACTATATCGGGTCTAGTTAACCTACTCATAGCCGGACTATATCAGGTCTATAGTTAACCTACTCATAACGGACTATATCGGGTCTATAGTTAATCTACTCATAGCCGGACTATATCGGGTCTATAGTTAACCTACTCATAGCCGGACTATATCAGGTCTATAGTTAACCTACTCATATCGGGACTATATCAGGTCTATAGTTAACCTACTCATAGCCGGACTATATCGGGTCTAGTTAACCTACTCATAGCCGGACTATATCAGGTCTATAGTTAACCTACTCATAACGGACTATATCGGGTCTATAGTTAATCTACTCATAGCCGGACTATATCAGGTCTATAGTTAACCTACTCATAACGGACTATATCGGGTCTATAGTTAATCTACTCATAGCCGGACTATATCGGGTCTATAGTTAACCTACTCATAGCCGGACTATATCGGGTCTATAGTTAACCTACTCATAGCGGACTATATCGGGTCTATAGTTAATCTACTCATAGCTGGACTATATCGGGTCTATAGTTAACCTACTCATAGCTGGACTATATCGGGTCTATAGTTAACCTACTCATAGCCGGACTATTATATGCAGGTCTTAACCTATGCGGTGAAATGAGGGCTATTGCTTGCTAGGATAAGTGTCAGTCTTAATCAGCGGCTCCATCCGCTTCCTGATAAAACCATCCATTATTCCCTCTTTGACTCCCTCGTTTCTCTCCCGAATCCTCAGGTGTCTTGTGGCTCTGCATCGCGGCCGAGTGTCTCTATATTTTACTTCTGGCCACTGGAGGAATCCTCATGTCTATAGAGGTCTGCCACTTCGGGAACGCCATTGATGGACTGAAGCTGAATGCCTTTGCTGCCATATTCACAGTCTTATCAGGTAAACCTGTTGTACATGATGATCAGCATTGTTATTTTGGTGATGCTTCGCAATTAGGTCTCATTTGTTACCATTAGTTAATGCATTAACTAACATGAACTAAAAGTGAGTAATATATATATACAGTATACACAGTCTAACCAAAATGTATTCAGACTCCTTCAACATTTCCCACATTATCAGTTTATTCGATCTAGTTTAGAAAATGGTAATGAAACATGAGCAGAACTCAGAGTTCTCAGATCAGTGGATATTTGACTGGTTTTGTCCGTCCTTCTGTTAGACTCTCACACATGAATTATGTTGAATATCTGTCAGCTGTTAAATTTAACTACACAATTAGATAATACCAGTTTAGCTCAACCAGTGACCAAGCAATGCTTCATGTTGTTCAGTGTGTGTGTAAAAAGAGCATTAGCATAAATGAACTAGTGTCCTGCACACACTAGTAAAAATGATATCTGGTGCCTGAATAATGTTTGGTTTGACTGTATAAGATCTGCATGTGCTTGTTTCTGCTCTCTGATGATTATCCACGGCTTTATCCTTCAAAGGTCACCAGACTCACTGAGATGCAGATCTATTAGACATTCAAGACACATTGTGTTACAGTCACCAATTTTAAAAAACATGTCAACCAAATAGTCATACTAGCTATTTAAAACCATTCACTGGCTGTGTTTCCATCCAAAGTTGTGAATTTAACTTGGAATATGGGATAAAACATTTATAAATAAAGCAGTGTTTCCATCTCATGTGTCCAAGAGAACAAAAACCGTCACAAAATATCAGTAATAAACTAAATTTCTGGTTGTTTCTCCCTCCATCATAAACGAGTGTGTGTCGCGTCAGACGAAACACAGTAAATGCTGTCGTGTTCTCTGGCGTTCGGATGCTGGTGTTCGGGAACACACTCGTGTGTGTGAGACGCTTCTGGAGGGAATTACACCCAATCACTCTGATCACACACTTTGAATGATTTTCAGAAACACCAAACCAACATTAGAGACGCTGCGACGCCATTGGTCCGCTGGTTACTCCAGTTATCCAATCACAGCCTCCGCTGAGGGTTAAGTTACGCATCGAGGAATTTATTCAGTAAATGTGTTTCCATCAGTTTATATGCATGTCTAATCGGATAAAACAATTATCCGCCTCAATTGATTGCATATGTTTTATGTGCATTTATTGCTTTTTACATCTAGTGTTTTTAATGCAATATCCCAAACTGGATGGAAACAGCAACAGAGATGCAATTACTGGTGGATTGACCCTCTGCTCGTCTTTTGTAGTGAATGCTTTTGCATTTATGTGTTATCTCAGAGCCCTGCCTTTCCCCAGATACTTATAAACCATCCAGCTCAAAATCCCATATAAGCCTCCCAGTATTGGGAAGCCAGAACTCCTGAATGTCGCCCAGGATATTTCTGCCAGTTTCACAATTTAAGGGCTTATGGTGACATATGTGTCGAAATCTGCTTAAATCCTGTCCTACTTATTTATAAATATATATATTTCAGTGTAGCATTGAGGATGCAAGCCCATTGTATTGAGAGGGAGTTGCACTGTACAACCAATATTTATGTTATGAATATAATACACTTTTAATATATAATATAATAATACAATATAAAGAGGTGACACATAATAATAATGGTAAGATATTATCATTTTTATATTATTACATATATTTTATTACATTATATTATATATTATGTTATATTATATTATATAATGAAGAATCCATATGAATAGTCAAACTAAATATCAAAATATCTCACCTTAAAATATTATTATTATTATTATTATTATTATTAATACCACCACTACTACTAATAATAATAATAATAAAGGTTAGATATTATCATTTGGACTATTATATTATATTATGAAGAATATACAGTACAAACTGCTAAAATCTCAACTTTAATTATTATTATTATTATTACAACAACAACTACTACAACTACTACTATTAATAATAATAATAATAATAAAGGAAATATATTATCATTTTGACATATTATATTATATAGTCAAAGTTATAATAATGTAAAAGTGAAAATATGTAATATTATTATAATTAGTGTCATATCTTACCTTTTGGACACTTCAGATTTACACCAAACATGAAAATGAACACTTTCCCATATCATAAATTAAATACGCACTTAAAAATGTAAAAAAAATTAAAAACGAGGCTTGTATAATCCTGAATGTGTGTGAAACACTCCGTCAAGCGAGTGAGTTTGCGGAGAGACCTTGTGCTCATGCTAGAGTTTTAATATTGCATAATGAGGGGTGAACTTATGACACCTGTCGCATCTCTGCCGAGCCTGACGTCTTGGAGAGAGCGGGATCATGGAAGCACTGCATCATGGGAAGGGGGAGCTACAACCTCAATTAGCTCCTGTCTTCCTCTGACACAATCAGCAGAAGAGATGCGTTCAAGCATGATGAGAAGTTTCATTTTAATGAGTCGCATAGCTAATTATGTGTTGTGAATCTAATAACACATCGACAAAACACTAAAGTACTTTAATACACAATATGTTCCTAAAGTTAAAGAAATAGTTCGGCATGACTTTCTTTCTCATGAGGAACAGATGTTCTCAAAAGGAGGAAAAAAAGGTGCAGTAAAAAGTAGTTTAGTAACACGTTCTATGAAGCCCATGCTTATGAATTATAGTTAATTAAGTATTACTATTCTATAAATATATTTATAAAGACTCATTAAGACCTAAACTGCATTATAAGAACAGTTATAGTCACATTTATATTATTTTTATAATGACTTATAAGTCATGCATTTGCTTTTTCAATGCGCATGCTCATAATCAATTATACACTGATTTATAAATGATCAAATATAAAATATTTCCAGAGTCACTTGTTTGCTGCACCAATTAGTTATCAATTATGTCTTTAATGGCTAATGTTCGCATTAGAGATCATGAATGGTCATAATTATGATTTGTTTAAATCTATATCTCGTCAGCCATATGCATGGAATTGTTTAAAAGAGTTTGAAATTATACTTTAAAAATATTGTTGCAGTTTTTTGCTAGTATGTAACTTTTTTTTTTTTAAACAACTGTTTGTAATAATGATTTATGTTTTTCCTTTTCATTATTTTATTACAGTAATTATTGTTCATTAATAACATTTACAAGTAAACAACTTAACGTGTTACCAGTAGTTTTATTTCAAGTCTTCTAAAGTATTATAATAGTTTAGTATGAGTAACTTTAAATTGAGCTGATTGGTTTTCCTGTGGCTCGTATCAGAAAGCAGTGTGTCAGGTCTGAATGTATCCAGAAGCGCCGCTGAGATTCGACAACTGAGAGTCTCTTGAGAACCTCTTTTGTGTTTTAGCGCATTATATATTCATGCTGAGGGAATCAATCATTCATGCTGAAACACGAGACGACGAAGAGCTGATCAGGACTGTGGTGAACGACAGCTCGACTGTCCTGGGGTTTTACTGATCCATCAAATAATGCAGTTAACAAGCGCTTTATTATTATTATTCACTTGTGTGTTTGTGATGATGTCAGCATGCAGGCGGCTCACTGTGGTTGTCATGGAAACATGAGGGTTATGGGTCAGATGATCTCGTTTCCCACGCGTGACGGGGTTTAGATGGACATGAGGATACTATGAGTGTGTGTGTGTGTGTTTGTTTAGATGGACATGATGATAGTATAAGTGCCACAGATCGCCTGAGAGCTGCAAACGTCTCTGATCTCCTGTGACTTCTCTGATGTTCAGTAGATTAGCAGAGACTCTGAGAGCTGTAAATAATGTGCAGTTTAACCTCCGTCCTCCATGTTTCTGTGTGATTGTCCTGAGTTGTATCGATTATGTTCAGTTTGCCATCTGTGTGTGTGTGTGCGTGTGTGCGTGTGTGTGTGTGTGTGTGTGTGTGAGTGTGTGTGTGAGTGTGTGAGTGTGTGTGAGTGTGTGTGTGTGTGTGAGTGTGTGTGAGTGAGTGAGTGAGTGAGTGCGTGAGTGAGTGTGTGTGTGTGTGTGAGTGTGTGTGTGAGTGTGTGAGTGTGTGTGTGTGTGTGAGTGTGTGTGAGTGAGTGAGTGAGTGAGTGTGTGTGTGTGTGTGTGTGTGTGCGTGCATGTGTGCGTGCGTGAGTGAGTGTGTGTGTGTGTGTGTGTGTGTGTGTGTGTGAGTGTGTGTGTGAGTGTGTGAGTGTGTGTGTGTGTGTGAGTGTGTGTGAGTGAGTGAGTGCGTGAGTGAGTGTGTGTGTGTGTGTGTGTGAGTGTGTGTGTGATTGTGTGAGTGTGTGAGTGTGTGTGAGTGAGTGAGTGAGTGAGTGTGTGTGTGTGTGTGTGCGTGCATGTGTGCGTGCGTGAGTGAGTGTGTGTGTGTGTGTGTGTGTTAGGGATGGGCGTATTGATTATAACTGCTTCCTTAATCACACAAAAAATAGCTATAAATCTGTTTTTATAGGGTGGGAACAGTGTTGTGTGTTACAAACATTTTAACCATGTGTAAACAAAAATATAATCCTATAAATTCCAATTAAGGCGTATTGAATGTTAAAATGCATTTTAAATATAATGTTAATTAGGTATCATTACCCATTTTACTCTTTAAAAAATTAAAACATTTCAAAGTTCAGTTTAGAGGTATCATATCGGCATTAACGACACTAGCCTTGAAAGTATCGGTATCATATCGAAAACAAAATAAGTGGTATCGCCCATCACTAGTGTGTGTGTGTGTGAGTGTGTGTGTGTGTGAGAGAGAGAGAGAGAGAGAGCGAGTCTGTAACTGTAAGTGTGTTTCCCTGATCTTCAGGTCTTCTGG
This sequence comes from Tiaroga cobitis, assembly GCA_030578255.1. NCBI lineage: Eukaryota > Metazoa > Chordata > Actinopteri > Cypriniformes > Leuciscidae > Tiaroga > Tiaroga cobitis. Next base: position 1,049,512 of record CM060602.1, read on the forward strand.
GTATGGTGGCTCACATGATGTTCACCACAGCGTTCCAGCTGACCGTGAGTCTCGGCCCTGAGGACTGGAAACCACAGAACTGGGACTACAGCTGGTCTTACATGTACGTTCACTCATGTTTAGGGAAGCAATACATGCGTACAGTGTCTTTGACTGCAATCGGAAAACGTCTCGGGTTACGACTTTAACCCTCGTTCCCTGAGAAGAGAACGAGCCACAGTGTCGATGACGACACTATGGGGAACGCCTCTTAGCGTAACGCATCTGAAGCATGAATGAAACTAATCCAATTCTATTGGCGTTGCGTGAGGACGTAGCGTGTGACGTCATACACGGAAGCTACAAAGGGACACAACAGTGTTAGCTTCGCGATGAAGCAAGCCGCTCCCAGGCAGGTTTCATTGTGGCATTGTGGGTACTTGTTCCCCATAGTGTCGTCATCGACGCAGCGCGAGTTCCCTTCTCAGGGAACAAGGGTTACAGTCGTAACCCGAGACGTTCAATTTCGAGGGACCACGCACTGCATCGATGACGACACTATGGGGAACGAGTACCCACTATGCCACAACGAACCCTGCCTGTCCCAGTGTGAAGCTGTCTCAGGTACAACTAGGACGAGAGCCCTCATGTGCCGGGTGTAGAGGGGAGGTTCAGACTATAAAACCTCATGAATGTGTGCGGAGTGGCCCAGCCAGCTGTATCACACACCTCATGAATAGGTGCCTCTGAAAGGAGGGCTCTAGAGGACGCCATGCCTCTGATAGAGTGAGCACTCACGGCCAAAGCTGAAGGCAAACTGGGCACCTCATAGGCCAGGGAAATAGCCTGAGCAATCCAGCTGATGGTCTGTTTAGAAGCGGGGAGACCCTTCTTGGCTGACCCGAAACACACCAGCAACTGGTCCACCTTCCTCCACTGAGAATACCTCTGAAGATAGATGTTAAGTGCTCTGACAGGGCAGAGCAAATTTAGTCTTACATCTTCCGCTGTCACATGAGGTGGGGGATGAAATGGCTGCAGAACCGTTGACCTCGCCATATTAGACGGCACCTTAGGCACATAGCCCGGTCTGGGGTCCAAGATGGCCTTAATTTTCCCAGGAGCAAACTCCAGGCACTGAGGAGATATGGAGAGCGCTTGGAGATCTCCTCCCCTCTTAAGAGAGGTAATAGCAAGGAGAAAGACCACCTTAAGTGACAGGTTCTTGGCCTCAGCCGAGCCTTGACCCGCCCTTCAAGAACCACTGCCAGGTCCCAGGTGGGAACTCTGGTACAAGCCGCAGGTCTCATCCTCCGAGCCCCACGGAGGAACCGGATGACCAGCTGATGTCTCCCCAGAGGCCCATCACCCAGAGGAGCGTGGAAGGCCGCAATGGCAGCCACGTACACTTTGAGTGTGGACGGGGTAAGACCAGCCGAGAAACGGTCTTGGAGGAACTCCAGCACTGAAGCCACTGGGCAGATAACTGGGTCTCGCATATCGAATCCACCACGTCGGGCCTCAGCCCCTGCCTCCACGATCCTGGTCCCCTGGGACATGAGGGATGCGTCTGTCTAAACGGCTTTCCGGCGACATGGCGCTCCCAGCACAGGACACAGGACAGGACCTTGGGACAGAAACCAAATTTGGCCACAGCACGTGTCACAACCTCCACAAGCTCCTCATACACGGATGCAGAGTGAAATGGCATGTGTGACTCATCCAGATCCCCCACCATGATGCTGAGCACGTCCACATCTGAATCAAACAGCTGCAGCACCGGGCTCTCAACCCGAGTGGAAGAATCTGCAGGGCGGGCTTCCGCACAGGGACTGAGGGGATCTGAGCTATCAGATGAGGACCAAGAAACTGCCGAAGCAGTCTCAATCCCCTCTGCGAGCCCCACAATCTGATCGGACCCGAACTGTGGGGAGCGCAAGCCTGGCCGGCTTTGTCAAATATAGCCAGGCGGGAGCAGTACACACACATCTCATGTGTGTCCCCACCCGTGATAAAGCGAGGGCAGTGATGCACACACTTCCTGAACTGCTCACTTGCCATTTCACAATATTAATATATATATATATATATCACAGACAACACCAAATATACAATCAGATAACAGAGAGTGAAAGCTAACGCTGTTGTGTGCCGGTGTCCCTTTGTAGCTTTCGTGTATGCCGTCACACGCTACGTCATCACGCAACACCAATAGGATTGTATTCATGCTTCAGACTCGCTACGCTAAGAGACGTTCCCCATAGTGTTGTCATCGACGCAGTGCGAATTCCCTCGAAAGGGAACTGATAAGACACTTAAATGGGAGTTTAAAAAAGCTGTCTAATAGTATAATACTTTTTTGCTTGCATATTATATATATATATATATATATATATATATATATATATATAAGGGCAACGATTAAATGTGATTAATCACATCCAAAATAAAAGTTTGTAATAATATATGTGTGTGTACAGTGTATAAGTATTTTGTATATATAAATACACACATATGCATGTATATATTTAAGACATATTTGCATGTATATATATTTATACATAATTTATATTATATATAAATATAAATATTTTAGATATAAATTACACATTTTTGTTAAATATATACATGCATGTGTGTGTGTTTATATATACAAAATAGTTATACACAGTACACACACATATATTATGTAAACACAAACTTTTATTTTTATTAATCGTTGCACAGCCCGAATATATATATATATATATATATATATATATATATATATATATATATATATATATATATATATATATACAGTATATTGATTAACTTGATTAACCAAAAAAAAAAAACGTATAAAGTATTTAAATTTCACATTAAGAAAAATGAACACAGTATTTGGGTCACGGGACATTAAGTTGAATTCAAATGTTGATTCTAATTTCTGTGGATGGTGTTTTCTTCAGTCTGGCGTGGAGCTCGTTCACCGCCTGCATGGCCTCCTCCGTCACCACCATCAACAGATACACTAAAACTATACTGGAGTTTAAACACAAGCGGAAGAACATGGAGAAGAACCTGAAGATCAAGCAGAAGCTGCTGGACCTGGACTCTCCAGAACAGGTGTGGGACATGTACATCAGCTCCGTTCCCAGCAGCTCCGGCGAGGAGTTTCTGGACCTTTCTGGCTCTGGACGCAAGCTCTCCGACAACTCCCTGTTCCTGGACCTGAACCAGCTGCCGGCTCCACAGGGAGAGGAGTTCTGCTGAGGACTGAGACCCGGTCTGAGACACGACTCCACAGGGAGAGGAGTTCTGCTGAGGACTGGGACCCGGTCTGAGACACGACTCCACAGGGAGAGGAGTTCTGGTGAGGACTGGGACCCGGTCTGAGACACGACTCCACAGGGAGGGGAGTTCTGCTGAGGACTGAGACCCGGTCTGAGACACGACTCCACAGGGAGGGGAGTTCTGCTGAGGACTGAGACCCGGTCTGAGACACGACTCCACAAATAGAGGAGTTCTGCTGAGGACTGAGACCCGGTCTGAGACACGACTCCACAAAGAGAGGAGTTCTGCTGAGGACTGGGTCCCGGTCTGAGACACGACTCCACAGGGAGAGGAGTTCTGCTGAGGACTGGGTCCCGGTCTGAGACACGACTCCACAGGGAGAGGAGTTCTGCTGAGGACTGGGTCCCGGTCTGAGACACGACTCCACAGGGAGAGGAGTTCTGCTGAGGACTGAGACCCGGTCTGAGACACGACTCCACAGGGAGGGGAGTTCTGCTGAGGACTGAGACCCGGTCTGAGTCACGACTCCACAGGGAGAGGAGTTCTGCTGAGGACTGAGACCCGGTCTGAGTCACGACTCCACAGGGAGAGGAGTTCTGCTGAGGACTGAGACCCGGTCTGAGACACGACTCCACAGGGAGAGGAGTTCTGCTGAGGACTGGGTCCCGGTCTGAGTCACGACTCCACAGGGAGAGGAGTTCTGCTGAGGACTGAGACCCGGTCTGAGACACGACTCCACAGGGAGGGGAGTTCTGCTGAGGACTGAGACCCGGTCTGAGACACGACTCCACAGGGAGGGGAGTTCTGCTGAGGACTGAGACCCGGTCTGAGACACGACTCCACAAAGAGAGGAGTTCTGCTGAGAACTGAGACCCGGTCTGAGACACGACTCCACAAAGAGAGGAGTTCTGCTGAGGACTGGGTCCCGGTCTGAGACACGACTCCACAGGGAGAGGAGTTCTGCTGAGGACTGAGACCCGGTCCGAGTCACGACTCCACCAGGAAAGGAGTTCTGCTGAGGACTGAGACCCGGTCCGAGTCACGACTCCACAGGGAGAGGAGTTCTGCTGAGGACTGAGACCCGGTCTGAGACACGACTCCACAGGGAGAGGAGTTCTGCTGAGGACTGAGACCCGGTCCGAGACACGACTCCACAGGGAGAGGAGTTCTGCTGAGGACTGAGACCCGGTCTGAGACACGACTCCACAAAGAGAGGAGTTCTGCTGAGGACTGAGACCCGGTCTGAGACACAACTCCACAAGGAGAGGAGTTCTGCTGAGGACTGAGACCCGGTCTGAGACACGACTCCACAGGGAGAGGAGTTCTGCTGAGGACTGAGACCCGGTCCGAGACACGACTCCACAGGGAGAGGAGTTCTGCTGAGGACTGAGACCCGGTCTGAGACACGACTCCACAGGGAGAGGAGTTCTGCTGAGGACTGAGACCCGGTCTGAGTCACGACTCCACAGGGAGAGGAGTTCTGCTGAGGACTGGGACCCGGTCTGAGTCACGACTCCACAGGGAGAGGAGTTCTGCTGAGGACTGAGACCTGGTCTGATACACGATTCCACAGGGAGAGGAGTTCTGCTGAGGACTGAGACCCGGTCTGAGTCACGACTCCACAGGGAGAGGAGTTCTGCTGAGAACTGGGACCTGGTCTGATACACGATTCCACAGGGAAAGGAGTTCTGCTGAGGACCGAGACCCGGTCCGAGTCACGACTCCACAGGGAGAGGAGTTCTGCTGAGGACCGAGACCCGGTCCGAGTCACGACTCCACAGGGAGAGGAGTTCTGCTGAGGACTGAGACCCGGTTTGTTTTTGTCACAAAGTCTCACAACGTCTCGTTCGATGTGCTCTGTTGTGCTGTCGTTTGATGTTGATGCTGTTAGTTTTAGTTTGTTATTAATGTGCTGATATGTTAAACATATACTGGAACCAGAACTGGCATAAATGAAGGATTTTCCTCAATCTGCTGAGGACTGGGACCCGGTCTGAGTCAGGGTGAGGAGTTCTGCTGAGGACTGGGACCTAGAGGTCTGCACAGGCTTTTAACTGAAGCCCGAACCCGGCCTGTACCCAAAATCATTTAACCCGACCCGACCTGACCCGACCATTACGGTTATATTTTAATCCCAAACCCAACCCGACTCCCGAGGTCCGTTTCTCACAGTAAAAAAAAAAAGTCACCCTGTGGATGCTGTATTTTATGATTGCTTGATATTCTGATAATGAAACAAATAGATGTACAAACACAGTTTCAACGAGGCACAGTGGCCCCGTCAGCACACAAGAAGAAAAGAAAGAGAAAAGGCACGGACTTACCAATTATGAAACTTTGCTGTGGTTAAACAGGTGTAACAGTCACAAATTCCTCTGAAACTTAAACTCATTAAACCTCAAAATAAAGTCTGTGCAGTTGCACAACTATTTACAACTGAAGATATTACATTTTGTTTGCTTAAAATTGTCAAAATAAACTGAGTTTATGCTTAAAACAAGAAAAAAATGTTTTAAATAGTTTTGATTTTTGACTAACACATGATTTTCTCATAAAACAAGACTTTATATCTTCAGTAATGTTGCTTCTTCTCCAGTAAATGTATCTTCATTTAAGAATGTTTAGATGTTTGTGCTGGAAAACGAGACCGAAACACTGAGGAAGAACATGATTATTTGCAGTGTTTTCTTCCACATTGAGGAACGGCTGCTGTAGATTCTCTGCTGTGTATTAAGAAGTCATCATTACCGGATCGATCCCGAGGGTGTGTGTCTGTTCTAATGAGACACGAATCACATTGCTGAGTGCCTTTGTGTGTGCGATTGTTCCCTGTTCTTTAACCGTAGCATGCTAAAGTCCTGGAAATGTTTATTTTATACAGCCAGTTTGATCAGCAACATATTTATAATAATCTCAATGCTAATCAAATTATGTAAGGTTTATCACTTCGTTTAGCTTTATATTGTTAAATGAAAAATCAAGAGAATTATTTTGTTTTTAATTATAGAAGTTGCATTAATCATTCTGCATTCAGTCGAATGTATGTGTCACTGTGAAGAGGAAAGGAATTGGTCGAATTCTAGATAAACTCGCAGATGTGTGGGATAAAAGTAGAAAGAAGCGAGTTTTCCGTGTTGTTCTGGGAAACATGATCCATGTGCTCACGTTACTTGAATCTGTACATTTAACCTCATTTAAACCCTTCAGAATAAATAATGCACCTCTTTATGAACTGAGTCTTTGCACTGCCAAAAACAAACTGTTTACATTTAATGTGCAATAATGAATGACACACACACTTTTTTACAGTAATGCACAAGCAGCATACTGTACTGTATTGTAGACTAATGGTGTTAAATTAAACGCATGTCAGATTGTTTATGTTTAATTTAATAATAATTGCTGTATTTGTTTGCTTGGTTATTTTCACTTCATTGGTTTCCTTTGACTTTATGTTGATGAAATGTACAGTATAATGAATGAAGTCTTTTACAAAAGCTGCCAGGCATAGAGTAATAACTACAATGACTAATGCATTATAATAAAAATAACATTTATAACCTGAAATGATCAGTTTATTTTCTGCATAGAAACACTTAATTGACTTCGCCAGAGGGTGGCGCTGCAGACCAACACGTTCTGAACACACTCACATTATAATGCACTGATAGAGGACAATGGGTTAATGAAAGTCTGTGCGGCAGTTTCATCTAAATTTTAACTTAATCAAAAGTGCCCTATCAACAATAATAATACAGTGGTTAATAAAACAAAATGTGTTTGAATTATAATTAATTTTTGACGTGTAGCCTACAGTAACAAATCACTCGAATTCCCCTCATTATTTTTATCTGATATTATCTATTGGATATTTTAAAATATCTCGTAACTCGTATAATCGATTTGTCACGTGTACGCAGCACTAACTAATCGCGATGTGGCACAGCAAGCTCAAATTTCATTGGACAATGTGAAATGCCGCGTTAATTTGAATTTCCCGGCTTGTTCATAAATCGGTTGAAAAGTTAAAGTACACAATCTGTTTTCAGGATATATGGATGAAAGAAAAAATACATATCGCTCTTTACAGTCGGAATGGAGAGGTGAAATTGCCTGCGTGGAACGGTCTGGATCTGCTGTTTGTCTCAGATTTGTTTATAATCGTGTCACTTAAATGATTGGATGTGAATGGAACCACACGGAAGCGCATTAATGGTGAGTAAAACGTTAGTCTGGAGTTGAATTTATTATTATTTGTGTCCAACTCATTGGTTTACCGTTTGATGAAACTATCATTGGTTAAATGAAGTCAAGTACAGTCCACCTACAGGCCTAAGGTGAAGATTGTGTGTGTGTGTGTGTGTGTGTGTGTGTGATTAGAGTGATTTCTGAAGGATCATGTGACACTGAAGACTGGAGTAATGATGCTGAAAATTCAGATTTGATCACAGGAATAAATTACACTTTCACTAGAGAGAAAACAGTTGTTTTACATTGGAATAATATTTCACTATTTTACTGTTTTTTGATCAAATAAAGGCAGCTTTGGTGAGCAGAAGAGACTTGTTTCAAAAACAGTACTAAAAAAAATCTCAATTATTCCACACTTTTGAACAGTTCTGTATCTTTTGCTCTTTTGAGCTAATAGCACAATGAAGGTATTTTCTTGTCATGATACAATGAGTCATTTTATTTAAGATACGTATATCAACAAAGAATCATAGACAAATGGTAAAGAAATATATTATTTTTGCATTAACATATCTTAAAACAAATCCAATTTTTGTGATTAAACAGAACAAAAACAATTACACAGGAACTTAAAATCATTTATTTGCTGTCTATGGACTGCATTTTAGACTAGTGCAAATTCATGCATGCAGAGGGAAAATTCAAAAGGACTGGCCTCATCTGCATATCGTCTACGTTTGAACCAATCACAGCAGACGGTCGAAACCAATTGGAGCCATTGGATATGGAATGTGATTGTAGACCAGCCTTTACACAGATGTGCTACAATGTCTCTTTCTGTTCAGTGTAAATACAATGACAAATGATGTCTAATGCTACAGTTTATCTTAAATGCAGACTCCTTTTGATACCCGGACAGCAGCATGGTGTCGGCCCAGACACGGGCCACATCTGGTACATGTGGATTCAACGCATGCAGGGTTTCAAATTAAACTTTTCACTCACCGGGCAATTTGGCTACTACATTTTTAAGTTACCGGCCATTCAGAACTTCTACTAGCCAAAAGAAAAAGGGGAAAAAAGAGAAATGAACCAGATTAAATACGTAACAGCCTATATTCATTATATATATTTATATATATATATATATATATATATATATATATATATATATATATATATATTTATTTATATATATATATATATATATATATACATATACATATATATATATATTAATATATTATAAAATTTGGATTTCATTCATTGATTTAGTATTCAAACAAATCCTGTCATCCAGCATCTCACCCTTTCCTCTTTCATCCTCATTCAATCATTTCATCCTCTTTCATTTAAGTCCACCAAAAATGTGTTTTAGGTGCAGATCAATACAGTACAAAGAACATAAAAAAAATGTAGGATGTTGGAAAATAACGTCTTTTCTTTTAACCAAATGCTTTTAATCTTCACTATTGCGTTAATACAAATGAACAAGCGTGCCGTTATTTGTTGCGTAGAGACGTGTGTTCAAGTTAGCCAGATATGAGCAGATTCTGCGCAATACGCTGTATTTAATATATCAGGATGACTCTTGAGTATTTGCGCTAAATCTGCGCAGATTTGGCTTTTACACGAACTTCCCCAGCAAAGTGAGTAAATATAATTAGCAACAGTGATTTGACAGCGTTTCCCTGAAGTTAATTTCAAACCCTGAACGCGTACCAAATGTGGGCCGGATCCGGGCCGACACTATGTTGCTGTCTGGGTATAAACGATCGATCAAACATGATTGAAGGTGTTGTTTGACTGGGGAACATAAAAAAAGACATCAAAATGGCAAGAGCTGAAAAGTGCTGCTTAAACCAATGATTTAAGATCATTGCTATCAGTTCTCTCAAACTGAGCCAGTGTTCTGACCCGAAGTGCCTGCGTTTACTGTGTCTGGCAGACGCATTGATTTGAATAGCGATGGACAAGCCTAAGATTAGGGGTGGGAATCTCCAGGCACCCCACGATTCGATTCGATTACGATTCAGAGGGCTGCGATTCGATGCTAAATCGATTATCTGAATCTTTTTGTGTGACTATAAATACTTTGCTTTAAAAGTAAGTAATGACCCATAAAGAATTAACGTACAATAGATTTTATTAACATTGCAAAGAACCAACAGGAAAATAAATGTGTGCCTGAACTAGCAGCATACTTGTAGTAAATTAATAGTATAACAACGACCGGTACAGCCGAGTGTTTTTCCTCCTCTGGGTGGAAACGCGTCATATGGCTTCTCATATTTGTATTGTTTCCGAAATATTTTAGTTTTATTCTACAAAGCTTACAACTAGTGTGACTCTTGACTGTCCAGCTCCTTTCCCCCTTCAACTTCAGAAGCCAAAATATTTCCACACGTCAGCTTTTAACGAGTGTGTTTGGATCTCGCGCGCCATCGCGTCTCTGTTATGTGCACGCCACAGACGGTCCGGGCGGGCACTGCACTTCGCGCTTCAGAGTTCCGTCTTTTGCGTTCCGTCAATATTAAGTTATTATAAATATATATCTTAAAAAAAAATTTTTTTTTTTGAAAATCGATTTTTGACATTTGTGAATCGATTCAGAATCGTCCACGTCCGCATCGCGATGCATCTAAGAATCGATTTTTTCCCCCACCCCTACCTAAGATATCGTGTTTCACTGCATTTCTTACGGTTTAAACTTTTTGATACTCCCCAGATCCGGGCCACATCTGGTACATGTGGATTTAACTAACACAGTCTCATCCCAAGACGTCATATGACTGACGCTTTTGACCATACGTCAACATCCGACGTTTTAGGGTACCCTTTAACGTCAGTTAGATGACGATCTTGGGCGTCATCTAACTGACGCTTTACCTTTAGCGTCAGTTAGATGACGCGGGTAGGTTTAGGTCTGGGGTAGGGTTAGGATTAGATAGCGTCATCTAACTGACGTTTAAGGGTACCCTAAAACGTCGGATGTTGACGTATGGTCAAAAGCGTCAGTCATATGACGTTTTGGGATGAGACTGGGCTGATTCAACACGTGCCGGATCCGGGCCGACACCATTTTGCTGTCTGGGTATGAACGATCGTTTTAAACATGATTGAAGCTGCTGTTTGACTGGGCAACATAAAAAGGGGGCTTTCGCACCGGGTAGTTCGAGGAACGAGCCACCAGGGTGATTCCCCGAGGACTGATGGTTCCCTTAGGGACATTTTCCTGGTTGCGTTCGAGCGCCAGTAGGAACTCTGAAGTGACGCGAGACTCGCTTGCTGTTGTGACTTTTATTTTAGACGCCAGAGCCTGAGTTCACAGCGCTCACATTCTCCTGTTCATTAGTTTACGATCTGTCTAACAGTCCTGTCGAATACGTTATTAGATAGAACTGTTATAGAAAGTAGACAGTAATGAAAAGTCATCAGCATATGCCGTGTGTTGATGTTCAGAGTTGCTGAGCAGAAATACATAATCATGTTTCTCTCGGTCTCCTCAAAGTTGCGTTGGATTTTCTCCTCAGCATAACGCTTAAGAGGCTCAACTATCACTGTTTTCCATGTTCGTAGAGTTAGTTTGTGGAGTAAATATATTGGCTATAATCTGTGTGTTTACACAGCTTTTAAAAAACTGGCGGATGCTGGTGTTCCGCGTGCGTTCGGCCAAATCAATGCTATAGCGCTGGTTTAGACCGACTCTGAAGTAGGAGTAAATTAGTTCCTCCAAAAGGAGTTCCTAGAACTAAAATCGTTCCTAGTTCCTACGGTGCGAACACGCCAAAATCCGGGAATTTCCACCAATATTTCTAGGAACTATGAAAAGGTTCCTCCGGTGCGAAAGCCCCTATAAACATCAAAATGGCAAGAGCTGAAAAGTGCTGCTTAAACCAATGATTTAAGGTCATTGCTATCAGTTCTCTCAAACTGAGCCAGTGTTCTGACCCGAAGTGCCTGCGTTTACTGTGTCTGGCAGACGCATTGATTTGAACAGCGATGGAGCCATCGACAAGCCCACAAGATCGTGTTTCACTGCACTTCTTACAGTTTAAACTTGCTCAACATAGACCACAAAAGTTCATTGCCATCCGAAGTCCATCCCCGCCATCTGGTAGAACTTCAGGTTGTGTGGCTGGTAGAATTCCCTCAGTTTCTGAATGACCTCTGGGTTGATTTTAGGATGCGTTCTGCCTTTGGTTTTGCCCAGACAGTGAGGTTTGCTACTGCCTTCTGGCTTTTTGAGGCAAGGGAAGCCCTTGGTCTTGTTGAAGTAGAAGTGTTTATCCGTGATGATCCTCTGCAGGCCGAGGAAATCTTGCACGCGACCCAGCTCGCCCGCCGGGTCGCTGATCAGTCTCTCTCCGTGGACGAAGTGTATCTGCGCGAGCGGGAAGTATGCTAGCCATCGCTCCAGGTGTGTGGCGTACAGGCCGATGTACAGCGGGCTCCAGAGCGAGTCGATCTGCCCCGCCGATCGGTTCTTAAACGTCAGGCTCTCGAAGCTGGGAATGTCTGGGGTCTTTGAGATGATCTGGGTGTAGTCGGAGATCGCGCGGGTAATCGGGTCTCGCACCACCACGATCAGCTTGATGTCGCGCGACATGGCGTGGATGCGGCCCGGCGTCTCGGCGGTGACGAAGTATCTGGGCGTCTTCTCCATCACGATTTGCCCGTTGAGGGCTTTGGGCATCATGCTCCTGAAAGACAAGAGGAACAGCGGCGGTACTTGATTATAAAGCTGCACGATTAATCGTTAAATTAAATATCGTGAAATCGCCTGATTCAAATTCAAACACCTGTAAAATCCATAATAGTATCCCAATGATATTAAAATAACAATGGTATCAAATCTCTTACTATAATAAAATCATATATGATCTGATATGCATTTTCTTCATAGAATTCACCAATAAATTTGACAAAAATATGGATTCTTATCATTGAATGAGATTCAAGAAAATATAATATTTGTGGCACTGGAAAATGCTATTTCTAATATAAACAGTGAAAATACCTAAAGAACTTAGATGAATCATATATTGTCATAATTCATCTGTCAAAGTCAAAACTGCAGTCAAAAAGTCAAAACAGTTTTCTGTAAGATGTATGAATAGAAATAATCAAAATCATAACAAAGACATTTTAACAATGTCAACTTTGCATTAAAAGTGTCATAATTTACCGAATGACACTTAATGACAACAGTCATAAACATTCATAAAGACTCCTTCATGTTCATGACAGGTGTTATGTCATGTTTATGACAGTGTCATGTCAGTCTTATGCACACCCCTTCAAATAAAGTGTTACCTAATATTATTATATATATAAAAAAATATATTCCTCAATTATGACATAACAGCGCCGTCTGTCTACCCGGACAACACGTTATTAGCGAGTGTTTCACTGCTATATGCCGGTGACGACGAGTTAGGAAAGTCATCGAGTAAAGTAGACTCGCTGTTCTGTGCCCACCAGCATGAATCTGGCGTTTACACGGATCTGTTCTGCTGAAGTATTGATCACACCTGAGCTAATGAGGAGACTCGCTCTGTCCTCCAGCAGAACCGGCTCTTATTGGCTGTAAATGAGAAGTTCCAGTTCCCAGTGTGCATCAGTAATGCTGATTCTCCTGCAGACGTGCCGCCGGCATCAATCATGGGGAAACTAATGGAATGCATGCGTGTGTTTCTCTGCGTTGGCAGACGGGACTCGCTTGTTTTAAGTGTCTCATCGGCCGCGGGTTTAATGTGCACCTGCACCCCTGCCTTTACAACACGACCACATCTAATGTGTGTTTAACAGACCACACCTCCAAACACATTAGGTGAAATAGATTCTAATGATACAAATGCTAAATTAATGCATTTAATATTCAACAATATTATTGATCTCCTGCATTGACAGCATTATATGAGAACTGAACTGAGCTGGACGATGACATCACGGTTTTCTCCAGAGCGGCTGTATATATATGTATATAGCGCAACACCTGAAAAGCACCGACACCGTTGTTACTTCCGTCAACAAAACCAACGTGACTAGCTAGCTAGTAGCGAACGTGACTGGTGATCTCAGGTGCTGCGCAGAAGTAGCAGTGCTTCGCCTTCTGAGAATATAGTTCCCAGTATGTATACGGTTAGAAGATGGCTGTGTCTCATGTGACCTTGTTATTTGTACACGCTGTGACTATACAAATCACAACATAGGAAAATGTTGGTGTTATTTTGTCACTTATTGGGAGCAGTATGCTAGCTGGAGCCATTTACATCCAGTCTTTGTGCTAAGCTAGGCTAGCGGTGGGTGCGTCAGACAGAGTTACGGCACGCACAGAGATGAGAAGGGTATGTATGGACTGATCTAACTCTGGGGGATACGGTGAATAAGCTAAAGTCCCAAAAAGTCGGCATTTTCCTTTAAAACTGCAGTGAACCAAAGACAGTCTCAAAAACACGGTTTGAAATCGCTGGTGTTTCTGACGTCACAAACGACCTTGTAACCAATCAGATCAACGTGTGATCGTCAACCAGTGGATCTCTGAGCTGAGTGAGTGAGTGAGTGAGTGGAGACGGGGCTCATTTGCATATTCACAGAACCCCGTATAATAAATGAGGCAAGGGTGTCGAGTTACATTCAAGATATTTTAAGGCATAAAGACTTTTTTTTTCAAGGACAAAACATTTAAAAATGTCATTTTGGTGATCAAAGATGAGTTTTAAGGGATAAAATGATTGACTACAGGGGGACTTTAAAACTAAATCCATAAAATGATGGAACCCTTAAAAGCTTCTATATAGAACCTTTTCTTCTAAGAGTGAATCAGACTGGCTGATCAAGGACAGCATTTAAATATATGATGCTCGAAGTTGTTACGAGTCTGTTTATTTTCATTGTGTTTGGGTTTCGTTTTGCCTGTGTTCCGGGTCATTTTTAGTTTCATGGCTGTTGATTAAGTTGCACACCTGTTTCTTGTTTTGTTTGTGTTTAAGCCCTCAGTTTCCTCTGTTCATTGTTCGGTGTCGTCTAGTTCGAACGAGGTTGTTCTGTAAAGCTTTCTCCTTGTGTTCATTGTTTAATGATTAAAGACTGTTCTTGTTTGCTACTCTCTCGGCTTCTGCAAGCACCCGTGACAGTAGTAATGGACAACAAAAGAGGAGCCACAGTGCACATGATTTAAGAGATAACAGAGACTTGCTGTCCGTCATGCGGTTCAGATGAAGTCCCACTGAGGACGAGCCATATGATGCCTGTGGTGTGTGTGCAGGAGACAGACTCGTGTCGATACGGAGCCGATCCCCACTGTCAGTGACTTCATCTGAGAGAGCACTCAGCCTAAAGACGTCCCTCTGTACCTCGGCCTGTTCTGGGGCCAGCGAGTCTATTAGTCCCGCCATTAATTATTCACTCGCTTCAAGTGATGTGAGCGGTGCGTACTCGCGTGTGCCGCGGAGGTTTAGTCCTCCAGATAATGCAGGCATTTCTATTCAACTTTCAGCAATGTGTTCAATAACACTGAATATGGCTCATTCATTTTTTGTCTATTGAGTTATTTGGGGGTGGGGAGTACAAATGCAATGCATATAAACATGTCAGGGTGATGCAACATCCGAATGACAAAAAAATTATCATTAAAAGAATAAAATGCTTTGAAAGAAACCTTATGTAGTTTGACACCTTTTATTATAATTTCATAGAGGGGGGAAATAAATCATCAAAACTGCTAATTAAATATCTGAAAAACATTTAGTCCACAGGAAATTATTTTATAATTATTATAAAATGTGACATTTTATGGCAAGCCAAGGTTGTAAAATGTCAACATTTGGTCAAACACAGTGATATTTATGAATTGATCATTTATTATATTTTTAAAAAATGTTTATAGATGCATTGTTTATAAATGCATCAATTAATATACATTTAATAATATAAATATATATAAAAACATAATATAAATATAAACTTGTATTTACATTTCTGAAAATAAATAGTAATGACTCCAAATGTAAGGAGCAACACCAACATTCATTTGAAACATTAATTTTTTTAAGACCATAAAAACCAAAATGAATAGAAAAGGTTCTATTTCTGAACATGTTTTACTAGATTTGTACTTTTCTGTATTGTGGACACTAGTGTTTATGTCATTGCCCTACAGACAGTGCAGATTAAATCTAAGTTTGTTGAGTGTACACTACATCTGCTTTAACTTAATCGAGAGTTAAAGAACAAAGACTGAGTTTAATTCAGATCGGCCTGTTTTTCAGTTTACATTGAACAGCCAATATATGTTTTCTTATGAGAATTAGCATAAAACTCATAAAGCCTGATTCAGGACCGGTAAGTCTTTGTGTGTAAAGTGTTCAGAGAATATAAAGATCAGTGTAAGTGATATGGATTGTGTGTGCGCTTGAAGCCACCGCAGGTCTGCTCTAATTGAGCCGCGTTTGACCAGAGACTCGCTGAATAAACCCAGCGCTGCCGTGTGTATTGATCGTGATGGGGATGGTAATGTGTGTGTGTGTGTGTGTGTGTGTGTCTCAGCTGGTGTGGGCGGCAGGTGGAGTGTGTAGATGGGCTCATCAGCGGCTCGCTGCACACACACACACACAGATGTGAGGCAATTACCCGTCTTCTGTCCAGATACAGCGATGGATGTGATGAGTTTCTCATTCCAATGAAGCTGTTTAATGGGATGATAAAGCCTTCGTTTTTCATTTTTATAAACGCTGACTTACAAATAAACACCTCTCACACACCTGGACACTCGAGGACATGCTAGTGTGTGTCTGTATACAGTATATATATATATATATACCACAAAAATAAGAACCAGCAACATTTGTTACATGCCTGAAGTTGGTATTTGACCAAGACTGAAAAATTTACTGAAATATTGAAATGCATGGAATTTTATGGACTGTCGATTTTTGTGTAAGTACTTAAAACACATTTTTCACTGTTGACACTGCAATAATTTGTAAAAAAATAAATAAAAAAAGAAACATATTGAATAGCTAAAATTTGGTCAATAAATTAAAAGTACAATTTAATAAAGGCAATATTATATTTGTTATAAATCCTCTAATGCAATACAAAGTGTGTGTGTGTGTGTGTGTGTGTTTGGACCCAACCATCCATTTCTGTGCATATAGAGGCCATTAAAGAGCCAGTCAGTTGTAACTCTGTCCAGTTCCCGGACACATCCATCATCAGGGGCCGCAGACGGCAGATCCCCGACACACACTCCCCGAGGGCCCTAATGAGCCGCCCGTGGACCAGAGCCGTATGCTGATCTCGTAAAGCACTGTATGCTGATGCCAACACACACACAGCCAGCATAAACACACACAAACAAACGTTTCTCACCAGGCTTCTATATTTCTGCCATCGGACGTCATTTTCACGCAATAACGGTAACACTTCACAATAAGGTTCATAATGTATTAACTAACATGAACTAACAATCTCCAATACATTTGTACAGTATTTATTAATATTTGTTAATGTTAGTTAATAATAATCCAGCTGTTCATTGTGTGTTCATGTTAGTAAATGTTGAAATGAATATTACCTAAGATTCATAAATGCTTTAGAAGTATTGTTCATTATTAGCTCATGTTCACTAATGAACCTTATTGTGAAGTGTCACCTATATAATAATTGCCCGTCAGATCTGGCTCTACTAGCATGAATCATGTCGTTTTGTATCTTTGAAAAGCACGTGTTCAATATTAATTCATTAAAAGTCTCGTATATTAATATCATCATCCTATTCAGCGGCACTGTTTGACGAGTCTCTGCCCTGGTGAAGTCGATGCACGACTCATATTGACAGAGCATTAATAATGAACAGGACGAGCCCATGAGTCGCTATAAAGGCATGTCTCATTTCTGCATTACAAAGACAGGAATGCACACAACGACTGCAATGCAATCATGTCTTTGGCGTTTAAACATATGCATGTTAAAAAAGCAAACCCTCTCGCCAAAATCAAGGTTTGGCTTTGAATTTAAATGGCAATTTTAATGACGTCTCCATTGAATTGCAAATGAGTTCTCATAATGTGATGACATCAGCGACCCGAATTACAGCGAGTGACGCGGCATTATTCCCAGAGTTCCTTCCGGAAGGGAAAACACACACTGCTTATTTTCCCGGATGTCTCCAGGAAATCGACCTCGTGATTTTAGCTTGGCTCGCCTGTCCCTCCACTAGTTCTGGATCAATATATTGATGTTTTTCAGACTTCAAAAACTGCAAATGTGTGTTTCAAAGCACGCAGAGGATCTGTAATACTTCTCCTCATCGACAGACCTCGTTTAGACCTTACTTACACCAAATACAGAGCATCCCGAAAGCATTCACAGCGCTTCACTTTTCCCACATTTTGTCATGTTACAGCCTTATTCCAAAGTGCTTTAAATTCATTACAGTATACAGGTGAAACTCAGAAAAATTAGAATATGGTGCAAAAGTTCATTTATTTCAGTAATTCAACTTAAAAGGTGAAACTAATATATTATATAGACTCATTACATGCAAAGTGAGATATTTCAAGCCTTTATTAGTTATAATTGTGATGATTATGGCTTACAGCTTATGAAAACCCCAAATTCAAAATTAGAATATTGTGAAAAGGTTTTCATAAGCTGTAAGCCATAATCATCAACATTATAACTAATAAAGGCTTGAAATATCTCACTTTGCATGTAATGAGTCTATATAATATATTAGTTTCACCTTTTAAGTTGAATTCAGTTTTGACTGTCATGGCGAAGGCTGTGAACACTTCTGTACATGTTTTTTTTTTTTTTATTTTTTTTTTTTATAAGTCAGTCAAGTCTCCTTCATTTATATAGCGCTTTAACAATATAGAGTTTCACAGCAGCTTTACAGAGATAACAGGAGATTACAGTAACAGAGAGTGTTTAGGCTTTACAGCAGCTCTAGAATAAAGTTATTGTCCAGATAAAGTTAGTTTTGATTGATTCACTTCCGTTGCAAAGATCATTAGTTATTAACTTAAACTGACACGACACCGCTCTACAGAAAACTCTTAAGTTCTCTCTACGCAAACTTTAAAAACGTGAACCTGTGAGAGCGCTGATGGCGTGCACATGCGTATTAAGAGTTTATTCTATAGGTATGCGCGTTTTTATTTGTAATAAATTTGCAAGGATTTCAAACAAACTTCTTCCACGTTGTCATTATGGGTTATTGTTTGAAGAATTTTGAGGAAAATAATTAACTTAATCAATTTTGGAATAAGGCTGTAACATAACAAAATGTGGAAAACGTGCTGTGAATGTTCTCCGGATGCGCTGTATAAATACATTTGATATGTAAAAATACAGTGCTAAAACTAGTTCTGATTTCTGAATCAATATATTGATGTTTTTTTAGACCTCAAAAACAGCAAATGTGTGTTTCAAAGCACGCAGAGGATCTGTAATATTTCTCCCCATCTCGTGCACTATTGAGGGTGACTTACACCAAATAGATTTCTTTAAAGCAAAGTGACAGTATTGGCATTTGAAACCTGATCCCGGAGCCTCAGCAGAATAAAGCCCTGTGCTAATTGTAACTGAATCTCAAGCGAACCGGTTTGATGCCAGCATGAAGTGAAGGTCGAGCGCCGGCGCCGATCAATCGTAGAAACACTGTGAGACACTGTTTTTACAGAAAAAACGTAAACATTCCCACAATTCGCTGCGTGACACGGATCATATTTGATGTATTTTTGTTGAAATAACTGTTTCTTCATTGTTTTTCTTTTTTTTTTCTAATCAGTTATTTACAATACATTTAATGTTGTTAAATGAATGTTTATTGCATGTGTGTGTGTTTGTGTGAATGACACTGTGCAGCTTCTATATATTAATATTAACTTTCTCATGGAAAAGCTGCTTGTGATGAGCTCTGATTGATCATGTGACTCTCATCTCGACTGTGATTGGTGGTTGTCAGTGTATTACAGTGGTACAAAACAGATATAAGTACTTCAATAGGTCGGTAAATTAACAGTATATCAGATAATGAAATACGTTTTTCACTGTAAATTCAAGTTAAGTCTGTAAAACTTAAAATTTTGCTACCGTATTTTTTACTTTTAAATTTAACCGTATTTTTTCATTTTAAATTTAACCGAATTTTTTTACAGTGTGGTTTTCTGTAAGATCTGAACTGATTGTGAAACATGCCCCCCCCCCCACGAACTACAGATTTAATCTACAACGGTAAAAAATTATCATGATTTTAATGGTAAAAGGCTGTAAAAATGCTACTGTAAAAAAATGTTAATTGGTTAACAGAAAGTTTTCATACTATATACGGTGAATAATAACTGTAATAGATCTAACTTTACATTTAATGTAATTTTACAGTAAAATACCATTTAAATTTAAAGTTTTTGGAAGTGAAAAAGAACAAGTCATTGTATAATTTCCAGTTAAATACCGTAAATTGACATTCCCACAATTCCCTGCGTGACAGATCATATTTGATGTATTTTTGTTGAAATAACTGTTTCTTCATAGTTTTTTCTAATCAGTTTTTTTTTCATTAGGGTTTTATGTTACATTTAGTGTTGTTAAATTAATGTTTATTGCATGTGTGTTATCATGATGGTGTTTGTGTGAATGACACGGTGCAGCTTCTATATATTAATATTAACTTTCTAGTGGAAAAGCTGCTTTTGATTGATCATGTGACTCATCTCCGCTGTGATTGGTGGTTGTCAGTGTATTACAGTGGTACAGAACAGATATAAGTACTTCAATAGGTCGGTAAATTAACAGTATATATCAGATAATGAAATACATTTTTTTTACTGTAAATTTAAGTTAAGCCTGTAAAACCAAAAAGTTTGCTACCGTATTTTTTACGGTAAATTTCTGGCAAACTCAAATGCCGTTTGTTTGTTTTTTTTTTACGTAAATTTCACCGTATTGTTTTTACAGTGTAGTTTTCTGTAAGATCTGAACTGAGATTGTGAAACACCACCCCGCCCCCGTACACAACAGATGTAATCTACGCTTGATAACAAGATTAATTCCATCAGACCTGCACACGTCAGATTCCAGGATCTGTGTTCGGCGGCGTATCCGTCGGTCCTCGACCACATGAAGTCCTGGCGCAGATCATTATGCGTGGTGGAAAATGTGACTCGGGTTAAAGATCAATTGAAGGGTCTCGCAATAATGTCAAGTGGCCCGTCACGCTGAGAGTCCATCTGGTCTCGGGAGGATGACAGTCTGTCCGCTCGGG
Organism: Tiaroga cobitis; assembly: GCA_030578255.1. Lineage (NCBI taxonomy): Eukaryota > Metazoa > Chordata > Actinopteri > Cypriniformes > Leuciscidae > Tiaroga > Tiaroga cobitis. Next base: position 1,070,234 of record CM060602.1, read on the forward strand.
GGATTCGTGTGCCAATACTCAAACACAAAGGAATATCAACACGCTTACAGGCAAAGCCCTCGCATGATTCCCGGAGAAGCCTTCATTTCAAAAGCATTTTCAGGCTGATTAATCTGGACACCAAGAGAGCCAATTGTGAATTGACAAAACAATCAATCAGCTGTTTAAAGCGGAGTAATTGAGTTTTGTCAACTCTCTGAGTGGCGTGACAAACCATAAAATTGAACGGTGAGACTTCATTGAGGATAAATGTCTTGTTGATCAAACTGACACTCTATTTCTAGACAAACAAATGAATGAATAATTGACATGTGAGAACAAGGCCTCTGCAGACTAAAGCCCCAATCTGCCAGATTCATCAATCCCTCCGAGAAAACTCAGACATATTTCAAAAGCAGCTCAAACTGAAACTATCAAGTGTTCTCGATATAAAGCAACATCTGGCAACGGCTCCGGAGACGATTAACACCAGCCCCACTTCAGAGGATTGCAGGAGACAGATGGCATTATTCCTCTCACTCGAACCTTTATGAATATTGTGTTATATTGATACCACACCTCATCAAATAATACACTTATGCTCATCAAAAACAGACTTTTGTGACTTTTTTTTGGTTGTTTGTTTTTCATCATTGTAATGGTACGAAACTTGGTAAAGGTTTTTGCACTTGCTGTGTGAACACAAAACAAAATCATGGACATGATTCGAAAAGGTTACAGTAAATGGTCCTGAAAGCAACAGTCACACTTGTATTGTTTGCAGTGAAAAACGAGCGCATTGGAAATGAATGTAGAGTTTCCTCTAGTGGAGGCGTGTGGAACTGCAGCCGAACACACTCTCACTGAACGCTCGTTTACTGACAGATCAGCTCACACGCGGAACACAAATTGTTTAGATTTATGGCTTGGATTTTCTCACGGTTTTAAAGTAAAAAGTGTTTTGGAAAATCTATAAAAATTTTACATTTTTGTGCATTTTTCATAACAATAACAATAAATGTATATGTATATTAATGTCATTTTAAATGTAAATATACATTTTAAATATAAATGTAATTTTAAGGTCAGTTTTTTAAACATTTTTCACTTCAGCAATAATCTGCCATGCGTCTTCTTTAAAAGAGATCAAACTTCAGTCTGTGATCCAAAGCATTCGAGATTTATGACCTTTAAAATTGAAAATTTCATTTTCAGGTCTATCCTCAAAAAGTAAAAAAATGGATTATAAATACAGTGTAAATATAATTTAGTATCATAAAATCCCCTAAAAATAACAAATATTAAATAAAAAATATTATTTAACTAAAACATAATCATTTAATTGATTTTTTTATTGTCATTTTTGACTGACACACGAACCAGGGAATAAGCTCCCAGCATGCAATGCATGAATAAATTATGCAGTAGAATTCTTTTGGACTATGTGCTGTTGTATTTTGCTCTTGCCATTGTTGTCCTGTAAAGGTTCTTTAATGCCATCAATGATTCACTTAAAGAGCCTTTGACATCCATGGAAACTTTCCATTGCTTAAAAGGTTCTTTAAAGTGGAAAACGGTTCTTGATATTATTAAGGAAGAAAAAAGTGTTTCTTTTGAGAACTAATCTCTGAAAGGTTCTCTGGGGAAACCAAAATTGTTATTCTATGGAATCTGTGAAAACTATTTTGGAACCTTTAGTTTTAAGAGTGTAATCTGTAAATGATGCAGAATGATCATTTTTGGGTTCACTGTCCCTTTAAGAGTCGCCAAACTTTGCTTATTTTTTCTGTATTTTCAGAAATCCGAATTACATGCTTTATATTATTACAGCTTTACTCATTGCATGATCACGGGCTTACAGTCAAACCAAAATGTATTCAGACTCCTTCAACATTTCTCACATTATCAGTTTATTTGCTCTAGTTTAGAAAATGGTAATGAAACATGAGCAGAACTCAGAGTTCTCAGATCAGTGGATATTTGACTGGTTTTGTCCGTCCTTCTGTTAGACTCTCACACATGAATTATGTTGAATATCTGTCAGCTGTTAAATTTAACTACACAATTAGATAATACCAGTTTAGCTCAACCAGTGACCAAGCAAATAATTTTGGGGTAGCCTATATAATATGTCAGAGTTTACTTTATTTTGCTCTCCTCACTTACATAAATTAACTATAGCGTCCTGCACACACTAGTAAAAAAAATATATAAAAAAAATCTATCTGGTGTCTGAATAATAATTTTTGGTTTGACTGTATAGTATCAAGGTCACATGTCATCATTACCTGTACCAGGTGAGTCCGCGCGCGTAGTGCCGGTCAAAGAAGTGCGGTTCCGATCCAAGCGCGCGCACGTCCGGATGGAGCCTCAGGAACTCCAGGAGCGCGCGCGTTCCTCCCTTCTTTACGCCGATAATGAGCGCGTGCGGGAGTCTCCGGGTCGAGCTGAGCTCTTCTCCCAAACTCAACACGGTCTTATTATCATCCCATCCCATCGGCAAACTCTCCGTCGAGTCCGAGCAACAGCATCCCAGCAGAAGATACAGGACCGCGACGCACGCGACGCTCAAGGAGAACATGACGGCTAGTTTCTGCAAGAGTCTCCGCAGGTCCAGGGGCGCGTTGCTGAAAGTTGCCATCCCTCTCTGTGCACGGCCATTCTCCTCAGGACTTTATTCGCGTGACTTTGACGGCATGAATCTGACGAATGACAGCAACGCGCGCGTCCCGTAGCGAAGACATAATCATCATCATCATTATCATCGCGCGTTCCGTGAATAAATGTGCAGTGAAGAGTTGCATTGAGTCACAGAGACACTCGTATTATTTCCATGCTTGCTGATGGGATAGTAGAAGACGAGAGATTGTAATGTCCGTGCAGAGCGCGTTGACGCGACTGTCCCGAAGCCGCTCGCGTTCATTCATGAAAGTGCGCGCGGAGCTGCAGCTGAGTTTGATTGGAGGGTGACGGATGGAGGCGGGGTTAAAGTGAAAATAATCCCATGATCTACTGTGTATATGACACTCTTCTTTCAGACGAATACAATCAGAGTTATATGAAAAAATGTCCTGGCTCTTCCAAGCTTAATAATGGCAGCGAATCGCCATAAAAGTGCATTTATCCATCATAAAAAGTGCATGAGCTTTGAATAATTGAGTAAATTATGTGATTATTTTCATTATTGGGTCATCTAACCCTTTAATGCTGCTCAACTGAGACATCAGATGAGCTGGAGCTCTTGGCATGGAGTGAAACTAAATTCATGCATTGTTTTTTCATCATTAGGCCACTGTGATGTGCATTAAATTGGCTCTCCTTATAATAATAATAATAATAATCATAATCATTAAAGGGTTAGTTCACCCAAAAATCTAAATGACCCCATTACTCTCCCTCAAGCCATCCTAGGTGTTTATGACTTTCTTCTTTCAGCCAAACACAATCAGAGTTGACACTGACAAAATATCCTGGCTCTTCCCAGCTTTATAATGGGAGTGGATGGTTGTTTCTGTTCTGAGGTCCATACAAGTGCATCTATCCATGATAAAAGTGCATCTATCCATCATAAAAGTGCATCTGTCCATCATAAAAGTGCATCTGTTCATCATAAAAGTGCATCTATCCATCATAAAAGTGCATCTGTCCATCATAAAAGTGCATCTGTCCATCATAAAAGTGCATCTGTCCATCATAAAAGTGCATCTGTCCATCATAAAAGTGCATCTGTCCATCATAAAAGTGCAAATATCCATCATAAAAGTGCATCTGTCCATCATAAAAGTGCATCTATCCATCATAAAAGTGCATCTATCCATCATAAAAGTGCATCTATCCATCATAAAAGTGCATCTATCCATCATAAAAGTGCATCTATCCATCATAAAAGTGCACCTGTCCATCGTAAAAGTGCATCTATCCATCATAAAAGTGCATCTGTCCATCATAAAAGTGCATCTGTCCATCATAAAAGTGCATCTATCCATCATAAAAGTGCATCTGTCCATCATAAAAGTGCATCTGTCCATCATAAAAGTGCATCTATCCATCATAAAAGTGCAAATATCCATCATAAAAGTGCATCTATCCATCATAAAAGTGCATCTGTCCATCATAAAAGTGCATCTGTCCATCATAAAAGTGCATCTCTCCATCATAAAAGTGCATCTATCCATCATAAAAGTGCAAATATCCATCATAAAAGTGCATCTATCCATCATAAAAGTGTAAATATCCATCATAAAAGTGCATCTCTCCATCATAAAAGTGCATCTATCCATCATAAAAGTGCATCTGTCCATCATAAAAGTGCATCTATCCATCATAAAAGTGCATCTATCCATCATAAAAGTGCATCTATCTATCATAAAAGTGCATCTATCCATCATAAAAGTGCATCTATCCATCATAAAAGTGCATCTGTCCATCATAAAAGTGCATCTATCCATCATAAAAGTGCATCTATCCATCATAAAAGTGCATCTATCCATCATAAAAGTGCATCTATCCATCATAAAAGTGCATCTATCCATCATAAAAGTGCATCTGTCCATCATAAAAGTGCATCTATCCATCATAAAAGTGCATCTATCCATCATAAAAGTGCATCTATCCATCATAAAAGTGCATCTATCCATCATAAAAGTGCATCTATCTATCATAAAAGTGCATCTATCCATCATAAAAGTGCATCTATCCATCATAAAAGTGCATCTGTTCATCATAAAAGTGCATCTATCCATCATAAAAGTGCATCTGTCCATCATAAAAGTGCATCTATCCATCATAAAAGTGCATCTATCCATCATAAAAGTGCATCTATCCATCATAAAAGTGCATCTATCCATCATAAAAGTGCACCTGTCCATCATAAAAGTGCATCTATCCATCTTAAAAGTGCATCTGTCCATCATAAAAGTGCATCTATCCATCATAAAAGTGCATCTATCCATCATAAAAGTGCATCTGTCCATCATAAAAGTGCATCTGTCCATCATAAAAGTGCATCTGTCCATCATAAAAGTGCATCTATCCATCATAAAAGTGCAAATATCCATCATAAAAGTGCATCTGTCCATCATAAAAGTGCATCTATCCATCATAAAAGTGTAAATATCCATCATAAAAGTGCATCTCTCCATCATAAAAGTGCATCTATCCATCATAAAAGTGCAAATATCCATCATAAAAGTGCATCTATCCATCATAAAAGTGTAAATATCCATCATAAAAGTGCATCTCTCCATCATAAAAGTGCATCTATCCATCATAAAAGTGCATCTGTCCATCATAAAAGTGCATCTATCCATCATAAAAGTGCATCTATCCATCATAAAAGTGCATCTATCTATCATAAAAGTGCATCTATCCATCATAAAAGTGCATCTGTCCATCATAAAAGTGCATCTGTCCATCATAAAAGTGCATCTATCCATCATAAAAGTGCATCTATCCATCATAAAAGTTCATCTATCCATCATAAAAGTGCATCTATCCATCATAAAAGTGCATCTATCCATCATAAAAGTGCATCTATCCATCATAAAAGTGCATCTATCCATCATAAAAGTGCATCTGTCCATCATAAAAGTGCATCTGTCCATCATAAAAGTGCACCTGTCCATCATAAAAGTGCACCTGTCCATCATAAAAGTGCATCTGTCCATCATAAAAGTGCATCTGTCCATCATAAAAGTGCATCTGTCCATCATAAAAGTGTATCTATCCATCATAAAAGTGCATCTGTCCATCATAAAAGTGCATCTGTCCATCATAAAAGTGCATCTGTCCATCATAAAAGTGCATCTATCCATCATAAAAGTGCAAATATCCATCATAAAAGTGCATCTGTCCATCATAAAAGTGCATCTATCCATCATAAAAGTGTAAATATCCATCATAAAAGTGCATCTCTCCATCATAAAAGTGCATCTATCCATCATAAAAGTGCAAATATCCATCATAAAAGTGCATCTATCCATCATAAAAGTGTAAATATCCATCATAAAAGTGCATCTCTCCATCATAAAAGTGCATCTATCCATCATAAAAGTGCATCTGTCCATCATAAAAGTGCATCTATCCATCATAAAAGTGCATCTATCTATCATAAAAGTGCATCTATCCATCATAAAAGTGCATCTATCCATCATAAAAGTGCATCTGTCCATCATAAAAGTGCATCTATCCATCATAAAAGTGCATCTATCCATCATAAAAGTGCATCTATCCATCATAAAAGTGCATCTATCCATCATAAAAGTGTAAATATCCATCATAAAAGTGCATCTCTCCATCATAAAAGTGCATCTATCCATCATAAAAGTGCATCTATCCATCATAAAAGTGCATCTATCCATCATAAAAGTGCATCTATCTATCATAAAAGTGCATCTATCCATCATAAAAGTGCATCTATCCATCATAAAAGTGCATCTGTCCATCATAAAAGTGCATCTATCCATCATAAAAGTGCATCTATCCATCATAAAAGTGCATCTGTCCATCATAAAGTGCATCTATCCATCATAAAAGTGCATCTGTCCATCATAAAAGTGCATCTATCCATCATAAAAGTGCATCTGTCCATCATAAAAGTGCATCTATCCATCATAAAGTGCATCTATCCATCATAAAAGTGCATCTGTCCATCATAAAAGTGCATCTATCCATCATAAAAGTGCATCTGTCCATCATAAAAGTGCATCTGTCCATGATAAAATTAATCAATACGGACCCAGTGCTTAATAAAAGCCTTCTGAAGCGAAGAAAAATGTCTATATTTATAACTTTATAAACTATAATCACTGGCTTCCGGTAACGGAGCGCTAGTTCCGCTGGAAGAGTGACCTCTGACCCGACGCATGACCTCTGACCCGACGCAAGAAGTTTTTGCTCTGTTACAAAAACGCTTTGCTTCAGAAGGCCTTTATTAACCCCTGCAGGCGTATGGATTACTGTTATGATGGATGGATGCGCTGTTTTGGGGCTTTAAAATCTCAGGCTCCATTCACTCCTATTACAAAGCTTTGGATATTTAATATAATCCATTGTGTTCGTCTGAAAGAGAGTCATATACACCTGGCTTGAGCTTTAGGGCGAACTAACCATTTAATAGTAGGTTTGTTCCCTTGTTTAAAAAAAGTTTTTAAAAGTTCAACTAAATGGAAACACAACAAATCAAAAATCTGGTGCTGTCATCAAATCTCATTCAGGTCATCGCATATTTAATTATTATAGGAGATGCTAAATAAGGTGTTTGTTCATGTTCCTCAGTTTGTTTTCTGATTCAGAGCCGTGAAATGTGTGTAAAGCTCAGCTACGGCTTCAGAAGACGAGTAGTTACACTTTAGTGTTTTTTCACCCTTGTGATATTCTTCAGATGATGAAAGGAAATCATAAGGATTGGAACAACATATTCATGTTTGGATTATGAAATGTCATTGAAGAACAGAGTCTGTCGTCTGTGATCTGCTTCGTGAGCTTTAAGATATAGAGCCGTGTTCTTGATCTCATAATTGGTTTGTGGAGTTCTCAGATCAGCAGGAAAGCTGAGCGATCACATTACTGTACATGAGGACAGTGTTACGCTCTCGGTCACACACAACCCTACGGTCACACACACAACCCTACGCTCTCACACACAACCCTACGCTCTCGGTCACACACAACCCTACGCTCTCGGTCACACACAACCCTACGCTCTCACACACAACCCTACGCTCTCACACACAACCCTACGCTCTCACACACAACCCTACGCTCTCACACACAACCCTACGCTCTCACACACAACCCTACGGTCACACACACAACCCTACGCTCTCACACACAACCCTACGCTCTCACACACAACCCTACGGTCACACACACAACCCTACGCTCTCGGTCACACACAACCCTACGCTCTCGGTCACACACAACCCTACGCTCTCACACACAACCCTACGCTCTCACACACAACCCTACGCTCTCACACACAACCCTACGCTCTCGGTCACACACAACCCTACGCTCTCACACACAACCCTACGGTCACACACACAACCCTACGCTCTCACACACAACCCTAGGCTCTCACACACAACCCTACGCTCTCGGTCACACACAACCCTACGCTCTCACACACAACCCTACGCTCTCGGTCACACACAACCCTACGCTCTCACACACAACCCTACGCTCTCGGTCACACACAACCCTACGCTCTCACACACAACCCTACGCTCTCGGTCACACACAACCCTAGGCTCTCACACACAACCCTACGCTCTCACACACAACCCTACGCTCTCACACACAACCCTACGCTCTCACACACAACCCTACGCTCTCACACACAACCCTATGGTCACACACACAACCCTACGCTCTCACACACAACCCTACGCTCTCACACACAACCCTACGCTCTCACACACAACCCTACGCTCTCACACACAACCCTACGCTCTCACACACAACCCTACGCTCTCACACACAACCCTACGGTCACACACACAACCCTACGCTCTCACACACAACCCTACGCTCTCACACACAACCCTACGGTCACACACACAACCCTACGCTCTCACACACAACCCTACGCTCTCACACACAACCCTACGCTCTCACACACAACCCTACGCTCTCACACACAACCCTACGCTCTCACACACAGCCCTACGGTCACACACACAGCCCTACGGTCACACACACACACAACCCTACGCTCTCACACACAACCCTACGCTCTCACACACAACCCTACGGTCACACACACACACAACCCTATGGTCACACACACACAACCCGACGGTCACACACACACACAACCCTACGCTCTCTGTCACACACAGCCCTTGTGTTTATCCAGGGATCAGAGGGCCGACAGAGTGCTGATATAACTGTGCTTTTATAACCTGTAAAAGGTAATGCGATATCATAAACACACAGAGAGTGTTTACAGTTCTGATATTTATTGCATTATACGTAATGATCTTTTGCATCGTGCGCTTCAGGGTAAACGCATTACATGGCCATTCTGTGGAGATTTGTCTGGTTCATGTTGTGATTTATTTCTCCCATCTTCCCAGTGCAGATGTGACCAGGGTCAAAAGGTCAAACGTGCACTCTTCATAACAGAGCCGTAGTTCGTCATGCAACAAATTCTGTTGCCTTTTCTTCAAATCTATACTAATACAATACAGCATAATGATAATGTATGACACAATATAACAGTAGTGCAATACTATAATAGATGCATTTGTTTAGATGGTTTTCCACTATTTTGTCTAAATATTAATATTATATATTATGATATTCTATATTTAATTTCTCTGTTAACCACACACGTATGTTTGTGTACAATTAAAGAGCTAAAAAATTCATAAATTGTTATATTTAAACAATAGTAAGATTGTATAACTCACTTTTTGTATGCAACAGTATTAATAAAATGTATAATATATTTGATTATATTTTTATATTATTATGTTTATATATATTATTTTAAGTATTTAATATTAATAGATATGAATATATATATATATTTAATTTCTCACACAAATTGTGTGTGTGTGTGTGTGTGTGTGTGTGTGTGTGTGTGTGTGTGTAAAATTAAATAGCTAAAAAAATGTTCAATCATATGTAAACAATAAGTTGCATGATAAAAAAGAATTTTTGTATGCAGCGGTATTAATAAAAAGTGATAATATATATTTGATTATATATAAATAATTGTATTTGTTTAAAATGTTCATGTGTATGTGTGTGTATATATATATTATCATATTTATTTATAATAAATATTATATAATATTTATATGTGTGTGTAAGATTAAATATATAAAATATAATATAATACATATAAAAAAATAATGAATGTGTTGCATTACTTAACAAATAAATTAAATGCATATTAAATTAAATAAAAACGTAATGCTCTGATACAAAAAGAAAGTGGCACTTTGTAAATCAGGGCTTTTCTGCATTTCACCTGTTAGTGTGATCAGTGTAACTAGTGTTGGAGGATCAGGGAACAGGGTCGCTCTGGTCAGTCCGGATCATCAGAGAACAGGGTCGCTCTGGTCAGTCCGGCTCATCAGGGAACAGGGTCGCTCTGGTCAGTCCGGATCATCAGGGAACAGGGTCGCTCTGGTCAGTCCGGCTCATCAGGGAACAGGGTCGCTCTGGTCAGTCCGGCTCATCAGGGAACAGGGTCGCTCTGGTCAGTCCGGCTCTTCAGGGAACAGGGTCGCTCTGGTCAGTCCGGCTCATCAGAGAACAGGGTCGCTCTGGTCAGTCCGGATCATCAGGGAACAGGGTCGCTCTGGTCAGTCCGGCTCATCAGGGAACAGGGTCGCTCTGGTCAGTCCGGCTCATCAGGGAACAGGGTCGCTCTGGTCAGTCCGGCTCTTCAGGGAACAGGGTCGCTCTGGTCAGTCCGGCTCTTCAGGGAACAGGGTCGCTCTGGTCAGTCCGGCTCATCAGGGAACAGGGTCGCTCTGGTCAGTCCGGCTCTTCAGGGAACAGGGTCGCTCTGGTCAGTCCGGCTCTTCAGGGAACAGGGTCGCTCTGGTCAGTCCGGATCATCAGGGAACAGGGTCGCTCTGGTCAGTCCGGATCATCAGAGAACAGGGTCGCTCTGGTCAGTCCGGATCATCAGGGAACAGGGTCGCTCTGGTCAGTCCGGCTCTTCAGGGAACAGGGTCGCTCTGGTCAGTCCGGCTCTTCAGGGAACAGGGTCGCTCTGGTCAGTCCGGATCATCAGGGAACAGGGTCGCTCTGGTCAGTCCGGATCATCAGAGAACAGGGTCGCTCTGGTCAGTCCGGCTCATCAGGGAACAGGGTCGCTCTGGTCAGTCCGGCTCATCAGGGAACAGGGTCGCTCTGGTCAGTCCGGCTCATCAGGGAACAGGGTCGCTCTGGTCAGTCCGGCTCATCAGGGAACAGGGTCGCTCTGGTCAGTCCGGATCATCAGAGAACAGGGTCGCTCTGGTCAGTCCGGCTCATCAGGGAACAGGGTCGCTCTGGTCAGTCCGGCTCATCAGGGAACAGGGTCGCTCTGGTCAGTCCGGCTCTTCAGGGAACAGGGTCGCTCTGGTCAGTCCGGCTCTTCAGGGAACAGGATCGCTCTGGTCAGTCCGGCTCATCAGGGAACAGGGTCGCTCTAGTCAGTCTGGCTCATCAGGGAACAGGGTCGCTCTGGTCAGTCCGGCTCATCAGAGAACAGGGTCGCTCTGGTCAGTCCGGCTCTTCAGGGAACAGGGTCGCTCTGGTCAGTCCGGCTCTTCAGGGAACAGGGTCGCTCTGGTCAGTCCGGCTCTTCAGGGAACAGGGTCGTTCTGGTCAGTCCGGCTCTTCAGGGAACAGGGTCGCTCTGGTCAGTCCGGCTCATCAGGGAACAGGATCACTCTGGTCAGTCCGGCTCATCAGGGAACAGGGTCGCTCTGGTCAGTCCGGCTCATCAGGGAACAGGATCGCTCTGGTCAGTCCGGCTCTTCAGGGAACAGGGTCGCTCTGGTCAGTCCGGCTCTTCAGGGAACAGGGTCGCTCTGGTCAGTCCGGCTCTTCAGGGAACAGGGTCGCTCTGGTCAGTCCGGCTCATCAGGGAACAGGGTCGCTCTGGTCAGTCCGGCTCATCAGAGAACAGGGTCGCTCTGGTCAGTCCGGATCATCAGGGAACAGGGTCGCTCTGGTCAGTCCGGCTCATCAGAGAACAGGGTCGCTCTGGTCAGTCCGGATCATCAGGGAACAGGGTCGCTCTGGTTAGTCCGGCTCATCAGGGAACAGGGTCGCTCTGGTTAGTCCGGCTCATCAGGGAACAGGGTCGCTCTGGTTAGTCCGGCTCATCAGGGAACAGGGTCGCTCTGGTCAGTCTGGCTCATCAGGGAACAGGGTCGCTCTGGTCAGTCCGGCTCATCAGAGAACAGGGTCGCTCTGGTCAGTCCGGATCATCAGGGAACAGGGTCGCTCTGGTCAGTCCGGCTCATCAGAGAACAGGGTCGCTCTGGTCAGTCCGGCTCTTCAGGGAACAGGGTCGCTCTGGTCAGTCCGGCTCATCAGGGAACAGGGTCGCTCTGGTCAGTCCGGCTCTTCAGGGAACAGGGTCGCTCTGGTCAGTCCGGCTCATCAGGGAACAGGGTCGCTCTGGTCAGTCCGGCTCATCAGGGAACAGGGTCGCTGTGGTCAGTCCGGCTCTTGCAAGTGCTCTGTGTGAGTCCAGGAACAGATTGCCGGATGATGAAGTGGCCGTCTATGAAACTGACCCCGGGTCACGGCCAGTGCGCAGCAACACTGATTTATTTCCTTCAGGGTGGAAAACACTGTTTTCATGAAAGTATAATGAGGCGAGAGCTTTATTAAGAGTCGTACCTGCATTCTTCAAATCTTCAAATAACAAATAATTGCTGTGTTTGCTGGCTTTCACTTTTGTCATGTGTAGGCCAAAACAACTCTGCTTTCTGAGAGATCAACGCTGTTCTTCACGTCAAGAGGCGATAAGATAGAGTTCAGACTAAACCGTCCAGTGTTCTGAAGAATGACGGCCTGTCATAAGCCCGAAATATCATTATAACAGCGCCTTTTGCAATCAGCCGTCTATAATTCATCATGGATTAATGTTGTATGTGACGTGTGTGAGCAAAACACAGTTTGATGATGTCATCGTGTTGATTAAAGCTGAGATTAGTATAATGTAATAAACATATAACGGCTGCACTCAAAAAAATATTTATTTGTATTCCGTATGAAACTTTCATCTGTTTGGATTACACATGAACAAATGAACTTAAAGTAATGCATATTTGTGAGGCATGCATAAATGAAACATAATGCATAAATGAAACATTGTTGCTCATAATAAACACGCCGTTTCAAAACTTTCTCTGAGTCATTTGAGGGAAAATCGCTGCAGTGTTGCATGAATTAACCAGTGCGTTGGCATCTCTAACTGGGAAACATGCAATATAGAGAAGAAGAAGCTCAAAACAAGCCGACAGCCTGTGTGTTTAATGATGAGCTTGTGCTTCCATATTAATATTTCAGATGTCAAGCTCTCATGTCATACATTACTGAAAACATTGTCCTTGCACTGCCGCAAGAAAAAACCTTTAAGGGATAATTCGCTTAAAAATTAAATCTCTGTCTTCAAACTAAAACACGTCGTTCCAAGCGAGGATGAGTTCGTGGAAGACAAGAGACGAGTTAGGAAATATATCCTGGATGTCTATGTCAAGTCACATTTATTTCTGTAGCGCTTTATACAGATTGTGTCAACGCTTCACAGGGGAATCTATGGTGCTTGAAGCTTATTTTATTTATTGAAAAAATAAATAATCTCAAAACATTTTACCGGATGAAAAGTAACATACATTTTTTAGGCTCACTTGAAAAGAAAATTGAGCAATAAAAGCAAAATGACAACAAATACATAAATGCTACCAAGTTTGCAGGCCGTATTGATTCTCATAATCGCTGTTGTTCAGCTTTAGAAGACTTTAAGATTGCAGAAACACTGGCCAGTATCACATCTCTGAGCCCAGCCCTGTCTGTACTGTTCTTCTGCTGACTGATGTGTGTTCAGTAATAGAATGGATTATGATGAGTCTGATTCCCAACCCATCAAACATACAGCTAACATACACAAACACTAGGCTCTTTCAGTTTGAGAAAACATTAAAGGGTTCGTTCACCCCAAAACTGTAAACTCTGTCAGTAATTACTCTTGCTCATGTTGTTCAACCCCGTAAGACTGTCGTTCATCTTCGGAACACAAATTAAGATATTTTCGAATAAATCTGAGAGCTGGATCACTCCTCCAGAGGCTTCTAAGGGATTGAAACTTGCCGGCCCAGAAAATTATTAAAGACATCGTTAAAATAGTCGGAGTGACTACAGCGGCTCAACCTTACGTTTATCAAGCGACGAGAATATTTTCTGTGCGCAAAACAAGCTAAAATAATGACTTTATTCAACTATTCATCTTCTTCTCTGTGGGCCTCGAGTGAGTTCCCGTAGTGTAACAGCGCAGCGCTTCTGGGTTGTACGTCACACACACACACACACACATGACCAGCGACCAGTTGAATAAAGCCGTTATTTTTGTTTGTAGCGTTTCAACCTTTCACGATGAATTCAGATACAACTCACCCGGATAAACGGACGCATTATGGAGATGATAAACACTAATTGAACTATTGCTGATTTGACATCTTAGCATTGGCATCTCTTGTGCCGAGAACAAATCTGCATTATACATTGCAAAAATAAACAATGCAAGCTATGCATTACACATATGCTCAACAGTCACCGAAAACTTTTAATTTTAATTTAATTTTAATTTCCTACTGGAAATATGAGAGCAATTTCACATTAAAGGTGCTTGAAGCTTAATGACTATACAGGTGCAACTCAAAAAATTAGAATATTGTGAAAAGGTTTTCATAAGCTGTAAGCCATAATCATCACAATTATAACAAATAAAGGCTTGAAATATCTCACTTTGCATGTAATGAGTCTATATAATATATTAGTTTCACCTTTTAAGTTGAATTACTGAAATAAATGAACTTTTGCACCATATTCTAATTTTTCGAGTTGCACCTGTATGCATTACACCGGATATTCTTCAAAAAATTACTTTTGTGTTCCACAAAAATAGTGTTTGTAAATATAAAATGTCATTTTGTCATGATTTATCCGAACATGCCAGGTTGCGAATGCCTTTGCTGTGAGTGTGAGAGGTGTGTGAGGCGGATTATAGCAGATCAAGTGCTTTTGTGTGTGTGTGTGTGTGTGTGTGCGCAGTTTGAGTCTCTGAATGCTTCTTCTTTCTGCTGATACTGAGCAATTTCTTCTGTTTGGCATGCATTCGCTTTCTGAAATGAAGCAGATAGAAAAGGAATGATACATGATGCATTTATTGCATGTATTTCCCCTCCCTCAGGACTGGTTGAACTGGTCTTGAGGACAGACTGTGGTTTAACGGTTTAACCCAGTTAATCAGTCCCAGTGCTGTTGGACGAGCTTGTGTTTCGCACCTGTACTGGAGTTAACGTTAATCACTCCCTCATCCCATCAAGCTCAAAACCCTCTTAAGAAGAAAGCAGGATTAGCAGACGCTTTAATTCAGCGCTGAAGACGCTTTAGTTTGTGCTGATTTAACACCTATACTGACATGCAGACCTTCGCTGGAAGACAACACACTCAATGCATGTTCACCGTTTATTAAAAACAATATTACACATTGAACACCGGACCGCTTTAGTCATTGATTGTTCTAGTTTTAATAATGACATTGTCAAATAAGTGTTAATAATAGAAGTTAAGATTTTATATCTCAGAATTCGGACTTTATAACTGCAATTTTGAGTTTGTATCTGAATAAAGTCTGAAATGTGATATAAACTTGCAGTTGCAAAAAAATTGTGAGATAAAAAGTCTATTTTATTCTGTGGTGGAAACAAGCTTCCATTCATATGTCATATGAGCACTTGAAATAGTCAAACAAACAAAAATATTGCATAAAAAAAAGTTATTTTATGGATAAACAAAATCTATGTGATGTTGAAAATGTAATTTAAACTAAATAATTGTGTGTTTTATTGTGTTTTTTAAAACAGATTTTTGTTAAATTAAATTGTGGTCATTCCTGTTTTGGGAATAGTCTAAAAACAATATATCTGCAAATTTAAATATTTGACTTATTGTGTTGCGAAAGTAACTGACAGCCTTAAAAATATAGTTATTAATATAAGTTATATAAGTTATTAAATAAGTTATATAAGTTATTAAATATAAGTTATTATGCAAAATTGATTGATTGACATAGGCTGTATGATCACTTCAGTCGCAAGCTGCCATTAAACGCTCAATAGAAGCCAATTATTGTCAGGCAAGGAAAAAACATTTTTGAAAAATGGATGTTTTGAACGTTTTGAGAACATTCAGAAAAAACATGTGCACAGTTTAATGGGAACGTTAGCTACATTTTCTCAGGACATATTTTTCTTTGCAGAGAATGAGGGGTATTTTGCTTAGAAAATACATTATTTATTTGCTAGAGAGAGAGAGAGAGACAGAGAGAGAGAGAGAGAGAGAGAGAGAGAGAGAGAGAGAGAGAGAGAGAGAGAGAGAGAGAGAGAGAGAGAGAGAGAGAGACAGAGAGAGAGAGAGAGAGAGAGAGAGAGAGAGAGATTACTACCTGCTGAATGTCTGACCTGATTCCCAGTGATCCAGAACACATCTGGTATCGTTGTTTAATAAGTCTGATGTAAATAGTGAGGATTACAGATCACTTTAGGGTGGGCTAAAACATCATGACAACAGATCTGTTATCCCTCATAATCTGCCGGTATTTGTCCTGGAAACTCGATGTGCACTGAGATGTGCGCCGGTAATCCGGGCCGTTGTTGGCGTCACCTTTCCTGATGTCTCCTAATCCCAGAGCATGCGTGTGGAGACCGCTTGTGTTACTCGGGATTAACAATTTAAGTGTGTCACTTTCAGAAACATTGTTTTGTTTGATTGAAATGTTCTGCCCACATTCAGTCACATCTGTTTCATTTAGAAAACCATAGAAAATAATGTCAGACGTGGAATTCAAAGTCCAGAAGAACAACTTTACTCTTAGCATGTGGTTCTGTTTAGAACTAGGGTTTCTAGAAATGTCTTAAATGATGATTAATGGGGTATTTAGATTTATTTTTAAGTGATATTGTATGTTTATGAGATGTTTAACTAACAATGTATATGAAAAAATGAATGAATTAAAACTAAGTCCATAAAATGATCCCGTGATGGGAATGCATGACAGAATTTTCCATATAGAATAGCATTGAAAACAACATTTATGTTTTAATAAGAGTTGGCCATCTACTTATATTTACTTTTTATTTATTTTTATTTTTTATTTATCCTTTATGTGATGTCCCATTGAGATATTCAAATCTCTTTTACAAGGGAGCCCTGGGCACTTTAACCGTGCATTGATTTAAAATACAATAGATTGGATGTCCTTCGTTCTCCTCCTGTTGGGCATCGCTGGACATCATGTGTAAATGATTTAAACCACAGTGAAGTCTGCTCAGTTTGGCTATAAAGGCTGCAATCTCAGATTTGGTAATACAGAGAATAAAATAAATGACCAACAAAACATTAGAATCAAAAATACCAAATTGCAGTAGTATTATTCTCTGAGAAATATGCTTTAATTTAAGTATAGCCCAAGTAAAATTTTAACTTTTTAACCCTGGGAATCGAACCCGTGACCTCAGCGTTGCAAGTTTCATTCTCTTTTAGGAGCATTTTATTCTATTTTTCAATGAATGCATGTGTAAATTAAAACAGGCAGATTAGTGGTATCATAGGCCTATTTTTAAAGAGGGAAGATCAAACTCTTGTTGCTGTGAACAGTGTTTCTGAAATAATGACATCCTTTTATCAGGTACTGCATTTGGATATATTTTTAGACGTGGTCCAATACTACTTTCTGTCACAGTTTATAGAATTTATATTTGTTGTAGAATATTCTTGTTTAACTATGTTACACTTGGCTGAAGCAGAGGCAGGATCCACGTACAGTGCAGTTTAAAACGCAAACTCAAAACTTCACAAATACAGGGAACAGGAATAAACACACACCGACAGAACAGCCAAACACACACCGACAGAACAGCCAAACACACACCGACAGAACAGGGTTTAAATACACACATGAAGAAACGAGACACATCTGAACTGAACTAACAATGAAGTAGAAACCATAGAAACAAACAGGAAGAGTAAACTGAGAGTAATTAACAGATGATCTAAACGAAGACGAGAAGAGACTCGACACTAATAAACATTCTCCAGTTGATCCTCAGATCTCGCTCTCTAAATTACTCTCTAGAAATCAAATGTGCTTTGAATTTAGTATCATGACAATAATTATAAAAGACAATTATTTAATTTTGGAAACAAAATGTTGTCTATTTATTTATTTTTCTTGCCAGATCCTCATATTTGGGGCATCAAACGTTTGAAAGCCTCACGTCTACAGGTTCTACAGGTTAATGATGACGATGAGCTTATGAGAAATGTTAAGAAGCATTATCATGTAGGACTGTAAAAGATTATTGATATTAATGTTGTAGCTTGTCTATTAATGATCCAAATAATTACCATCATTGGAGATTTGATTTCCCCAAATATTTGTATTTGTATTTATTTTTCCTACCCATAATTTGAAATGGGTAGTGGTAAAAAAAGAACCAAATAATAAATCAAATTTAATTTACTTTCAATACATGAAATTAGTGCACTTATTAGACTGTACAATAAACCATAGAAGATTTTACATGCATGTCCTTCTGCTAACATACACCTGTTGAGAAACATATTTTCTTTTATATTTTCGAGTCAAACTGCTTTGTGTTGTGACTTATCTCTCCAATAATCAATCTCTCAGAGTCTCAGAAACTCAGAGCAATCACTGGCCCGGCTCACGGGTTTGCAGAACTCGAGTCATCACTCATAGCGCTGTTGTTTAATCGCTGACCCGTGACGGTATCTGAGGACTGATGACCCTCTTCATTTGGACGTCCGGCTCATTGTTCTTCATGATCTGATCAACACGCAGATCACTCACCTACAGCCTTGAGCTCTTCCCTTTCTTCTGATAACACTGTAAAATAACAGCTTTTGCACAGAACAAGTTCAAGAAAACTTTCGTTCAAAGTGTTCTGCATTCACATGCTAAAGTACATATATACACACACACACGTATATTTCAATTCAGCTTTCTTTTTTCTATATATATATATATGTATGTATATGTGTGTGTATAAACACACATATCTCTAGATGGAATTCGAAGCATTGATTACTAAATATCATTGTATGTTTGATAATATGGTTATAGGTATTTCAAACTGAAAAAATAAATATATTATCAAAACTGCCCTAACAACATGTATATTAATTTCTTAGAATTATGTAATTGTTTTTCTATAAGGTTAAGTGTGTAGTTTCTGCATCACTGGTGGCACAAAACTGCAACAACTAGGCAGTCCAGCCCCAAGATTTTAAAGTCACACATTGTTTGATAGAAAAGAAAGTATAGCGATGGAAGAGGGGAACAAGCCCGAGAGCAAAGACTGAAGCATTACTGCGCCATATATCACTGTGGCTACAACCAAATCAGTCTATGAACAGCTCACTTCTATTGTCTATCCACGTTACACTGCACTACAGTAGCTGTGAGCTGGTTTACAGTAATATTGAAAGCGCTCCCATTACCACATCAGTAGTATTTGTGATGATGTCACTCTACATTTTTTGGCACGCTACAGTCAAATTCAGCAAATGGCATTTTACCCTCATATTACTCTTTCAGCGCTTTCTGTATGTAAAAAACTCTTTGCTCGTCTGTGTTTTTGCATAAATTAGAAATCCAAACATTGTTCAACAGACAGCCAAGGAGATGATTGTGCTCGGAGTCCCTGTGGAGAGCAGATGTGAGATCACAGCCCGCACATATGCTCCACAACCCTAATGGACATTAGATTACTGCCCATTACACAAACACTATTGATGAGCGGCCAGCGGTCATCTGATCCTCCCACTGTGGGCTGTGTTTTGATCGCCCAGGAAACAAAGATTTTAACCAATAAAGTCATTTTTTAAATGAGATCACAAGCGTATCATCGATGCGCTTAACACTGGGTTGTCATCTCTGTTAAACCTCAAATAAGGCCATTTTTAACCCTGAGTTATCATCTCTGTTAACCCTGGAATAATGCTACTTTAAACCCTGAGTAATCATATCTGTAAACCCTGGAATAAGGCCATTTTAACCCTGAGTTATCATATCTTTAAACCCTGGAATAAGGCCACTTTTAACCCTGGGTTATCATTTCTGTAAACTCTGAAATAAGGCAATTTTAACCCTGGGTTGTCATCTCTGTAAACCCTGGAAGAAGGCAATTTTTAACCCTGGGGTATCACCTCTTTAAACCCTGGAATAAGGCCACTTTTAACCCTGGGTTATCACCTCTGTAAACCCTGGAATAAGGCCACTTTTAACCCTGAGTTATCATCTCTGTTAACCCTGGAATAAGGCCACTTTTAACCCTGGGTTATCGTATCTGTAAACCCTGGAACAAGGACACTTTTAACCCTGGGTTATAGTATCTGTAAACCCTGGAATAAGGCCACTTTTAACCCTGGGTTATCGTATCTGTAAACCCTGGAACAAGGCCACTTTTAACCCTGGGTTATAGTATCTGTAAACCCTGGAATAAGGCCACTTTTAACCCTGGGTTATCGTATCTGTAAACCCTGGAACAAGGACACTTTTAACCCTGGGTTATCGTATCTGTAAACCCTGGAACAAGGCCACTTTTAACCCTGGGTTATCGTATCTGTAAACCCTGGAACAAGGACACTTTTAACCCTGGGTTATCGTATCTGTAAACCCTGGAACAAGGCCACTTTTAACCCTGGGTTATCACCTCTGTAAACCCTGGAATAAGGCCACTTTTAACCCTGGGTTATCGTATCTGTAAACCCTGGAACAAGGACACTTTTAACCCTGGGTTATAGTATCTGTAAACCCTGGAATAAGGCCACTTTTAACCCTGGGTTATCGTATCTGTAAACCCTGGAACAAGGCCATTTTTAACCCTAGGTTAAGACGTGTTTTCAGATTTCAATTTTGAAAGAGGGTCAGGTGCACTTGGAACAAGTAGTGATCTTCATATAGTGAAACTTCATATTGTGGTTTGATAATAGACAACCATTAATGTTTTTTGCATTGTGACATTTTTCAGTAAAGTTCAGCACATTTAACCTCCACATTCTCATTACACCACAGTCGTATTTGTTGTACAGTCCCAGCTAACAGTAGGCTAATTTTTAATATACTTTATTAGTATTTTTATACTGTAATACAAGGTGTGCATAATGGTTGCTTAATTGAAAGCACACAAAAAATCATAATGTTCTTAAAATAGGCTTCATTTTATTTATGCAAAATATGATTTTATATTATCAACTGCAAACAGCAAAAATGCAAACAACATGCAAACCTTGTAACGTCTGTCAGTGTGAGAGCGTCCCTTCCCCGTCTGACCGGTCGAGAGAGGACAGCTTGTGCCTCAGTCAAACCTTCGGGAAAAGACGTGTCACAATTCTGCGGGTTTTTGTTCTCTCTCCCTATGTTCAAATCTCCCTCTTTATGCAGAAACCACTAACAGGTCTCGGATCAGTGATCCTGAAAAGAGCGCAGGACATGTTTGCTATGTGAGCAGGCGCTGTTTGATACGCAGTGTTATACAATTTATTTTTAACATCTGAATGAATGTTTTGTTCTGGGAACTGAATGGGAGCTGTTGCCCAACGGTGGCTGGTGTGAAGTGCGGATTTACATTTTTCTTTCCAGTCCACATGATGTGAACCAACAACAGAAATAGAGGCTTTTTGTATGCTGTCTTATATTCTGCACTTTTTATGGATATGTTCAGCACCAGTGCCATAGTTCTTCAGTGCTGTTTAAGAAGCATCCCATTTACTGGAGAATTAAAATGACATATATTTATATACATTTTAAATTATATCCTGTTTTATGAAAAAAAAAATCTAAATTAAGTGAGTTTTAATCAAAATTATCTTCCAATTGGGTAAAAAATATAAATTTAATTGGAAAACCAGATTATTATTTTTACCCCATTTACAGATAATTTTGGGTGTTTTAAGCAAAAACTCACTTAATTTAGATTTTTTTTTTTCATAAAACAAGATATAATTTCTTATGAATGAATTTCTAAGAATGAATTTCTTTCATTATGCGTATCTAGTAAATGCATCTTGATTTAAGAATGTTTAGATATTTGGACTGGAAACAAGACAAGAATATTCAGTAAGAAAGAGCATTTTTGCAGTGTGTTCAAGTGGTTTTCTGACTGGTATGGTTGTGTTTTTAAACCTGAACCGGAGATTGCATTATGTGGCTATTCTGTTTCCCTATTGGACCATTGTGTCTCTGTAGAATGTATCGTATGGAATGATTATTGCCAAAGCTGTGGAAGTCGGATCCTGGTTCCTCAGTTTAAGACCCTGGTTGCACATGGAGTGAATCTGTTATAGAATTATGGGTAAACTCGATAAGTTTCATATATGGCAACCATTTCTGGATCATCTTGCCCAGGTTTGCTCCTAGGAGACACGATACAATGTGATTATCCATATAGTTTCATATATGCACCTAGTTGCTGCTTCTGGGCCAATATAACCGCTGATATGAACATAGTCCCAAATCCCATCACGTGTTTTGATCATCTAGATGTCAGAGAGAGCCATATTGAGGATTTATCTAGTTCTCCTTCTAAAATGTAATGTTTTTGGGCTTGAAAACATGTGATGACTTCATTGCCGGGTCTGTGACTGCTTTGGCCCATCGTTAACGGCACGTTTTATCTTTACCAGGGGAATCTGGGGTTTTCTGTCTGTGTGTAATGACTCTCTCCATATGGATCATGACTCTTCAGGGGGAAGACAGAACATTTAATGACACTAAAAGGCATATAGGGTTATTATTCCAGTTTGCCATAAACATTCGCAGTTAATCATTATCCAAAGCTTTTAAAAATTCACATAAATAAAAGAAATTGATCAATTTAGAGTAAAAACAATTATACCAAATTTCATGATTAGTAAAACAGCTAGAAAATAAGTTTATGGAAAAACTAGAGGGAAAAAGAAATTGTTAATAAGAAGTGCCTTTACTTATTTATGGTTACACAGCAGTTCTGTTCCTTGAATTTGATTGGCTGGGAGGCATTGCTGATATTTAGCACTGAACCGTTTCACTGTTTTTATTGAAATGTTTGTCTGTTTTTTCACATAAATACACAGCCAGCCAGTCTGTTAATGGTCTTTCATTTTTACATAGTCAGGCCAGTAGGTGGCGACAAGTGACTTTAAGAGTGAGTCATTGAATCATTTACTCAACCGATTCATTCAAAGCAATGATTCATGTGTAGTTCTGCAATGATTTAATCAATCAGCGATTGGCACTTTTATTTAAAAGGCGGGACTTATTCCGCCATATTACGCGTTGCACTTTCTCCCATTCATTGTGCTGGAAATATGAGTACAGTCTTCGTCAGAGACACAATGGTTGTTTTTATGAGTTATTTTCACAATCAGTTATTTTTGTGAGCAGAGCAAATACAGACAAAGAGATACTAATAATATATAATATTGTAACTTTTTGTTTCGTTGTAGCCACACACATTTAAAGCACACAGGGGTTTATTATTAGATGATATGCGTCTTACAACTGGTTTTCCAAGAAAGGTTCACTGAGGAAGCAATGAAATACACTTTCTGATTAAAGGAATGCATTTCTTTATGCATTAGATCAACACTACG
The DNA here is from genome assembly GCA_030578255.1 of Tiaroga cobitis. Taxonomy (NCBI): domain Eukaryota; kingdom Metazoa; phylum Chordata; class Actinopteri; order Cypriniformes; family Leuciscidae; genus Tiaroga; species Tiaroga cobitis. Next base: position 1,093,610 of record CM060602.1, read on the forward strand.
CTATTATTTTTCATTTGTGTCTGGAAAACAATCAAATTAGAGAAGGTGTGGGTCTTGTAACCACTTCAAGAAGAGATAACTCGTTCTTTTTTCTCACTAAATAAGATGTAAGATGAGCATCCGGTGACCTTTGACCTGAAGCGGTTCTCCAGTCTCCAGCTCTGGGTCAATAAGCGCACAGGTTTGAAGGAGCGACTGCGTTCATAAGAGAGACCCGCGGGTCATCCAGGGGTCACACACACACACAATCACTCTTTATGAAGTCCATCACACCGTCCAACACGTACCGTGTCCCCGCGGGCGCTCAAATAAAGCGCTCTATCATTCCCTAAATCATAGAAGGAATTCCATGATCAGACTATCATGGAAATTGTGTTTCGCCCAAGTGTGTGATGAAGGGTGTGGATGTCATCGCTCCTGCCGGCAATCATCAAGAGTATAAAAGCAAGACAACGCAACAGCAAAAACTGCTTCCCCCGTCTTTGATGCTGTGCATTTCGTTTTATTGATGGGTAAATATCATATCCATACATGTAAATGGAAAAAATGTAAGCCCTCCTTTAATATATTTCTATGTGAGTTTGTTCAAATGTTTCAGACTTTCAAATGTTTAAAAAAAAAAACAATCTCTGAGACGCTGTTTCTCTCTGTCAAAATATTTACTATTTTAGTATATTTTTCTTTGATGTCTATATCGGCTATCTGTTTGTCTTCATCCTTGCTCCTCTTTCTTCCTTTCTTCCTTTCTTTCTTTCTTTCTTTCTTTCTTTCTTTCTTTCTTTCTTCTTTTTAAATTAAAACTCTGTGTTAGTCTCAATGGAAGTGTCTTACATTGTTGATTGTTCCCTGTCTTGTTATGTACATTCTGCAATATATATATATATATATATATATATATAATTTTTTTTTTTTTTTTTTTTTTTTTTTTTTACGGTGTGCTTTGGATTATATTCACCGTTTTCCCTAGATTATTCCATAAAACATTTACAGCTCTCCGGCACACATGCGATCCCTGTGTTTTATTAGCTGCTCCTCTTCACACATTACCACAGCAGTTTAATCTCAACTCTGCGGAACGATCTGCCAGCGCCGCAACATTCCTCCAGCCAAATCTGTTTTTACGGCCCTAAACAGCACAGACCTAATGACCCCGTCTAATTACACAGAGTCAATATTGTTGCTTTCTAATCTTATTCCAATCGCAGGAAGCTGAGCAATCGCTCCCAGGCTGACCTCAGGTCTATAAACACTGAGCCGGTGTCAGGACGAGGGCTTCCACTCCTAATGGCTCCTCTCTGCTGGTGTTTTTTTAAGTTTGTGCATGTTCTGAAATAAATGCTTTATGATTTGATAAAAAAATAACCCTACAGTTACACATCCAACATCGCTTGAGAATGACAGCCTCATACAGCCCTGATGGATGATGAGTGAAGCGGTCGATAGGAGGAGACTGTGACTTTATTAACGTCTCCAATTAGACATGACATCAATATTACTGTGACGTCCTGCCGATGAAGCGGATCATCTGACAAACACAGCCGACACTCACCTGAACATGACCAGATCAAACACAGCCGACGCTCACCTGAACATGACCAGATCAAACACAGCCGACGCTCACCTGAACATGACCGAATCAAACACAGCCGACACTCACCTGAACATGACCGGATCAAACACAGCCGACACTCACCTGAACATGACCGAATCAAACACAGCCGACGCTCACCTGAACATGACCGGATCAAACACAGCCGACGCTCACCTGAACATGACCGAATCAAACACAGCCGACGCTCACCTGAACATGACCGAATCAAACACAGCCGACGCTCACCTGAACATGACCGAATCAAACACAGCCGACGCTCACCTGAACATGACCGAATCAAACACAGCCGACACTCTCCTGAACATGACCGGATCAAACACAGCCGACGCTCACCTGAACATGACCGAATCAAACACAGCCGACGCTCACCTGAACATGACCGGATCAAACACAGCCGACACTCACCTGAACATGACCGAATCAAACACAGCCGACGCTCACCTGAACATGACCAGATCAAACACAGCCGACACTCACCTAAACATGACCAGATCAAACACAGCCGACGCTCACCTGAACATGACCGAATCAAACACAGCCGACGCTCACCTGAACATGACCGGATCAAACACAGCCGACACTCACCTGAACATGACCGGATCAAACACAGCCGACGCTCACCTGAACATGACCGGATCAAACACAGCCGACGCTCACCTGAACATGACCAGATCAAACACAGCCGACGCTCACCTGAACATGACCGAATCAAACACAGCCGACGCTCACCTGAACATGACCAGATCAAACACAGCCGACGCTCACCTGAATATGACCGAATCAAACACAGCCGACGCTCACCTGAACATGACCGAATCAAACACAGCCGACGCTCACCTGAACATGACCGGATCAAACACAGCCGACGCTCACCTGAACATGACCGAATCAAACACAGCCGACACTCACCTGAACATGACCGAATCAAACACAGCCGACGCTCACCTGAACATGACCGGATCAAACACAGCCGACATTCACCTGAACATGACCGGATCAAACACAGCCGACACTCACCTGAACATGACCGGATCAAACACAGCCGACTCTCACCTGAACATGACCGGATCAAACACAGCCGACGCTCACCTGAACATGACCGGATCAAACACAGCCGACGCTCACCTGAACATGACCGGATCAAACACAGCCGACGCTCACCTGAACATGACCGAATCAAACACAGCCGACACTCACCTGAACATGACCGAATCAAACACAGCCGACGCTCACCTGAACATGACCGGATCAAACACAGCCGACGCTCACCTAAACATGACCAGATCAAACACAGCCGACACTCACCTAAACATGACCAGATCAAACACAGCCGACACTCACCTAAATATGACCGAATCAAACACAGCCGACGCTCTCCTGAACATGACCGGATCAAACACAGCCGACGCTCTCCTGAACATGACCGGATCAAACACAGCCGACGCTCTCCTGAACATGACCGGATCAAACACAGCCGACACTCACCTGAACATGACCGGATCAAACACAGCCGACGCTCACCTGAACATGACCGAATCAAACACAGCCGACGCTCTCCTGAACATGACCGGATCAAACACAGCCGACGCTCACCTGAACATGACCAGATAAAACACAGCCGACGCTCACCTGAACATGACCGGATCAAACACAGCCGACGCTCACCTGAACATGACCGGATCAAACACAGCCGACGCTCTCCTGAACATGACCGGATCAAACACAGCCGACGCTCACCTGAACATGACCAGATCAAACACAGCCGACGCTCTCCTGAACATGACCGGATCAAACACAGCCGACGCTCACCTGAACATGACCGGATCAAACACAGCCGACGCTCTCCTGAACATGACCGGATCAAACACAGCCGACGCTCACCTGAACATGACCGGATCAAACACAGCCGACGCTCTCCTGAACATGACCGGATCAAACACAGCCGACGCTCACCTGAACATGACCGGATCAAACACAGCCGACGCTCTCCTGAACATGACCGGATCAAACACAGCCGACGCTCACCTGAACATGACCGGATCAAACACAGCCGACGCTCACCTGAACATGACCGGATCAAACACAGCCGACGCTCTCCTGAACATGACCGGATCAAACACAGCCGACGCTCACCTGAACATGACCGGATCAAACACAGCCGACGCTCTCCTGAACATGACCGGATCAAACACAGCCGACGCTCTCCTGAACATGACCGGATCAAACACAGCCGACGCTCACCTGAACATGACCGGATCAAACACAGCCGACGCTCACCTGAACATGACCGGATCAAACACAGCCGACGCTCACCTGAACATGACCGGATCAAACACAGCCGACGCTCACCTGAACATGACCGGATCAAACACAGCCGACGCTCACCTGAACATGACCGGATCAAACACAGCCGACGCTCACCTGAACATGACCGGATCAAACACAGCCGACGCTCTCCTGAACATGACCGGATCAAACACAGCCGACGCTCACCTGAACATGACCAGATCAAACACAGCCGACGCTCACCTGAACATGACCGGATCAAACACAGCCGACGCTCACCTGAACATGACCGAATCAAACACAGCCGACGCTCACCTGAACATGACCGGATCAAACACAGCCGACGCTCACCTGAACATGACCGGATCAAACACAGCCGACGCTCACCTGAACATGACCGGATCAAGAACATGACCGGATCAAACACAGCCGACGCTCACCTGAACATGACCGGATCAAACACAGCCGACGCTCACCTGAACATGACCGGATCAAACACAGCCGACGCTCACCTGAACATGACCGAATCAAACACAGCCGACACTCACCTGAACATGACCGGATCAAACACAGCCGACACTCACCTGAACATGACCGAATCAAACACAGCCGACGCTCACCTGAACATGACCAGATCAAACACAGCCGACGCTCACCTGAACATGACCAGATCAAACACAGCCGACGCTCACCTGAACATGACCGAATCAAACACAGCCGACGCTCACCTGAACATGACCGGATCAAACACAGCCGACGCTCACCTGAACATGACCGGATCAAACACAGCCGACGCTCACCTGAACATGACCGAATCAAACACAGCCGACGCTCACCTGAACATGACCGGATCAAACACAGCCGACGCTCACCTGAACATGACCGAATCAAACACAGCCGACGCTCACCTGAACATGACCGGATCAAACACAGCCGACGCTCACCTGAACATGACCGGATCAAACACAGCCGACGCTCACCTGAACATGACCGGATCAAACACAGCCGACGCTCACCTGAACATGACCGGATCAAACACAGCCGACGCTCACCTGAACATGACCGGATCAAACACAGCCGACGCTCACCTGAACATGACCGGAACAAACACAGCCAACGCTCACCTGAACATGACCGGATCAAACACAGCTGACGCTCACCTGAACATGACCGGATCAAACACAGCCGACACTCACCTGAACATGACCGGATCAAACACAGCCGACACTCACCTGAACATGACCGGATCAAACACAGCCGACGCTCACCTGAACATGACCGGATCAAACACAGCCGACGCTCACCTGAACATGACCGGATCAAACACAGCCGACGCTCACCTGAACATGACCGAATCAAACACAGCCGACGCTCACCTGAACATGACCGGATCAAACACAGCCGACGCTCACCTGAACATGACCGGATCAAACACAGCCGACGCTCACCTGAACATGACCGGATCAAACACAGCCGACGCTCACCTGAACATGACCGGATCAAACACAGCCGACGCTCACCTGAACATGACCGGATCAAACACAGCCGACGCTCACCTGAACATGACCGAATCAAACACAGCCGACGCTCACCTGAACATGACCGGATCAAACACAGCCGACGCTCACCTGAACATGACCGGATCAAACACAGCCGACGCTCACCTGAACATGACCGAATCAAACACAGCCGACGCTCACCTGAACATGACCGGATCAAACACAGCCGACGCTCACCTGAACATGACCGGATCAAACACAGCCGACGCTCACCTGAACATGACCGAATCAAACACAGCCGACACTCACCTGAACATGACCGAATCAAACACAGCCGACGCTCAACTGAACATGACCAGATCAAACACAGCCGACGCTCACCTGAACATGACCAGATCAAACACAGCCGACACTCACCTGAACATGACCGAATCAAACACAGCCGACGCTCACCTGAACATGACCGGATCAAACACAGCCGACGCTCACCTGAACATGACCGGATCAAACACAGCCGACGCTCACCTGAACATGACCGAATCAAACACAGCCGACGCTCACCTGAACATGACCGGATCAAACACAGCCGACGCTCACCTGAACATGACCGAATTAAACACAGCCGACGCTCACCTGAACATGACCGGATCAAACACAGCCGACACTCACCTGAACATGACCGGATCAAACACAGCCGACGCTCACCTAAACATGACCGAATCAAACACAGCCGACGCTCTCCTGAACATGACCGGATCAAACACAGCCGACACTCACCTGAACATGACCGGATCAAACACAGCCGACGCTCACCTGAACATGACCGGATCAAACACAGCCGACGCTCACCTGAACATGACCGGATCAAACACAGCCGACACTCACCTGAACATGACCGGATCAAACACAGCCGACGCTCACCTGAACATGACCGGATCAAACACAGCCGACGCTCACCTGAACATGACCAGATCAAACACAGCCGACGCTCACCTGAACATGACCGAATCAAACACAGCCGACGCTCACCTGAACATGACCAGATCAAACACAGCCGACGCTCACCTGAATATGACCGAATCAAACACAGCCGACGCTCACCTGAACATGACCGAATCAAACACAGCCGACGCTCACCTGAACATGACCGGATCAAACACAGCCGACGCTCACCTGAACATGACCGAATCAAACACAGCCGACACTCACCTGAACATGACCGAATCAAACACAGCCGACGCTCACCTGAACATGACCGGATCAAACACAGCCGACATTCACCTGAACATGACCGGATCAAACACAGCCGACACTCACCTGAACATGACCGGATCAAACACAGCCGACTCTCACCTGAACATGACCGGATCAAACACAGCCGACGCTCACCTGAACATGACCGGATCAAACACAGCCGACGCTCACCTGAACATGACCGGATCAAACACAGCCGACGCTCACCTGAACATGACCGAATCAAACACAGCCGACACTCACCTGAACATGACCGAATCAAACACAGCCGACGCTCACCTGAACATGACCGGATCAAACACAGCCGACGCTCACCTAAACATGACCAGATCAAACACAGCCGACACTCACCTAAACATGACCAGATCAAACACAGCCGACACTCACCTAAACATGACCGAATCAAACACAGCCGACGCTCTCCTGAACATGACCGGATCAAACACAGCCGACACTCACCTGAACATGACCGGATCAAACACAGCCGACGCTCACCTGAACATGACCGGATCAAACACAGCCGACGCTCACCTGAACATGACCAGATCAAACACAGCCGACGCTCACCTGAACATGACCGGATCAAACACAGCCGACGCTCACCTGAACATGACCGAATCAAACACAGCCGACACTCGCCTGAACATGACCGAATCAAACACAGCCGACACTCACCTGAACATGACCGAATCAAACACAGCCGACACTCGCCTGAACATGACCGAATCAAACACAGCCGACACTCGCCTGAACATGACCGAATCAAACACAGCCGACACTCACCTGAACATGACCGAATCAAACACAGCCGACACTCACCTGAACATGACCGAATCAAACACAGCCGACACTCGCCTGAACATGACCGAATCAAACACAGCCGACACTCGCCTGAACATGACCGAATCAAACACAGCCGACACTCGCCTGAACATGACCGAATCAAACACAGCCGACACTCGCCTGAACATGACCGAATCAAACACAGCCGACACTCACCTGAACATGACCGAATCAAACACAGCCGACACTCGCCTGAACATGACCGAATCAAACACAGCCGACGCTCACCTGAACATGACCGGATCAAACACAGCCGACACTCACCTGAACATGACCGGATCAAACACAGCCGACGCTCACCTGAACATGACCGAATCAAACACAGCCGACGCTCTCCTGAACATGACCGGATCAAACACAGCCGACACTCACCTGAACATGACCGAATCAAACACAGCCGACGCTCACCTGAACATGACCGGATCAAACACAGCCGACGCTCACCTGAACATGACCGGATCAAACACAGCCGACGCTCACCTGAACATGACCGGATCAAACACAGCCGACGCTCACCTGAACATGACCGGATCAAACACAGCCGACGCTCACCTGAACATGACCGAATCAAACACAGCCGACGCTCACCTGAACATGACCGGATCAAACACAGCCGACGCTCACCTGAACATGACCGGATCAAACACAGCCGACGCTCACCTGAACATGACCGGATCAAGAACATGACCGGATCAAACACAGCCGACGCTCACCTGAACATGACCGGATCAAACACAGCCGACGCTCACCTGAACATGACCGGATCAAACACAGCCGACGCTCACCTGAACATGACCGAATCAAACACAGCCGACACTCACCTGAACATGACCGGATCAAACACAGCCGACACTCACCTGAACATGACCGAATCAAACACAGCCGACGCTCACCTGAACATGACCAGATCAAACACAGCCGACGCTCACCTGAACATGACCAGATCAAACACAGCCGACACTCACCTGAACATGACCGAATCAAACACAGCCGACGCTCACCTGAACATGACCGGATCAAACACAGCCGACGCTCACCTGAACATGACCGGATCAAACACAGCCGACGCTCACCTGAACATGACCGAATCAAACACAGCCGACGCTCACCTGAACATGACCGGATCAAACACAGCCGACGCTCACCTGAACATGACCGAATCAAACACAGCCGACGCTCACCTGAACATGACCGGATCAAACACAGCCGACGCTCACCTGAACATGACCGGATCAAACACAGCCGACGCTCACCTGAACATGACCGGATCAAACACAGCCGACGCTCACCTGAACATGACCGGATCAAACACAGCCGACGCTCACCTGAACATGACCGGATCAAACACAGCCGACGCTCACCTGAACATGACCGGAACAAACACAGCCAACGCTCACCTGAACATGACCGGATCAAACACAGCTGACGCTCACCTGAACATGACCGGATCAAACACAGCCGACACTCACCTGAACATGACCGGATCAAACACAGCCGACACTCACCTGAACATGACCGGATCAAACACAGCCGACGCTCACCTGAACATGACCGGATCAAACACAGCCGACGCTCACCTGAACATGACCGGATCAAACACAGCCGACGCTCACCTGAACATGACCGAATCAAACACAGCCGACGCTCACCTGAACATGACCGGATCAAACACAGCCGACGCTCACCTGAACATGACCGGATCAAACACAGCCGACGCTCACCTGAACATGACCGGATCAAACACAGCCGACGCTCACCTGAACATGACCGGATCAAACACAGCCGACGCTCACCTGAACATGACCGGATCAAACACAGCCGACGCTCACCTGAACATGACCGAATCAAACACAGCCGACGCTCACCTGAACATGACCGGATCAAACACAGCCGACGCTCACCTGAACATGACCGGATCAAACACAGCCGACGCTCACCTGAACATGACCGAATCAAACACAGCCGACGCTCACCTGAACATGACCGGATCAAACACAGCCGACGCTCACCTGAACATGACCGGATCAAACACAGCCGACGCTCACCTGAACATGACCGAATCAAACACAGCCGACACTCACCTGAACATGACCGGATCAAACACAGCCGACACTCACCTGAACATGACCGAATCAAACACAGCCGACGCTCAACTGAACATGACCAGATCAAACACAGCCGACGCTCACCTGAACATGACCAGATCAAACACAGCCGACACTCACCTGAACATGACCGAATCAAACACAGCCGACGCTCACCTGAACATGACCGGATCAAACACAGCCGACGCTCACCTGAACATGACCGGATCAAACACAGCCGACGCTCACCTGAACATGACCGAATCAAACACAGCCGACGCTCACCTGAACATGACCGGATCAAACACAGCCGACGCTCACCTGAACATGACCGAATTAAACACAGCCGACGCTCACCTGAACATGACCGGATCAAACACAGCCGACACTCACCTGAACATGACCGGATCAAACACAGCCGACGCTCACCTAAACATGACCGAATCAAACACAGCCGACGCTCTCCTGAACATGACCGGATCAAACACAGCCGACACTCACCTGAACATGACCGGATCAAACACAGCCGACGCTCACCTGAACATGACCGGATCAAACACAGCCGACGCTCACCTGAACATGACCGGATCAAACACAGCCAACGCTCACCTGAACATGACCGGATCAAACACAGCCGACGCTCACCTGAACATGACCGGATCAAACACAGCCGACGCTCACCTGAACATGACCGGAACAAACACAGCCGACGCTCACCTGAACATGACCGGATCAAACACAGCCGACGCTCACCTGAACATGACCGGATCAAACACAGCCGACGCTCACCTGAACATGACCGGATCAAACACAGCCGACACTCACCTGAACATGACCGGATCAAACACAGCCGACGCTCACCTGAACATGACCGGATCAAACACAGCCGACACTCACCTGAACATGACCGGATCAAACACAGCCGACACTCACCTGAACATGACCGGATCAAACACAGCCGACGCTCACCTGAACATGACCGGATCAAACACAGCCGACGCTCACCTGAACATGACCGGATCAAACACAGCCGACGCTCACCTGAACATGACCGGATCAAACACAGCCGACGGTCACCTGAACATGACCGGATCAAACACAGCCGACGCTCACCTGAACATGACCGGATCAAACACAGCCGACGCTCACCTGAACATGACCGGATCAAACACAGCCGACGCTCACCTGAACATGACCGAATCAAACACAGCCGACGCTCACCTGAACATGACCGGATCAAACACAGCCGACGCTCACCTGAACATGACCGGATCAAACACAGCCGACGCTCACCTGAACATGACCGGATCAAACACAGCCGACGCTCACCTGAACATGACCGGATCAAACACAGCCGACGCTCACCTGAACATGACCGGATCAAACACAGCCGACGCTCACCTGAACATGACCGGATCAAACACAGCCGACGCTCACCTGAACATGACCGAATCAAACACAGCCGACACTCACCTGAACATGACCGAATCAAACACAGCCGACGCTCACCTGAACATGACCGAATCAAACACAGCCGACGCTCACCTGAGCATGACCGGATCAAACACAGCCGACGCTCACCTGAACATGACCGAATCAAACACAGCCGACGCTCACCTGAACATGACCGGATCAAACACAGCCGACGCTCACCTGAACATGACCGAATCAAACACAGCCGACGCTCACCTGAACATGACCGGATCAAACACAGCCGACACTCACCTGAACATGACCGGATCAAACACAGCCGACGCTCACCTGAACATGACCGGATCAAACACAGCCGACGCTCACCTGAACATGACCGGATCAAACACAGCCGACACTCACCTGAACATGACCGGATCAAACACAGCCGACGCTCACCTGAACATGACCGGATCAAACACAGCCGACGCTCACCTGAACATGACCGGATCAAACACAGCCGACGCTCACCTGAACATGACCGGAACAAACACAGCCGACGCTCACCTGAACATGACCGGATCAAACACAGCCGACGCTCACCTGAACATGACCGGATCAAACACAGCCGACACTCACCTGAACATGACCGGATCAAACACAGCCGACACTCACCTGAACATGACCGGATCAAACACAGCCGACGCTCACCTGAACATGAATGTTCCGGACTATATCGGGTCTATAATCTACTCATAGCCGGACTATATCGGGTCTATAGATAACCTACTCATAGCCGGACTATATCGGGTCTATAGTTAACCTACTCATAGCGGACTATATCAGGTCTATAGTTAACCTACTCATAGCTAGACTATATCGGGTCTATAGTTAACCTACTCATAGCGGACTATATCGGGTCAATAGTTAACCTACTCATAGCCGGACTATATCGGGTCTATAGTTAACCTACTCGTAGCCGGACTATATCAGGTCTATAGTTAACCTACTCATAGCCGGACTATATCAGGTCTATAGTTAACCTACTCATAGCCGGACTATATCGGGTCTATAGTTAACCTACTCATAGCCGGACTATATCAGGTCTATAGTTAACCTACTCATAGCCGGACTATATCGGGTCTATAGTTAACCTACTCATAGCCGGACTATATCAGGTCTATAGTTAACCTACTCATAGCGGACTATATCGGGTCTATAGTTAACCTACTCATAGCCGGACTATATCAGGTCTATAGTTAACCTACTCATAGCGGACTATATCGGGTCTATAGTTAACCTACTCATAGCGGACTATATCAGGTCTATAGTTAACCTACTCATAGCGGACTCTATCGGGTCTATAGTTAACCTACTCATAGCCGGACTATATCAGGTCTATAGTTAACCTACTCATAGCGGACTATATCGGGTCTATAGTTAACCTACTCATAGCGGACTATATCAGGTCTATAGTTAACCTACTCATAGCTGGACTATATCGGGTTCTATAGTTAACTTACTCATAGCCGGACTATATCGGGTCTATAGTTACCCTCCTCATAGCCGGACTATATCGGGTCTATAGTTAACCTACTCATAGCCGGACTATATCAGGTCTATAGTTAACCTACTTATAGCCGGACTATATTGGGTCTATAGTTAACCTACTCATAGCCGGACTATATTGGGTCTATAGTTAACCTACTCATAGCCGGACTATATCAGGTATATAGTTAACCTACTTATAGCCGGACTATATTGGGTCTATAGTTAACCTACTTATAGCCGGACTATATTGGGTCTATAGTTAACCTACTCATAGCCGGACTTAGGCCTGGGCGATAAAACGATAACGATAATTATCGCGATATAATTTTTCTCGATGAAACGATATCAAGAGTTCGGTAAATTTTCGATAATGTTTTTGCGCTGCCAAAAGCGGAACGAAACTAATTTGAACCGTGGGCGCCTCACGGACTGTTTATCCGCTCGGCTCAAAGTCCAAACGGCAGCACAGCGCGAACTCACTAAAGCAGACGCGTTTACTCCGATCGGTCTCGCTCACGAGATCCAGTGAGAAGCACTTGAATTCAGCGAAGAACACAAATGTCTCAGTGAAACCAGTTTAAAGGCAGATGAAACAGCGCTGCCGAACAGGAGAAACACTGTGAGCAACGATAGAGTCAATTTGAATTGATACTGAATCCATTTACCATGGATTTACTGTAACGTTAGCCTAGTAATGTAATTTGGGATATACATATTGAATTGTATTATATTATTAATGTAGACAATGTATTAAAGGACTAATGGAATATAATTACACTATTTAATAATGTATTTAGGCTACTGTTTTTCATACAAATACCATAGTAACCATAAAGTTACATTTTGCCATGATAGTGAGGTGCTGTAGGCTATGCCTGGCTTTATCTGTGGTTATCATGATCTAAATGCATGATACTGGATGACCAATGGTTAATTTGAATAAGACTCAAAAAGTCAGAATATTACATTTTACCAAATAAAAATGTGGTTGTTAATTTTTTTTAAACAGATGTTACTGTTTTTGTTAATGAACATAAATTTAACATAGTAGTATTAGCTTGAGTTAGGATGCAAGATTTACTGTCAACTTACTGTCAAATATGCGTTTTGAGATAAAATATGTAATATTAATATTGCAGCCTGCACTGCAAACTGTGCTGAATATGTGCCATCAAAGTCAGGCAACACAAACCTGTTTCTAGAATTCAACAATATCCCCCATTAGCACATGCAGAAACTAAGAAATATATGTTTGGCAAGTGTTTGTCATGATATGTTCTGACAATAAAGTAATTAACACAGTTTCTATAACTTTCACTTAGGAGCAAAAAATCTGCCTTTAAAATTGAAAGAAATAAAGATTTGACATTTGTCGTGATAATTATCGTTATCGACTGATATAAAAAAATTATCGTGATAATTTTTTTTTGGCCATATCGCCCAGCCCTAACCGGACTATATCGGGTCTATAGTTAACCTACTCATAGCGGACTATATCAGGTCTATAGTTAACCTACTCATAGCGGACTATATCGGGTCTATAGTTAACCTATTCATAGCGGACTATATCAGGTCTATAGTTAACCTACTCATAGCGGACTATATCGGGTCTATAGTTAACCTACTCATAGCGGACTATATCAGGTCTATAGTTAACCTACTCATAGCGGACTATATCAGGTCTATAGTTAACCTACTCATAGCCGGACTATATTGGGTCAATAGTTAACCTACTCATAGCCGGACTATATCGGGTCTATAGTTAACCTACTCGTAACCGGACTATATCGGGTCTATAGTTAACCTACTCATAGCCGGACTCTATCGGGTCTATAGTTAATCTACTCATAGCCGGACTATATCGGGTCTATAGTTAACCTACTCATAGCCAGACTATATCGGGTCTATAGTTAACCTACTCATAGCCGGACTATATCAGGTCTATAGTTAATCTACTCATAGCCGGACTATATCAGGTCTATAGTTAACCTACTCATAGCCGGACTCTATCGGGTCTATAGTTAATCTACTCATAGCCGGACTATATCGGGTCTAAAGTTAATCTACTCATAGCCGGACTATATCGGGTCTATAGTTAACCTACTCATAGCTGGACTATATCAGGTCTATAGTTAACCTACTCATAGCTGGACTATATCAGGTCTATAGTTAACCTACTCATAGCCGGACTATATCAGGTCTATAGTTAACCTACTCATAGCCGGACTATATCGGGTCTATAGTTAACCTACTCATAGCCGGACTATATCGGGTCTATAGTTAACTTACTCATAGCCAGACTATATCAGGTCTATAGTTAACCTACTCATAGCCGGACTATATCGGGTCTATAGTTAACCTACTCATAGCCGGACAATATCAGGTCTATAGTTAACCTACTCATAGCCGGACTATATCGGGTCTATAGTTAACCTACTCATAGCCGGACTATATCGGGTCTATAGTTAACCTTCTCATAGCTGGACTATATTGGGTCTGGACTATAGTTAACCTACTCATAGCCGGACTATATCGGGTCTATAGTTAACCTACTCATAGCCGGACTATATCGGGTCTATAGTTAACCTACTCATAGCCGGACTATATCGGGTCTATAGTTAACCTACTCATAGCCGGACTATATCGGGTCTATAGTTAACCTACTCATAGCCAGACTATATCGGGTCTATAGTTAACCTTCTCATAGCCGGACTATATCGGGTCTATAGTTAACCTATTCATAGCCAGACTATATCGGGTCTATAGTTAACCTACTCATAGCCGGACTATATCGGGTCTATAGTTAACCTACTCATAGCCGGACTATATCGGGTCTATAGTTAACCTTCTCATAGCCGGACTATATCGGGTCTATAGTTAACCTTCTCATAGCCGGACTATATCGGGTCTATAGTTAACCTACTCATAGCTGGACTATATCAGGTCTATAGTTAACCTACTCATAGCCGGACTATATCGGGTCTATAGTTAACCTTCTCATAGCCGGACTATATCGGGTCTATAGTTAACCTACTCATAGCCGGACTATATCGGGTCTATAGTTAACCTACTCATAGCCAGACTATATCGGGTCTATAGTTAATCTACTCAGAGCCGGACTATATCGGGTCTATAGTTAACCTACTCATAGCCGGACTATATCGGGTCTATAGTTAACCTACTCATAGCCAGACTATATCGGGTCTATAGTTAACCTTCTCATAGCCGGACTATATCGGGTCTATAGTTAACCTATTCATAGCCAGACTATATCGGGTCTATAGTTAACCTACTCATAGCCGGACTATATCGGGTCTATAGTTAACCTACTCATAGCCGGACTATATCGGGTCTATAGTTAACCTTCTCATAGCCGGACTATATCGGGTCTATAGTTAACCTATTCATAGCCAGACTATATCGGGTCTATAGTTAACCTACTCATAGCCGGACTATATCGGGTCTATAGTTAACCTACTCATAGCCGGACTATATCGGGTCTATAGTTAACCTTCTCATAGCCGGACTATATCGGGTCTATAGTTAACCTTCTCATAGCCGGACTATATCGGGTCTATAGTTAACCTACTCATAGCTGGACTATATCAGGTCTATAGTTAACCTACTCATAGCCGGACTATATCGGGTCTATAGTTAACCTTCTCATAGCCGGACTATATCGGGTCTATAGTTAACCTACTCATAGCTGGACTATATTGGGTCTGGACTATAGTTAACCTACTCATAGCCGGACTATATCGGGTCTATAGTTAACCTACTCATAGCTGGACTATATTGGGTCTGGACTATAGTTAACCTAGACAGAGAAATAACGGCTATTGCTTGCTGGGAACTGTGGCTGAAGTCTCGACACGCAGACTGTCATTTGGATTTTTTTCACAAAACAAGTGACTTTATGAGTGAGTCATTGAATCAATCACTCATCCAAGTTTTGTTCTCATCCAATAGTGATATTTTAGATACAATATTACAGCTGTTTTTGTCCATAAGTCAGTAGGGTCCTAAACAACACTGGAAATTTTTCAAAATATCTTCTTTTGCAGAGTAAATGATGACAGAATGATACTTTTTTGTGTCAACTATGGCTTTAAAAACAGCACAGTGACGTGTGTACTGCAAAACTCTGGTGTTTCTCTGCATCACCTGAAAGCTTGTATGCGCTCGGCTCGCTGCATATTTTTAATCTGGTATCATTCTGTTCATCCAGTCGCTGACGAACAACATAAAACAAAAATCCCTCCATTTCCACAGCCTCCTCTCTTGACCTGTCTGTCATAATCACAGTCGGATTCAGCGCTGGATTAATGGAGTGAAACACAAAGCAAATCTCTCTAACACACTATAGTGGTTTTACAGAGGATATCCGGATGTCATCTGATACAGCCTGCCTCATAAACACACATCTGACTGAGACTCCATAAAGACAATAACTCGATAATTACCGATAAAAGGAGAAAAACTAAAAACTGGACAAAACTAAAACTGGGTTCGAAGGGTTTCAAGTATCAGCAATGCTTCAGTCATTTAGCCAAACATTGTGTGTTCGTTTTTCTTGAGACAAAATAATAATAATAACAATAATTTCATAAATTTAATTAATTGCTAACACTTTACAATAAGGTTCATCAGTACTAACTAACATGAACTAACATGAGCAATACATTTGTTACAGTATTTGTTAATATTTGTTAATGTTAGTTAATAATAATCCAGCTGTTCATTGTGTGTTCATGTTAGTTCACAGTGCAGTAACTAATGTTAACTAATACAACCTTTGATTTTAATAACGTATTAGTGAATGTTGAAATTAATATGAACTAAGATTAATAAATGCTGTAGAAGTATTGTTCATGCTTAGGCCTTATTGTAAAGTGTTTCCGATTAATCTGTCTGTCAGTCTGTCTGTTATTTATTAGTTATTTTATTTTAGTTATTTTTTATTTATGGTTTTATTTTTATTTATATTATCATTTGTTTTTGTATATTTAAATAGATGTTAAAATTATGTTTTGACTCAATATTAAATCAGTGATTTAATCAGGCATTAAAGTTCATGATAATGGACTTTTTTAAGAGATAGAAAGTTGAATTTAGTTTAGTTTAGTTTAATTTAGTTTAATAATTTAGTTTAGTTTAGTTTAGTTAGTTTCGTTTCTGAAAGGAAAGGCTGAACGCAGGCGTCAGATTCGTTTGGATGGAGTGATTCAGCTTTCTGTGTCTGTCATAATGTCTGCCATTAGTGTAATTAACGCTGTAATTAGTGGAGCGTCATTAACACAAGACTAATGCCAGAGAGAGAGAGAGAGAGAGAGAGAGAGGGAGAGAGAGAGAGAGAGAGAGAGAGAGAGAGAGAGAGAGAGAGAGAGAGAGAGAGAGAGAGAGAGAGAGAGAGAGACTTCATTAGCGTCTGCTGTCGGAGTCCTGACGGACAAAACACGATTCTTTCTGTAACAGTTCATTATGGATTTGTTTTGACATGTTTTATATTTGTATTGTATATTTGAAAGTAGCTTCTTTTACGAATGCTTTTTTTAATATTGTTGCATTTCTCTTTTATTTTTTCTTATTTTTGTGAAGCGCTTTGAGATGTAACTTTTAAAGGCGCTATAGAAAATAAAGTTTATTGTTTTATGATGATGATGTACACGTGAAACCTTCAGTAAATGCAATCACACAAAGACTTTAAATAACCAGAGTGTCCTCAGCGACTTTCCTCGGAAATGAAAAATGAATAAAGCCTTTCTCCTCCAGCCGAGTGTTCTTTAAAGTCAGAGTTCCAGATTAACCCAAACTCTCTCCTGAAGATGAAACTGTAATCTGGGATGAAGAATCTGCGGGATCGAGAGTCTCCATCAGTCAGAAGAGCTCGCCGCTCCTGGACTCCAGCTTCCAGAGCCGGATTATCCATAAGGGCACTTGGGCCAGTGCCCAGGGGCACCAACCATTCACAGCCACTAGGGGGGCACCACATGAGTCAAGCTTTAAAAATATTTTTCGTAAATTGTTATATTATTAACTTGAAATTCTTGATAGACCATAAATAAATCGTTTATGAACACTAATTTAACAATAATAATAACAATAATGATTTAATAATAAATTATAAATAAATAAAGATTACATGACCACTATCACTCCCCCCTCCCCAATCTGTCAGAGTTGCGTTGGTCCACAACAAATACGTGCAAATGTGTCATTTTTTTAACGGCTACAAAAAAATGAATTAAAATCAAAACTGGACAGACGTCAATTGAGTGGTTTTGCAAAAAGAAAGTTAAAGAAAGACAAGGACGCTAGACGTAGCTACAATTCACAATGTTCCAGGTATCGAAAGATTTTTTGTGAGAACATCACGGGAATTGCGATCACTAGCAGCGCTGAGTCTGACGAAGCCGGAGCGAACTGTGGAGACGGTAACAAAGAAATGGACTTTGGGGATGTAACGTTAGTTGACACCTTTGCTTGCGCAAAATCAAGGAAGGAGCAGTTCTGCTAAACTTAATACATGAAAACGTTTTTACCAGATTTAGTGCTACACTTATTGTCTCTTATTTGTTCCTCACTAAATAATGTTTTTTTTTCACTAAATGTTCGATTTTATACAATTATTGTGCACTTGTGATTTTTCTAGACTAAATTTTACTGCTGAGTTACCCACTAATCTAGTTTATATAATAGAATTTTTGTCATAGGTTATGATCATATTTTTTTTATTTGTTGTTTTTCTTTATAATGAAGTTGTCTGTATTAAGTAGATTGTGTTTAACAGAAAATAGTGATTATCAGTTCAACACACAGAGTTATAGAAATTCTACTTGATTTTATTTATTTTTTTAACTGCGCTGGTATCGGATCGGTATAATTCAATACTCAGAATTTTTGGTATCGGATTGGATCGGTTCAGAAGAAATGGCACCGGGACATCCCTAATATTTTCTGGTAGGCTATATCTAAGTTACCCAGGAGCTCTGTTGACATAGGCTTTGCTAACGTTAGTTACAGCTTGATGAATTGAGTTGAAAACACCAGGAGAGAACGCAACATTAGCCAGCTAGTAAAGCTCTGGTGGGAAATTATTAGCTAACGCTATGGAGGCCATAATATTTTTGACTCATGGCTGAAGTTAAGTTTCTCCAACTCTCCCCAGGTTGGCAAAAAAAATGCATCTCAAAATGCATCAGATTGATGCTTTAAAATATGGAATATTTAAAAAATGTCTTACGGGGGGGGGGGGGGGGGGGGGGGGGGGGGGGGGGGGGGCATGCCCCCGGACCCCCCTAGAGGGGTAATATCCTTCTCACCTTTTTCACCCCTGACCCCTTTTCATGCCTGTAGAGGTAAGAAACCTCATAGATTTATTATTATTTTTGGGCAAACGTGAATTGACGCTGTCAATTAATCAATGTACATTTTTAATTGACACATTTGAATATAGGGGGCCTTTTGAGGTATAGTGCCCAGGGGCACCACACTGTCTTAATACGGCCCTGCCAGCTTCCATGAGGACATCCATCCGACCGCGACGGTGAACGTGATTTCACCAAGTACCACATGTTCCTGGATCAACTTTCCAATCAACCAATCAGATTTGAGGGACAAGTTTACAGTTTATGTCAAGTTTAGGCTTAGAACCAGGGTGAAGTACTTAAACATCAGTGTTATTCACCTATCATTACCCTCTGATTTTAGGGAAAAGTTGTGGGTAGGGTTAGGTTTAGGGGTAGGGATTGGGTACGGACTACATTTTGGGACAGGAATGTTGATCCAGGATCAACAAAATATGTTGTTCCAGGACCATGTCTTACTTGGCAAAATTACAGTGACCCGACAGGGACACACACTCCAGGACGTCACGTGTGCTTTACTTCAGTGTGTGTGTGTGTGTGTGTGTGAGGCAGGTTTTAAATCAGTGTGTGTGTGTGTGTGTGTGTGTGTGTGTGTGAGGCAGGTGTGTGTAATTCAAGTTTGTGTGTGAGGCAGGTGTGTGTAATTCAGTGTGTGTGTGAGTGTGTGTAATTCAGTGTGTGTGTGAGGCAGGTGTATTTTAATTCAGTGTGTGTGTGTGTGTGTGTGTGAGAGAGGCAGGTGTGTTTTAATTCAGTGAGTGTGAGGCAGCTTGTGTGTTTTAATTCAGTGTGTGTGTGAGGCAGGTGTGTTGTAATTCAGTGTGTGTGTGAGGCAGGTGTGTTGTAAGTCAGTGTTTGTGTGTGTGTGTGTGTGTGTGTGCGCGCGCGTGCGTGCGTGCGTGCGTGCGTGTGTGTGTGTGTCTGTGTGTGTGTGTGGTTCAGGTGTGCAGTCTGCGGGTTTAAAGAGCTGGGATTGGCCTCCACTGCAGGGATTCATTAAAGCGGCCCGTAAATCAACGAGCTGTCAATAAATGTAGCCTTTAAATATTAATAAGAGGCTCCTTTCTTCATACACGATTGCACACACACATCCCCCATTCAGCAGAAGCTCGTGTTTCAGCGTCTCTCGCTCACTCCATCACACACTCAGCGTTTTTTTAGTAGGCCATTTACCAAAACACAAGGACAGAATGACAGTGGATGTGGAAAACCCTCGAGTTTAATCGTCTGTCGCTCAGACACGGATATTCTGTGTTGCTGCAAATACTGCAGATCTCGAGGTGTTGTGCAGTGAAACGCTTTTGAATAAAACATGATTCCGTTTGATACACCATTGGGGCTTCATAAAGATACTGTTCAGAAATGATCACTTTAAAAAGGAATATTTTATTCATTGTTCCATCCATTAATCCATCCATCCATTAATCCATCCATTCATCCATCCATTCATCCGTTCATTCATCCATCCATCCATCCATTCATCCATCCGTCCATCCTTTCATCCATCCATTAATCCATCCATTCATTCATCCATCCATCCATCCGTTCATTCATCCGTTCATCTATCCATTCATCCATCCATCCATCCGTTCATTCATCCATGCATCCATCCATCCATCCATCCATTCATCCATCCATCCATTCATCCATCCATCCATCCATTCATCCATCCGTCCATCCTTTCATCCATCCATTAATCCATCCATTCATTCATCCATCCATCCATCCGTTCATTCATCCGTTCATCTATCCATTCATCCATCCATCCATCCGTTCATTCATCCATGCATCCATCCATCCATCCATTCATCCATCCATCCATTCATCCATCCATTCATCCATCCATCCATCCGTTCATTCATCCATGCATCCATTCATCCATCCGTTCATCTATCCATTCATTCATCCATGCATCCATTCATCCATCCATCCATCCGTTTATTCATCCATCATCCGTTTATTCATCCATCATCCATTCACCCATCCATTAATCCATCCATTAATCCATCCATTCATTCATCCATGCATCCATTCATCCATCCGTTCATCTATCCATTCATCCATCCATCCGTTCATTCATCCATGCATCCATTCACCCATCCGTTCATCTATTCATCCATCCATTCATCCATCCATCCATCCATCCATCCGTTCATTCATTCATCCATCAGTTCATCTATCCATCCATCCATCCGTTCATTCATTCATCCATCCGTTCATCTATCCATCCATCCATCCGTTCATTCATCCATGCATCCATTCACCCATCCGTTCATCTATCCATCCATCCATCCATCCATCCATCCATCCATCATCCATTCACCCATCCGTCCATCCTTTCATCCATCCATTCATCCATCCATTAATCCATCCATTCATTCATTAATGTTATGTTTGTTTATTCATTCGTTCATGCCGTTTTACAACATTTTTGTTTTTGTTTCCATGAACGAATAAAAAGGAACAGGAAGAAGAAAAAAATCTTGTAATACCTGTCGCTATTTATGCACATCAAAAGAAACAGACAAAAAAAAGAAAAAAAACAAAACAATAAACAGCTACTTTATGAATGGATCAGCCCCAAACCTCACCCCAATCACCAAATATTTTCAGTAATTTACACTTTACACTTAATTATCACCATTGACATCATTTTCTTTGTAACATTCCTGTATTTTTTTCTTATATAAATTCTTAAATTTATAAACACTTTTGCAATACTTCAGTTCATAGTCCAAGGTGTTCCACAGTTTGACTCCATAAATAGACAGACACATCTGTTTTTGTGTAGTACGTACGAAAAGAGTTTAAAATAATATTGCCTTGTATGGCCATCATCTTCTGATACAAAAGTAAATACATTTTGTAACACCCTAGGCAGAACTCTCTGCTTTGCTTTCCACATAAAAATCAAAATCTTCAAATCAACCAAATCATTGAATTTTAGCAGTCCTGAATTTACAAATAAACTATTGGTGTGTTCTCTGTAGCCTGTTTTGTGGATAATCCTTAATTCATCCATTCATCCATCCATCCATCCATCCATTCATCCATCCATCCATCCGTTAATTCATCCATCATCCATTCACCCATCCGTCCATCCTTTCATCCATCCATTCATCCATCCATTCATCCATCTATCAATTAATCCATCTATCCATTCATCCATCCGTTCATTCATCCATCCATTCATCCATCCATTCATCCATCCATTCATCCATCCATCCATCCATCCATTAATCCATCCATCCATCCATCCATTCATCCATTCATCCATCCATCCATCCATCCATCCATCCATCCATCCATTCATCCATCCATCCATCCATCCATCCGTTTACACAGAACAGTGTTTATACGCATGTTGTTTGTATCATGCGGCACTTTTGAAACCATATTTGTAAGTAGTATTTTTGAGGCTTACTTCCATTGTAAATGCTTCACTGTCTGTTCCCTTTCGAGGGAACGAGACACTGTGTCGTTAAAAACGACTCTTTGGGGACGCTCCCTTAGTGTGCGCCTCTGAAGTATGAATGAAACTAATCCAATCCTGATTGGTGTTGCGTCGTGACGTAACATGTGACGGCATAACCGGATGCATAAAAGTGACGCTGACACACACACACTAGCTTTCGCTCTTCAGCAAGCCCTCTATGTTACGACTGTCTGTCTTATTTGGTGTTGTTTGTCTGATTCTGATTTATATATTATGGCCAGTGAGAAGTTTAAGAAGTGTGTGCATCCCTGCCCTCGTTTCATTACGGATGGGGACACGCATGTTCTGTGTGTAAACTGCTTGGGAGCGCAACACGCCCAGGCAGCTCTCGAGGGAGCTGCCTGTGCAGACTGTGAAGCACTACCCATGAGAGTGCTGCATTCCCGGCTGGCGTGCTTTGATGAGCACGGTCAGGCTCGCGTTCCCCGCGGTTCTGGTCCCGCGTCCGTTGAGGCGGGGGGGGCGATTGAGATCGTGGGGTTCGCAGCGGGATCTTGCAGATGAGAATGAGACTGCTGCGGCACTTTCTCATTCTTCGTCTGAAGATCCCGAGGCCCCTGTGAGTGGTGCAGAAGCCTGCGTCGCGGCTTCTTCTGCCCACGATCAGGTCCCGATGCTTGAGCTCTCTGCTTCCGAGGAAATAGAGGTGCTCAGCATCGAGGGGGATGACCTTGAGTTAGGCGCGCCAGTTCACGGCCAAGCATATGAGGAGCTGGTGGAGGTTGTGACTCGTGCCGTGGCCAGACTTAACATCAGCTGGCCACAAGATGAGCAGGGAACGCAAGTCAAAAGCAAATTAGGCGAGCATTTCCTGGGGCACAGGTCACAGCCTCAGCGCCGGGGTTTGCCGTTTTTCCCCGATCTCCACAAAGAGATTTCGAGATCATGGGATAAACCTCATTCGTCCCATGTCTCCAATCCATCCGCAGTTGATTACAGCAATGTTTTGGGGGCACGGGATATGGGTTATGGGAAGATGGCTAAAGTGGAGGAGGCATTAGCTGGATACCTCTCTCCTGAGGCGGCATCTTCCCTTAAAACCCCGGCGCTGCCTTGTAAGCCCTGCAGAGATACATCTGCTTTACTAGGCAGGGCTTACATGGTGGCAGGTCGGGCTGGTTCATGTCTGCACTCTATGGCCGTTTTGCAGGCATCCCAGGCCGACCTCCTGAAAGATTTGGACGAGGGGGAGGGGCCAACTCCGGAAGATATCGCAGAGTTGCGTAAGGCCACAGATTTGTCTCTCCGGGCCACTAAAGAGACGGCCAGCGCCATTGGCCGCTCTATTGCAGCTATGGTGGCCATGGAGAGGCATCTGTGGCTGAATTTATCAGGGTTGAAGGAGAAGGATAGATCCATTTTGCTGGATGCGCCGCTCTCGCCTTCTGGCCTGTTCGGCGACGCCGTTACTTTGGTCGTCGACAGGTTTCAGTAGGCGAAGAAGCAATCTGCGGTGTTCCAGCAGTTCCTCCCCCGTAAATCAAAGTCCAAGTCGAGTAGGGTGGGGCAAGCAGATCAGCCCCAGCCATCAGCCAGCTCCTCACACCGTGCGGAGCAAAGGGAGAGGGTTTCCTCTAGAACCCCTCCTCTGGGAGCTTGCCAACAGAGGAAACGCTCCCAGCAGAAGCCGTCCAGCCAGAGGGGTGACCTGAGGGACGTCCTTCAGGCTAAGAGGGCTTCAGGAAAGAGGTCCTAGCCAGGGTGGTGGGACCACTGAGGGCTGTCCCCTCCGTTGCAGAGCAACCGAGGTTGTTCTCGCAGCGGGGCCCTCAAGGAAACGATGTGAGTTGCCCGCCGTCGGTGCCGCTTCGGGCCGCATCATCTTCCAGCGAACGTGCTCCGCGTCGTTTTTCTCCAAAAATTAAAAACGAGCATCAGTTATGGTCACGAAAACCGTATCGACTACAGCCTGCCGGTCTTCCGCTTCAGGAGGTCGAGAAGGATGATCGAAAAACACCAGAGGCCAGTCTCGAGAGGCTGGTACCCTTAGTAGATTTTGTAGAGGCATGGTATCATCTTCCCAACATATCTGCATGGGTCCTGCATATAATAAAATCAGGGTACAGACTGCAGTTCGGGCACCACCCCCCCCAAATTTTCTGGGGTGGTGCAGACTACAGTGGTTCCAGAGCAGGCTCAGGTGATGGAACAAGAAGTGCAATCTCTGCTGCTGAAGGAGGCCATAGAACGTGTTCCTCATTCAGACAGGGAGTCCGGATTTTACAGCCGGTACTTTATAGTTCCAAAAAAGGATGGGGCTTGAGGCCAATTCTAGATCTCAGGGTTTTGAACCGGTCTCTGAGGAGGTTCAGGTTCAAAATGCTTACTATTCCTGTCATCGTGAACCAAATCAGATGCAAGGACTGGTTTGTCACGATAGATCTAAAAGACGCCTATTTTCATGTATCCATCCTTCCATGTCACAGGAGGTTCCTGAGGTTCGCTTTCGGGGGCGAAGCTTACCAATATCGGGTTCTTCCGTTCGGCCTAGCACTCTCTCCCCGCACATTCACCAAATGTATGGATGCAGCACTTGCTCCACTGAGACTTCAGGGCATCTGCATACTGAATTATATCGACGACTGGCTCATTCTGGCCCAGTCTCGAGAAATGGCAGTTCGGCATCGAGATGTCGTCCTTGGCCACATTCAAAAATTGGGGTTGAGACTCAACACAAAGAAGAGTGTGTTAGAACCGTCCCAGTGCACAACATTTCTGGGTGTAGTGTGGAACTCGACTACGATGCAGGCACGTATGTCTCCTGCGCGCATCGAGTCCATTCTGGCGATGGCGTCCAGGCTAAAGCTAGGACAGGCCATCACCGTAAAGCAATTTCAAAGACTGCTGGGCCTCATGGCAGCGGCATCCAACATTATACCTTTGGGCCTTCTACACATGAGGCCCCTTCAGTGGTGGCTAAAAGCCAAGGGGTTTTCCCCCAAGGGGAATCCGTTTTGTATGATCAGAGTAACGGGCAGATGCCTTCGTTCTCTAACAATATGGAAGAAACCTTGGTTCCTGTCCCAAGGGCCAGTGTTAGGAGTGTCATGTCGCCGGAAATCCGTTTCGACAGACGCCTACCTCACTGGCTGGGGCGCGGTCATGGACGGCCGCTTTACCAGGGGTCTGTGGCAGGACCATCATCATTCTTGGCACATAAATTGTCTAGAGATGTTGGCTGTGTTCAGGGCTCTGAGGAGCTTCCTTCCAGACATCAAGGGTTACCATGTCCTAGTATGATCGGACAATACATCAGTGGTAGCTTATCTGAACCGACAAGTGGGACTCAGATCGCACCCTCTGTGCAGACTGGCGCATCAGATTATTCTTTGGTCCCAAGGGAAAATACTGTCTATCAGAGCAATGTATATTCCGGGGGTTCAGAATCAGGGAGCAGACATCCTGTCTGCCTGAGGCCCGGGGAATGGAGACTTCATCCAGATGTGGTGAAGTTAATATGGGAGAGGTTTGGACCAATGGAAGTGGATCTATTCGCGTCTCGAGAGACGTCCCACTGCCCACTTTGGTTCTCCCTCACACATCCAGCCCCGCTGGGGTTGGATGCCATGATACAGGCCTGGCCGAGGCGTCGCCTGTACGCATTTCCCCCGATCGCTCTGCTCCCGGGAGTCCTGGAGAGGGTCCGTCAGGAGGGCATCAGTCTACTTCTGGTTGCCCCGATGTGGCCGGC
Organism: Tiaroga cobitis; assembly: GCA_030578255.1. Classification (NCBI taxonomy): domain Eukaryota; kingdom Metazoa; phylum Chordata; class Actinopteri; order Cypriniformes; family Leuciscidae; genus Tiaroga; species Tiaroga cobitis. The sequence goes on from CM060602.1 coordinate 1,120,703, forward strand.
CCGAGTATGGTTTTCGAACATAATTTCACTCCTGATAGCTCCGCCGTGGCAGATTCCTCTGAGGAGGGATCTGTTGTCTCAGGCGGAGGGCACAGTCTTCCACCCTCATCCAGAGCTGTGGAAACTGTGGGTCTGGCCTCTGGCGGGGTTCAGTACCTAAATGCTGGTCTATCAGCCGGGGTGGTTGAAACCATACTTAGCTCTAGGGCTCCGTCTACTAGGAGATTATATGGCCTCAAGTGGAATGTATTTGTCACTTGGTGTAGAGAACATGAGCTGGACCCAGTTAACTGCCCGGTGGCTTCAGTTCTGGAGTTTCTTCAAGATTGTTTTTCTGCCGGTCTCTCCCCTTCCACGCTTAAGGTGTACGTGGCTGCTATTGCGGCTTTCCACGCGCCATTAAGTGATGGGCCTCTGAGGAGGCACCAACTGGTCATTCATTTTCTCCGTGGTACTTGGAGGATGAGACCGACAACCAGGTTTCCTGCCTGGGACCTGGCAGTGGTTCTCGAAGGGTTATCCCTGGCCCCCTTCGAACCTCTTCAGTCGGCTTCGCCTAAAGATCTTACATTCAAATGGGTCTTTCTCTTAGCTATCACCTCTCTTAAGAGGGTGGGAGATCTCCAAGCCCTGGCAGTGACACCAGCTTGCTTGGAGTTTGCCCCTGGCAAGGTTAAGGCCTTTTTGCACCCGAGACCGGGCTATGTGCCTAAAGTGCCTGCTAATACGGCTAGGTCTACGGTCCTTCAGGCATTCCATCCTCCACCTCATGTGTCGGCAGAAGAAGAGAAGCTTCATTTGCTCTTTCCAGTCAGAGCTTTGAGTATTTACCTCGAGAGGTCCTCTTCTTGGAGGAGGTCGGACCAACTGTTAGTGTGTTTTGGGTCACCTAGGAGAGGGCTCCCGGCTTCCAAGCAAACTATTAGTAATTGGATTGTTCAGGCTTTTGCTTTGGCTTACGAGGTGCGCAAATTGCCTTCACCTCTGGCCATAAGGGCTCAATCGACTAGAGACATGGCGTCCTCTAGGGCCCTCCTCTCGGGAGTACCCCTCCAGGAGATCTGTGAGGCAGCCGGTTGGGTTACCCCGCACACATTTATTCGGTTCTATAGTCTGCACCTCCCTAGCACGCCTGGCGCACATGTGCTCTCGTCCTAGCTGAGTGCCTGAATCAGTTTCACTCCAGGGCAGGCCTATTTCGGTGCGTGGCCTACTGGGCATTCGTTCCCCAAAGAGTCGTTTTTAATGACGCAGTGTAAGTTCCCTCGAAAGGGAACGTCTCGGGTTATGACTATAACCCTTGTTCCCTGAGAAGGGAACGAGACACTGCGTCGTCCTGCCACGCCCTTAGAGGCCTTAGAGCGTCTTGCTTCATCGCGAGGCTAGTGTGTGTGTGTGTCAGCGTCACTTTTATGCATCCAGTTATGCCGTCACATGTTACGTCACGACGCAACACCAATCAGGATTGGATTAGTTTCATTCATACTTCAGAGGCGCACACTAAGGGAGCGTCCCCAAAGAGTCGTTTTTAACGACACAGTGTCTCGTTCCCTTCTCAGGGAACAAGGGTTATAGTCATAACCCGAGACGTTTTTTGTGTGTACAAACAGCACATTATTCTTGTGTGATTCTTAATAAACATTAACAACATTAACGAATGCTTGGCTCAGCTTATAGACGAAGATCTAGTTCAAATGAGTCACAGATATATTTTTGTCACTTTCCAGTCGAATGTTAAGTTTCACATAGAAGGTGCGGGTGAATTAGCATGATGCATTCAGCTGTCATTGTTAAGCGGGTCAGATCCCCGTGGAGTGAGTGACCCGTCGCATCAAGACTCGCGGAGGCCAGCTGGACTTCACTCAAGTCAAGGACCTTCTCATCCGTCAATTTACATAACAACATAACAGACTGTGTTCATTAGAACGGTGCCGTGTGTGAGTGACGTGTGTGTGTGTGCCGTCAGGCGTCTGACCTCTGTGTTTCACCAGCATCTTTCATGCAGGATTATTACTGGCTCAGAAGTGTATTACTCATCCTCAACAATGTTCTCTCACTGAAACACACACAGAAACAGAAATACACACAGAAACAAAGAAATACACACTGAAACACACACTGAAACACAGAAACACACTGAAACAGAAACATACACAGAAACACACACTGAAGCAGAAACACACACCGAAACACATTGAAACAGAAACACTGAAACACAGAAACACACACTGAAACAGAAACACACACTGAAACACATTGAAACAGAAACACTGAAACACAGAAACACACACTGAAACAGAAACAAACACAGAAACACACACTGAAACAGAAACACACACCGAAACACACTGTAACAGAAACACTGAAACACAGAAACACACACTGAAACAGAAACACACACAGAAACACACACTGAAACAGAAACACACACTGAAACAGAAACACACACTGGAACACACACTGAAACAGAAACACACACAGAAACACACACTGAAACAGAAACACACAGAGAAACACACACTGAAACAGAAATACACACAGAAATACACAGTGAAACACAGAAACACACAGAAATACACACTGAAACACAAAAACACACACTGAAACAGAAACACACACTGAAACAGAAACATACACTGAAACAGAAACACACACTGAAACACACTGAAACAGAAACACACACTGAAACACACACTGAAACAGAAACACACACAGAAACAGAAACACACACTGAAACACACTGAAACAGAAACACACACTGAAACACACACTGAAACAGAAACACACAAAGAAACACACACTGAAACAGAAACACACACAGAAACACACACTGAAACAGAAATACACACAGAAATACACAGTGAAACACAGAAACACACAGAAATACACACTGAAACAGAAACACACACTGAAACAGAAACACACACAGAAACAGAAATACACACAGAAACACAGAAACACACACTGAAACAGAAACACACACTGAAACAGAAATACACACAGAAACACAGAAATACACACTGAAACAGAAACACACACTGAAACAGAAACACACACTGAAACAGAAACACACACAGAAACACACACTGAAACAGAAACACACAGAGAAACACACACTGAAACAGAAATACACACAGAAATACACAGTGAAACACAGAAACACACAGAAATACACACTGAAACACAAAAACACACACTGAAACAGAAACACACACTGAAACAGAAACATACACTGAAACAGAAACACACACTGAAACACACTGAAACAGAAACACACACTGAAACACACACTGAAACAGAAACACACACAGAAACAGAAACACACACTGAAACACACTGAAACAGAAACACACACTGAAACACACACTGAAACAGAAACACACAAAGAAACACACACTGAAACAGAAACACACACAGAAACACACACTGAAACAGAAATACACACAGAAATACACAGTGAAACACAGAAACACACAGAAATACACACTGAAACAGAAACACACACTGAAACAGAAACACACACAGAAACAGAAATACACACAGAAACACAGAAACACACACTGAAACAGAAACACACACAGAAACAGAAATACACACAGAAACACAGAAATACACACTGAAACAGAAACACACACTGAAACAGAAACACACACTGAAACAGAAACACACACAGAAACACACACTGAAACAGAAATACACACAGAAATACACAGTGAAACACAGAAACACACAGAAACACACACTGAAACAGAAACACACACTGAAACAGAAACACACACAGAAACACACACTGAAACACAGAAACACACACTGAAACAGAAACACACACTGAAACAGAAACACACACAGAAACACACACTGAAACACAGAAACACACACTGAAACACAGAAACACACAGAAACACAGAAACACACACTGAAACAGTGAAACACAGAAACACACACTGAAACACAGAAATACACACAGAAACACTGAAACACAGAAACACACACTGAAACACAGAAACACACACTGAATTAGTGAAACACAGAAACACACACTGAAACACAGAAACACTGAAACACAGAAACACACACTGAAACACAGAAACACACACTGAAACAGTGAAACACAGAAATACACACAGAAACACAGAAACACACACTGAAACACAGAAACACTGAAACACAGAAACACAGAAACACACACTGAAACACAGAAATACACACAGAAACACAGAAACACACACTGAAACACAGAAACACACACTGAAACAGTGAAACACAGAAATACACACAGAAACACAGAAACACACACTGAAACAGTGAAACACAGAAATACACACTGAAACACAAAAACACACACTGAAACAGAAACACACACTGAAACAGAAACATACACTGAAACAGAAACACACACTGAAACACACTGAAACAGAAACACACACTGAAACACACACTGAAACAGAAACACACACAGAAACAGAAACACACACTGAAACACACTGAAACACACACTGAAACAGAAACACACAAAGAAACACACACTGAAACAGAAACACACACAGAAACACACACTGAAACAGAAATACACACAGAAATACACAGTGAAACACAGAAACACACAGAAATACACACTGAAACAGAAACACACACTGAAACAGAAACACACACAGAAACACACACTGAAACACAGAAACACACACTGAAACAGAAACACACACTGAAACAGAAACACACACAGAAACACACACTGAAACACAGAAACACACACTGAAACACAGAAACACACAGAAACACAGAAACACACACTGAAACAGTGAAACACAGAAACACACACTGAAACACAGAAATACACACAGAAACACTGAAACACAGAAACACACACTGAAACACAGAAACACACACTGAAACACAGAAACACTGAAACACAGAAACACACACTGAAACACAGAAACACACACTGAAACAGTGAAACACAGAAACACACACTGAAACACAGAAATACACACAGAAACACTGAAACACAGAAACACACACTGAAACACAGAAACACACACTGAAACAGTGAAACACAGAAATACACACAGAAACACAGAAACACACACTGAAACACAGAAACACTGAAACACAGAAACACAGAAACACAGAAACACACACTGAAACACAGAAATACACACAGAAACACAGAAACACACACTGAAACACAGAAACACACACTGAAACAGTGAAACACAGAAATACACACAGAAACACTGAAACACAGAAACACACAGTGAAACACAGAAACACACTGAAACACAGAAACACACACTGAAACAGTGAAACACAGAAACACACACTGAAACACAGAAATACACACAGAAACACAGAAACACACACTGAAACACAGAAACACACACTGAAACACAGAAATACACACAGAAACACAGAAACACACACTGAAACACAGAAACACACACTGAAACAGTGAAACACAGAAACACACACTGAAACACAGAAATACACACAGAAACACAGAAACACACTGAAACACAGAAACACACACTGAAACAGTGAAACACAGAAACACACACTGAAACACAGAAACACACACTGAAACACAGAAACACACACTGAAACACAGAAACACACACTGAAACACAGAAATACACACAGAAACACAGAAACACACACTGAAACACAGAAACACACACTGAAACAGTGAAACACAGAAATACACACAGAAACACTGAAACACAGAAACACACAGTGAAACACAGAAACACACTGAAACACAGAAACACACACTGAAACAGTGAAACACAGAAACACACACTGAAACACAGAAATACACACAGAAACACAGAAACACACACTGAAACACAGAAACACACACTGAAACACAGAAATACACACAGAAACACAGAAACACACACTGAAACACAGAAACACACACTGAAACAGTGAAACACAGAAACACACACTGAAACACAGAAATACACACAGAAACACAGAAACACACACTGAAACACAGAAACACACACTGAAACAGTGAAACACAGAAACACACACTGAAACACAGAAACACACACTGAAACACAGAAACACACACTGAAACACAGAAACACACACTGAAACACTGAAACACAGAAATACACACAGAAACACACACTGAAACACAGAAACACACACTGAAACAGTGAAACACAGAAACACACACTGAAACACAGAAACACACACTGAAACACAGAAACACACACTGAAACAGTGAAACACAGAAACACACACTGAAACACAGAAACACACACTGAAACACAGAAACACACACTGAAACAGTGAAACACAGAAACACACACTGAAACACAGAAACACACACTGAAACACAGAAACACACACTGAAACAGTGAAACACAGAAACACACACTGAAACACAGAAACACACACTGAAACACACAGTGAAACACAGAAACACACACTGAAACACACACTGAAACACAGAAACACACACTGAAACACAGAAACACACACAGAAACACAAAAATACACAGAAATACACACAGAAACACTGAAACACAGAAACACACACACTGAAACACAGAAACACAAAAATACACACAGAAACACTGAAACACAGAAACACACACAGAAACACACACTGAAACAGTGAAACACAGAAACACACACTGAAACACAGAAATACACACAGAAACACTGAAACACAGAAACACACACTGAAACACAGAAATACACACAGAAATACACAGTGAAACAGAAACACACACTGAAACACAGAAACACACATTGAAACACACACACAAACACACACACACACACACACACTGAAACACACACTGAAACACAGAATATTAAATTAATCATTTAATCATGCATGTTTTACAGTGTTGTGTAGGGGGGAAAGTTGTCACGTTTTACTCCAGTGAATATTTACTTTGGATTTATGTTTGAAAGGTAATTTCTATATAGGCACATATTCAAGTTTTGTCTAAAAGCATTTTGGATATTTGCACCGTTATTTCTCAGAACTAGAAACTCATTACAGTTTTTCTCAATCGCTAACAAGCGCTTACCCATACTTCAGATACTTTTTCTAAACTCTTAACACAGACTCACACCTACAAAACACAATTGGCTAAATGGATAATTTTCTTCTCAAAAACACATTTAGTTAAATATATACTAACTCTTCATATCAAAATAGAACACATCTTTCTCTGCACACACTAACTTTACCAAAACACTGGAAATCTGACTCAAAATGAAATTATTCTGTCATAGAATAACACTTGTTTTCACTTCACAAGGTACATGCAGTCAATCAAAGTACACCAGGTTTCAAAATACTGGCTATTGTTGACATTGCAAAAACTGCATAGACTTTGATGTTTCAGTTTTACATGTATTTGCATGCAAAATATACAATCCACCGTTTTTACACTAAATTTCTTGGTTGGGAACTGTATGTCCACATGTACAGTAATGTTCACATTTAAAAGCATTCCAGTAAAAAGCAAATCCGTTTTTTTCCCTTTACTGTTCACTACAGGAGGTACAGTAGAAACATGGTATGATACAACAGAAAAAGTTTTACAGTATTGCTTACAGTGAACAAAATATCCATGAAACGCACAATAGCATTCTGAACAAAAAACAACAGCAAAAAGCCCAAATAAAAAAGGGGGCACAGAATTACTGTATCTAATGCACTAACCTCTGCGATCTTCAGGGTTAGGCCAGATGTTTCCATCAAATATTGCACTCCTGCACCTCTCACTGAATCTCTCACTGCTCCTGTCTCTCTCACTGCATCTCTCACTGCATCTCTCACTGCTCCTGCATCTCTCACTGCATCTCTCACTGCATCTCTCACTGCTCCTGCACCTCTCACTGCATCTCTCACTGCTCCTGCACCTCTCACTGCTCCTCTCACTGCATCTCTCACTGCATCTCTCACTGCTCCTGCATCTCTCACTGCATCTCTCACTGCACCTCTCACTGCATCTCTCACTGCTCCTCTCACTGCATCTCTCACTGCATCTCTCACTGCTCCTGCACCTCTCACTGCTCCTCTCACTGCATCTCTCACTGCATCTCTCACTGCATCTCTCACTGCTCCTGCATCTCTCACTGCTCCTGCATCTCTCACTGCATCTCTCACTGCACCTCTCACTGCATCTCTCACTGCTCCTCTCACTGCATCTCTCACTGCATCTCTCACTGCTCCTGCACCTCTCACTGCTCCTCTCACTGCATCTCTCACTGCATCTCTCACTGCTCCTGCATCTCTCACTGCTCCTGCATCTCTCACTGCATCTCTCACTGCATCTCTCACTGCTCCTGCACCTCTCACTGCATCTCTCACTGAATCTCTCACTGCATCTCTCACTGCATCTCTCACTGCTCCTGCATCTCTCACTGCATCTCTCACTGCATCTCTCACTGCATCTCTCACTGCATCTCTCACTGAATCTCTCACTGCATCTCTCACTGCATCTCTCACTGCTCCTGCATCTCTCACTGCATCTCTCACTGCATCTCTCACTGCATCTCTCACTGCATCTCTCACTGCATCTCTCACTGCTCCTGCACCTCTCACTTCATCTCTCACTGCATCTCTCACTGCTCCTGCACCGCTCACTTCATCTCTCACTGCTCCTGTCTCTCTCACTGCATCTCTCACTGAATCTCTCACTGCATCTCTCACTGCATCTCTCACTGCATCTCTCACTGCATCTCTCACTGCATCTCTCACTGCATCTCTCACTGCTCCTGCACCTCTCACTTCATCTCTCACTGCATCTCTCACTGCTCCTGCACCTCTCACTTCATCTCTCACTGCATCTCTCACTGCTCCTGCACCTCTCACTGCATCTCTCACTGCATCTCTCACTGCATCTCTCACTGCATCTCTCACTGCATCTCTCACTGCTCCTCTCACTGCATCTCTCACTGCATCTCTCACTGCTCCTGCATCTCTCACTGCATCTCTCACTGCTCCTGCACCTCTCACTGCATCTCTCACTGCATCTCTCACTGCATCTCTCACTGCATCTCTCACTGCATCTCTCACTGCTCCTCTCACTGCATCTCTCACTGCATCTCTCACTGCATCTCTCACTGCATCTCTCACTGCATCTCTCACTGCTCCTCTCACTGCATCTCTCACTGCTCCTGCATCTCTCACTGCTCCTCTCACTGCTCCTGCACCTCTCACTGCTCCTGCACCTCTCACTGCTCCTGCATCTCTCACTGCTCCTGCATCTCTCACTGCTCCTGCATCTCTCACTGCATCTCTCACTGCATCTCTCACTGCATCTCTCACTGCATCTCTCACTGCATCTCTCACTGCATCTCTCACTGCTCCTCTCACTGCATCTCTCACTGCTCCTGCATCTCTCACTGCATCTCTCACTGCTCCTGCATCTCTCACTGCTCCTCTCACTGCTCCTGCACCTCTCACTGCATCTCTCACTGCATCTCTCACTGCATCTCTCACTGCATCTCTCACTGCATCTCTCACTGCATCTCTCACTGCTCCTCTCACTGCATCTCTCACTGCTCCTGCATCTCTCACTGCATCTCTCACTGCTCCTGCATCTCTCACTGCTCCTCTCACTGCTCCTGCACCTCTCACTGCATCTCTCACTGCTCCTGCATCTCTCACTGCTCCTCTCACTGCTCCTCTCACTGCATCTCTCACTGCTCCTGCATCTCTCACTGCTCCTGCATCTCTCACTGCTCCTGCATCTCTCACTGCTCCTCTCACTGCTCCTCTCACTGCTCCTCTCACTGCTCCTCTCACTGCTCCTGCATCTCTCACTGCTCCTGCATCTCTCACTGCTCCTGCACGTCTCACTGCATCTCTCACTGCTCCTGCATCTCTCACTGCTCCTCTCACTGCTCCTGCATCTCTCACTGCTCCTCTCACTGCTCCTGCATCTCTCACTGCTCCTCTCACTGCTCCTCTCACTGCATCTCTCACTGCTCCTGCACCTCTCACTGCATCTCTCACTGCTCCTGCACCTCTCACTGCTCCTCTCACTGCTCCTCTCACTGCATCTCTCACTGCTCCTGCACCTCTCACTGCATCTCTCACTGCTCCTCTCACTGCATCTCTCACTGCTCCTGCACCTCTCACTGCATCTCTCACTGCTCCTGCACCTCTCACTGCATCTCTCACTGCTCCTGCATCTCTCACTGCTCCTCTCACTGCTCCTCTCACTGCATCTCTCACTGCTCCTGCACCTCTCACTGCTCCTCTCACTGCATCTCTCACTGCTCCTCTCACTGCATCTCTCACTGCTCCTCTCACTGCTCCTCTCACTGCATCTCTCACTGCATCTCTCACTGCTCCTCTCACTGCTCCTGCACCTCTCACTGCTCCTCTCACTGCTCCTCTCACTGCATCTCTCACTGCATCTCTCACTGCTCCTCTCACTGCTCCTGCACCTCTCACTGCTCCTCTCACTGCTCCTGCACCTCTCACTGCATCTCTCACTGCATCTCTCACTGCTCCTGCACCTCTCACTGCATCTCTCACTGCTCCTGCACCTCTCACTGCATCTCTCACTGCTCCTGCACCTCTCACTGCTCCTCTCACTGCTCCTGCACCTCTCACTGCATCTCTCACTGCTCCTGCACCTCTCACTGCATCTCTCACTGCTCCTCTCACTGCTCCTCTCACTGCATCTCTCACTGCTCCTGCACCTCTCACTGCATCTCTCACTGCATCTCTCACTGCTCCTCTCACTGCATCTCTCACTGCTCCTCTCACTGCTCCTGCACCTCTCACTGCATCTCTCACTGCTCCTGCACCTCTCACTGCATCTCTCACTGCTCCTGCACCTCTCACTGCATCTCTCACTGTATCTCTCACTGCTCCTCTCACTGCATCTCTCACTGCTCCTCTCACTGCTCCTGCACCTCTCACTGCATCTCTCACTGCTCCTGCATCTCTCACTGCATCTCTCACTGCTCCTCTCACTGCATCTCTCACTGCTCCTGCATCTCTCACTGCATCTCTCACTGCTCCTGCACCTCTCACTGCTCCTCTCACTGCTCCTGCACCTCTCACTGCATCTCTCACTGCTCCTGCACCTCTCACTGCATCTCTCACTGCTCCTGCATCTCTCACTGCTCCTCTCACTGCTCCTCTCACTGCATCTCTCACTGCTCCTGCATCTCTCACTGCTCCTCCACCTCTCACTGCTCCTCTCACTGCTCCTGCATCTCTCACTGCTCCTGCACCTCTCACTGCTCCTCTCACTGCTCCTGCATCTCTCACTGCTCCTCTCACTGCTCCTCTCACTGCATCTCTCACTGCTCCTGCACCTCTCACTGCATCTCTCACTGCATCTCTCACTGCTCCTCTCACTGCATCTCTCACTGCTCCTGCATCTCTCACTGCTCCTCTCACTGCTCCTCTCACTGCATCTCTCACTGCTCCTGCATCTCTCACTGCATCTCTCACTGCTCCTCTCACTGCATCTCTCACTGCTCCTGCACCTCTCACTGCATCTCTCACTGCATCTCTCACTGCATCTCTCACTGCATCTCTCACTGCTTCTGCACCTCTCACTGCTCCTCTCACTCCATCTCTCACTGCATCTCTCACTGCATCTCTCACTGCATCTCTCACTGCATCTCTCACTGCACCTCTCACTGCATCTCTCACTGCATCTCTCACTGCTCCTGCACCTCTCACTGCATCTCTCACTGCATCTCTCACTGCTCCTGCACCTCTCACTGCATCTCTCACTGCTCCTCTCACTGCATCTCTCACTGCTCCTGCACCTCTCACTGCTCCTCTCACTGCATCTCTCACTGCTCCTCTCACTGCATCTCTCACTGCTCCTCTCACTGCATCTCTCACTGCTCCTGCACCTCTCACTGCATCTTTCACTGCATCTCTCACTGCATCTCTCACTGCATCTCTCACTGCATCTCTCACTGCATCTCTCACTGCTCCTGCACCTCTCACTGCATCTCTCACTGCATCTCTCACTGCTCCTCTCACTGCTCCTGCATCTCTCACTGCTCCTGCATCTCTCACTGCATCTCTCACTGCTCCTGCACTTCTCACTGCATCTCTTACTGCATCTCTTACTGCATCTCTTACTGCATCTCTCACTGCTCCTCTCACTGCTCCTGCATCTCTCACTGCTCCTGCACCTCTCACTGCATCTTTCACTGCATCTCTCACTACATCTCTCACTGCATCTCTCACTGCATCTCTCACTGCTCCTGCATCTCTCACTCCTCCTGCATCTCTCACTGCATCTCTCACTGCTCCTGCACTTCTCACTGCATCTCTTACTGCATCTCTTACTGCATCTCTCACTGCATCTCTCACTGCATCTCTCACTGCTCCTGCTCTTCTCCCTGGGCCCCTTGCTCTTACTCTTCCTTGTCCAGACATTACAGTGTTTGTCTTTTTCTGTTTCTGTTTCCAAAAACATCACTCCTCAAAGTCCCCCTTTTACTGTATAAGTGTCAATGTAATAGATAAAATAACTCCTGCCACTGAGTCTAAGCCAGAATGGAATCAGCTGCGGTTGGCCCAATTTACCCAACATAAATAAGCTGTGGGTCAATTATTCAATTGTTTGTTTATTATCAGCTGAGATGTATTGTTTTCGAACTGATATCATTGCAGAAGCAGAGGTTTTTATACTGTATCTAAGGTTTGGAATATTGTTTTTGCTATTGTGGGATGGTGTGTGTTAACATTTGTAAATACTACAAAAACAATCCATAATTTTGTTGGGAGGTATAGCTTGTCTGTTAAGAAAATGTAAGCATTGTGGAAATGTGTTCACTGACTGCATATTGTGCGAAAACGATATGAAATGTGTGAATGGTATGGCCACAAAAGACAGATGCTGCGCTAATTGTGTTTAGAGTTTTGAAAATGTGACAACTGGTTGGACAAATGCTTGTTAGCGACTGAAAAAAAACTGTAAACATGCTGTGACAACATCCCCCGACAGCACTGCACACTCACATGGGGAACATTATTATCATCCCCTGGACTATATAAGGATTCTCAGCTAAATTTAAACAGTAAATCAGTTTGAAAAATAAAAATAGTTGGCAAAAATATAAAGTCATAATATATATGTAGATCATTTACTTTAGACATTAACAATTTTCTCATGCCAACAATACTTAAATATAAGTTGCAGTTGACTGTCTATTAAATCATAATAATTTTTTGTGTTTTAAATGTCCCTTATGTATGGCAATAACAGTTAAATTATATAATGGACATGTATTGCATGTATTATTGATATGCTTTATGAAAGCCTGACACAGTGAGTTCAGTCCGCCTCATCAAGCACGTGTGTGTCTCTGTGTTGAATGGTTGTGTGTCATTGATCCATCAGTGTGTGTTTGGCTCTAGCGCCCCCTGCAGGACAGCAGTGCTGGTGTTCCTCCGGTGGCCTGTAGGGGGCATGATGAGCCCTTCATAGTGAACAGGGACTCTTTTTCCCTTGAGATGAATGGTGGAAAGCATCCCTGAACTCTTCTGGATGACTGGGATTAACACAAACGCACACAGATTTATATTATACTGTTTTAAAGTGGGTATAACATTAACACTTATGTTGTTTAAAGCATTCAAGAGGGCAGTTGTTATAGTATACCACTGAAATAATGTTACAGCACAAGCTTTATTGTCTACATCTGTATTATTCGATTAAAGTTTATTTCAGGTGAAGAATGTTGCATTAAATTCCCAGATTAAAAAAGCATTTCATTCTAAAATTTCATCTAAAAAATATCAAATAACGAATTTTTAAGCGGGACTCAGTTTTGAGGTCCTCTCACACTCACACACATGTTCTCACACAGACACACACACTCTGACACACACACACACACACACACACTCTCTCTCTCTCTCTCTCTCTCTCACACACACACACACTCACACACACATTTTCTCACACACACACAGTCTCACACACACACACACACACATGCATTTCTCCCCCACACACACACACACACACACACACTCTCACATGCACACACACTGTCTCACACACACACACACACACACACACACACACTCTCTCTCTATCTCTTCTTTCAGACGAGTGGTAATTAAACATCCAAATACATGTCTAAGTGTTTCTTTTATTGCACTTTATCTTTTAGAGGCTGTAGATTTCCGTCTTTAAAGGCGGTGAGTTTGAGTCAGAAATCTCCACTTGGCAGCTTTACACACACATTTTATCCATATCTTCTGAAAGTTTGTTCATACATCATTCGCCTGATTTATATAACATGATTTTACGAATTTACCAATTATGAACCTGGCTTCATCATGTATGCAAATGAGTACATATTTAAACATAACATTTAGGAAAACATGAGCTGTGGAAGTACGTGGAGATCTATCATTTAAAGGGCTGGTATAATGCCCAAGTCTCTGATGTCCCCAGAGTGTGTGTGTGAAGTTTTAGCTCAAATACCCCACAGATATTCATATGTTAAAATGGTCACTTTTTAAGGGTCACTTTTTTTGTGTCTGTCCCTTTAAATGCAAATGAGCTGCTGCTCCCGGCACAGTTGGTGGAGCTTCAAAAGCTTGTGTGTGTGTGTGTGTGTGTGTGTGTTTTTAAAATTTTCAGTGTGTGTCTGTGTGATAACTGTCTAATAACACACACAAACACACACTGAAAATTTAAAAAACTTTTAACCTTTTATGTTCAAACCGGAGTCAAAGATGGAGAGACTCGAGAAGAAGTGACGACATGTAGAAGCAACAGGAGATTTCTGAATGGCTAGTTGATGAGTTTATGCAGCTGATGTGGAGTTAACTCTCTTCTAGTCATTGATTAGCATATTCTGTCATGATAATCTATATAAATCGTGTTCACGGGGGCGGGGTTTATGTAAATTTTAGGGTTAGTGATTTCACTACCACCCGTTTGTTGTAGTACTTAAAAGAAATTTCTGTAAAAGAAAATATCTCCCTTTGCTCTCAACTTTGAGCGTCGTAACTTTGCAGATGTTGTTTATGCTCACACAGCAACATTACACACTAACTACAGTTAGAAAAGTGAAATCATTATCAACCGCCCCTTTAAATCTTTCCTCTAGATTTGGCCTGTGGTGCCCTGCTCCGTTCCGTCTATCCCTCTACTGTTCCTCCTCCGTCTACTTGAGCTGCTCGGCCGCCCCGTCCCTCACGCCCGCGGACGCCACCGCGAAGAAGCATCCGGGCACCAGCGCGCGCGTGACCAGCGCGAGCCACGGCACCGGGTGCGCGAGCAGCACCTCGCGCTTCTGCCGGTTCACCGTCCTCACGATCTCCCGCGCCAGACTCCCGGGACTCACGCCGTGGGTGTGCAGCCAGCTGGAGATATCTGAAACACAGCAGGGTCGCGCTTTACCGCCAGAGGCTTTTGTTTACAGGTTTTTAACTGCTTACACACAAAATCCTTACTTGAGACATCTGTCAATCACAGTCAGTGGCTTCATTCCAAAACACAGCCTTCATTTTTATTTCAGTTTTAGTTATTTTAGTCCATCATCATGTTCTTAACTAGATGAAATAAAATGTCATTTGTTCTTTCTTGTTTCAGTTGAGTATTTTTTTTTTTTCAAGCAAGTCTTGTCTTTTCGGTAAAAATATTTAATAAAAATCCTTAAATTTACTCGAGAAACAACAGTGAATAAGATATAGACTTGTTTTCAGATAAAGTAGGCTATCTTTAATATAGGCTAAGTGTAATTTTGTGTAATCTTGCAGAGGTTGTTATACAATCAAATGACAGTCTCTGCCAGAGATGAAGTGAACAAGTGAGAATCGCGATTCTGCACGAACTGAGAATCACGATTTAAAACAGAGATCACGATTCTCCCGGACTACTAAACAAAATAACATCCAATTTACTAGAGGTTCTGAGGAAATGTTAATTGCTGCAGTCTATGTAAAAAAAATATTAATTTGATTTAATTTAATTATTTTTTAAAAATCAGTTTGAGTGAATGATTCAATGACTCGCTCATAAATGTATTGTTACTGGATGAATCAGTGTGTTTGAACGAATCTCTTGCTTCAATGATTCAATGAAAAATACATGTTATCAGTCACTTGTCTCCACCTACTGGTGTAACGATGTAACTGACAGTCTTTATAGAGGATGCAGTGACGTCACTTTCCCGCGGGAACACACTCTGAGTGACTGGATTTAATAGTGGAAAGTGCGAAAACGGCAGTAAAACAAACGAGTATCAGTTTAAACTAAAGGTTGGACTCGATATAATGTTCCTTACAACTTACCAGAGACCCAGAGATCGTGGATATCGACATGCAGCCACGTTAGACGAACTCGAACTAAAACATTTCAGTCAAAAACGCTCCATGATCGATGTATAAAAAATGTTTTTGTGCTGATGTTTTGAGAACATTATTAAAGAAAACTCTGAACAAACTTTCTATTATCGTAACTGGAAGAACGGTATCTGGTTAAGGATCCAAATCACGATTAAACTGTACATGCTTCACACTGCTGATTCCAATAGAATCTGATTACAGCTGATAAACAAAATGATCCTCTAATAAACATAAAAAGACAAATAATTGGGTCTAATCAATACTTGTCAGAATTGAATACAATTAAACATTCTCTTGAATCGTCTGCTATCTATTTTATCGCTGAGCTTGTCGCAGTGCAGTCTGGGATTGCCTTTTTTCCAATTTTTTATAGATTAGTTTAATGTTTTCCAGGCCGTTGATTGTTCAAAACCTGCACAAATGTTCTGAACATAATTTTTTTTTAATGCTCAAATTTGGTCATGTACCATTTTTTTAGCGATTTGATTAATAAAACTTTTCTTTATTTATTTTTTCAGTTTTTCATGATAATTACTATATATATTCATAAATTTCATTGAAGTATGCAGGAAAAACTGTGTGTGTGTGTGTGTGTGTATATATATAAAATATATATATAAAATAAATAATTTTTAAGCGAGACTCAGTTTTGAGATCCTCCATCACACACTAACACTCTCACACACACATTTTCTCTCACACACACACACACACACACACACACACACACACACACACACACACACACACACACACACACACACACAACTCACTCTCACACACACACACACACACACACACTCACACACACTCACACGCACACAAACACTCTCTTTCAGAAACACACACACACAAACTCACACACACACACACACTGTCTCACACACACATTTTCGCACGCACACACACACACACACTCTCACACGCGCGCACACACACATATAAAAAATGTGTATGTGTGTATATATATATATATTGCAAATCCATTCAGGAAACACATTTTTTCCTGCATACTTCAATGAAAATCATGAATCACTTCTAACTGCAACACTCCGTAATGATCCCTTATATTCTTGTTCACTGTGTTTTTGAAGGTGTGTATCCAACAGAAGGTGCGTGACTCAATTATTGTTCATTTTCAGCAAAGGTGCGTCCGGAACCAGGTGTACCCAAGGGTGTATGCCAGCATTTTTACTTTACAGACTGAACAACTAACTTCAGGTAATTGTGTGTTCCTGCTGCTACTCGACAGTGAGTCAGTGACGGACGCTTCACTCACAGGCCCAGAGGGGGTTGGTGGGCGTGGCTTTGGTGGGCGGGGCTTCAGTGGCCTCAGTGGGCGTGGCGTTGATGAAGGTGTGGCTGATGGTGCTGACGGAGATCCCGTACTCCTCCACCTCCGCTCTCAGACAGTCAAAGAACGCCTGGACCGCATGCTTGGAGGCAGCGTCTTCAACACATTTGAGCAGAAATCAAAATTTACCATTATTTTTATTTTTATGGAATATTGCAGTGTTTATTATAAATGCTTTATCTGTGCACATCATTAATGTTCTTGGTAATCTTGAATCAGAATAACAGCGACTTCTCTTCTCTGATGATGTGGGCGGGGCAACCTGTCACTCACATGAGATCTACCAATAGCAAACCACAAACATCCAATCAACTCCCCACAGACACAATCAAGCCCCGCCCACATTTGTTCTTGTTCCAGAAGCGTTTCACACGGATATACGAGTTTTTAATGTTTTAATCAAGTTTTTAATCTTGTTAATGCGTCTGTGTTGTTTTTAATACGCTTTAAGACACACCGTGTGTAAGTTCATAAGTCGACAGCATTGCTGAGTATTTCCTGCTTAAAACTGCAGTGAACCAAAGACAGTCTCAAAAACACGGTTTGAAATCGCTGGTGTTTCTGACGTCACAAACGACCTTGTAACCAATCAGATCAACGTGTGATCGTCAACCAGTGGATCTCTGAGCTGAGTGAGTGAGTGGAGGCGGGGCTCATTTGCATATTCATAGAACCGCGCATACTAAATGAGGCGAGGGTGTCGAGTTACATTCAAGATATTTTAAGGCAAGAATTATTTTCAAGGAAAAAACATTTTTGTGATCAAAGATGACTTTTAAGGGATAAAATGATCGACTACAGGGGGACTTTAAGGAAAGACTCTACAGGCATAAGTGCATGTGCTTCATGTAAAGGTGTTTCTGTGCAGTGACTCTCACAGCAGGTCCGGAACGGGAGAGCCAGTTTCCCCTGGATGCTGTTGACCAACACAAACTGACCCGTCCGTCTAGTGATCATCAATGGCAGGACGCCTGCAACAAAAACAAGCAGCTCGTTTTATCATCCTTTCCACCAGTAAACGGTGGCCACGTTCCTCGTTCTACACTGTAAAAAAAAAATTACGGTTAAAAAACGGTAGCTGTGTTTGCCAGAAATTTACCGTAAAAATACGGTAGCAACATTTTAGGTTCTACAAAAAAAAAAAACTTATTTCACTATCTGATATAATGTTAATTTACAGTTCTATTGAAGTACTAATATCTGTTTTGTACCATTGTAATACAGTGACAACCACCAATCACAGTGGAGATGAGAGTCACATGATCAATCAGAGCTCATCACAAGTAGCTTTTTTCACAAGACAGTTATTATTAATATATAGACTAAACACCATCATGGTAACACACATGAAATTTGAAAAATTCTTCTTCTTAAATCGTTCATATTTCACTTCCAAAACCTGTAAATTTAACAGTAGCCTATTTTACTGTAAAATAACATTACATGCGGTTAGATCTATCGCAGTTATTCACCGTAAACTTTCTGTAAACCAATTAACGGTTTTTCACCATAGCATTTTTTTACCGTTAAAATCCCGATCATGTTCTACAGTGTACCTTTGGCCAGCGTGATGGGCCCGAAGTAGTTGACATCCATGACGGTTTTGTCCATCTCTAGGGAGAGATCCTGCACGGGTGCTTTGACCTTCATGCTGCTGTTGCAGATCAGCACGTCCACACACCCGTAACACTCGCAGATCTCCGCGATCGTGTCCGAGAGGCTCTCCGTATCGCTGAAGTCCAGCAGAACCAGCTTCGGTGTGAAGGTCTGCGAAACCGGGAGGATAGATAGAAGGAAACCAGATTACCTTAGAATTATCTTTGGGGTCAGTAATATAAGAAATCAAACTTTCAATAACAAATTACAATTTAAAATATATTAAAATAGAAAACAGTTCACAATATTACTGTTTTTACTGTATTTTTGATCAAATAAGAGACTTTAGAAGCAGCTTCTTTCAAAAACATTAAAAAATATTACCAACCCCAAACTTTTGTACAGTGATATATATTTAAAATAATCTTAATATATTTATATATATATATATATATATATATATATATATATATATATATATATATATATTTTAATTTATATGTAATTGTATTTATTATATATATTTCATTAATCTTATGTTTAAGTAAATATATTAAACAAATTATTTGAACAAACTTAGTTCAAGAAATAAAAAAAAAAAATATATACAGTATAGGCCTATATTATAAACTTGAAAAAGGAAAATACTTATTTTTGTAAATATTTATATATCTTTACAGGAGCAAAATTATTTTCTGCTGTGTTCTTTGATCATTTTTGCAGTGAGTGCTATTAATGATTAATGTCTTTATACACTGCAGTCATAATTTAATAGGTTTGACTTTTTAATAGCATTTGAAAGTGTAACCATTGCTCGTGGCAGTATGTTATTTTGGCTAAATAAATGGTTAACTTGTTGTTTGTGATGCCGCGGAGAGGAACAGCGTTTCAAGAGACTCGTGGACATTCGGCTGTCAGGAAATCCTGCCATTGTTCATGACAGAGGAAGAAACGCTGACAGAGACACAGACACGGTTTGAACTAGAAAAACCCTGAAAGTGAAGAGACTGCGTGATCAAAGTGAGAATGTGAAGCCATTTATGTGCTTCGGGTCTGATGTTTAAGGGTTAGTTCACCCAAAAATGATTTACTCACCCTGAAGCCATCCTAGGTGTATATGACATTCTTCTTTCAGACGACACGAATACAATCAGAGTTATATTAAAAAAATATCCTGGCTCTTCCAAGCTTTATAATAGCAGTGAATGGCCGTTTCTGTTTTGAAGTCCATAAAAGTGCATATATCCATCAAGTGCATCTATCATCATAAAAGTGCATCTGTCCATCATAAAAGTGCATCTATCCATCATAAAAGTGCATCTGTCCATTATAAAAGTGCATCTATCCATCATAAAAGTGCATCTATCCATCATAAAAGTGCATCTGTCCATCATAAAAGTGCATATATCATCATAAAAGTGCATCTATCCATCATAAAAGTGCATCTACCCATCATAAAAGTGCATCTATCCATCATAAAAGTGCATCTATCCATCATAAAAGAGCATCTGTCCATCATAAAAGTGCATCTATCCATCATAAAAGTGCATCTATCCACCATAAAAGTGCATCTATATCATAAAAGAGCATCTGTCCATCATAAAAGTGCATCTATCCATCATAAAAGTGCATCTATCCATCATAAAAGTGCATCTATCCATCATAAAAGTGCATCTGTCCATCATAAAAGTGCATCTGTCCGCCGTAAAAGTGCATCTGTCCATTATAAAAGTGCATCTATCCATCAAAAAAGTGCATCTGTCCATCATAAAAGTGCATCTGTCCATCATAAAAGTGCATCTATCCATCATAAAAGTGCATCTGTCCATCATAAAAGTGCATCTGTCCATCATAAAAGTGCATCTGTCCATCATAAAAGTGCATCTATCCATCATAAAGTGCTCCACGGGCTCCAGGGGTTAATAAAGGCATTCTGAAGCCATGTGTTTGTGTAAGAAAAAATTACTAGCTTCCGGCCAAACGAACATACGTATTCCAATTAAGTCTAAGCGCAACTTGGAAGAGCCAGGACATTTTTTAATACAACTCGGATTGTATTCATCTGAAGATGAATGTCATATACACCTATGAGGGTGAGTAAATCATGGGCTAATGTTCATTTTTGGATGAACTATCCCTGTAAGATTGAATTCTGTGCAGTACTGTCATACTCACTTTACTGGGGTCTGATCCACTGCTCAGCGAATCGTACAGAGACTCGAGCTTGTCCCAGCTGGGCCCGCACAGAACCAGCCTCGCCCCGCCGGCGTGGAACAGTCTGGCACACTCTGAACAACACAGAGACCAACACACAGATCAACACCCGACCAACACCAGATCAACACCAGATCAACACACAGATCAACACCAGACCAACACACAGACCAACACCAGACCAACACACAGACCAACACACAGACCAACACCAGATCAACACACAGACCAACACCAGACCAACACCAGACCAACACACAGACCAACACCAGATCAACACCAGATCAACACACAGATCAACACCAGACCAACACACAGACCAACACACAGACCAACACCAGATCAACACACAGACCAACACCAGACCAACACACAGACCAACACCAGACCAACACACAGACCAACACCAGACCAACACACAGACCAACACACAGACCAACACCAGATCAACACACAGACCAACACCAGACCAACACACAGACCAACACCAGATCAACACACAGACCAACACCAGACCAACACACAGACCAACACCAGACCAACACACAGACCAACACCAGACCAACACACAGACCAACACCAGACCAACACACAGACCAACACCAGACCAACACACAGACCAACACCAGACCAACACACAGACCAACACACAGACCAACACACAGACCAACACCAGATCAACACACAGACCAACACCAGACCAACACACAGACCAACACACAGACCAACACCAGATCAACACACAGACCAACACCAGACCAACACACAGACCAACACCAGACCAACACACAGACCAACACACAGATCAACATCAGATCAACACTAGACCAACACACAGATCAACACCAGACCAACACCAGACCAACACACAGATCAACATCAGATCAACACCAGACCAACACACAGATCAACACCAGACCAACACCAGACCAACACACAGACCAACACACAGATCAACATCAGATCAACACCAGACCAACACCAGACCAACACACAGATCAACACCAGACCAACACACAGATCAACACCAGACCAACACACAGACCAACACCAGACCAACACACAGATCAACACCAGACCAATACACAGACCAACACCAGACCAACACACAGATCAACACCAGACCAACACACAGACCAACACCAGACCAACACACAGATCAACACCAGACCAACACACAGATCAACACCAGACCAACACCAGACCAACACACAGATCAACACACAGATCAACACCAGACCAACACCAGACCAACACACAGATCAACATCAGATCAACACCAGATCAACACACAGACCAACACACAGATCAACACCAGACCAACACACAGATCAAAACCAGACTAACACCAGACCAACACCAGACCAACACCAGACCAACACCAGACCAACACCAGACCAACACCAGACCAACACCAGACCAACACCAGACCAACACCAGACCAACGCACAGATCAACGCCAGACCAACACCAGACCAACACCAGATCAACACCAGACCAACACACAGACCAACACCAGACCAACACACATATCAACACCAGACCAACACACAGATCAACACCAGACCAACACCAGACCAACACACAGATCAACACACAGATCAACACACAGATCAACACCAGACCAACACCAGACCAACACACAGATCAACATCAGATCAACACCAGATCAACACACAGACCAACACACAGATCAACACCAGACCAACACACAGATCAAAACCAGACTAACACCAGACCAACACCAGACTAACACCAGACCAACACCAGACCAACACCAGACCAACACCAGACCAACACACAGATCAACACCAGACCAACACCAGATCAACACACAGATCAACACACAGACCAACACCAGACCAACACATAGACCAACACTAGACCAACACCAGACCAACACCAGACCAACACCAGACCAACACCAGACCAACACCAGACCAACACCAGACCAACACCAGACCAACACACAGATCAACACCAGATCAACACCAGACCAACACCAGACCAACACCAGACCAACACACAGATCAACACCAGACCAACACCAGATCAACACCAGATCAACACCAGATCAACACCAGACCAACACCAGATCAACACCAGACCAACACACAGACCAACACCAGACCAACACACATATCAACACCAGACCAACACACAGACCAACACTAGACCAACACTAGACCAACACCAGACCAACACCAGACCAACACACAGATCAACACCAGATCAACACCAGACCAACACCAGACCAACACCAGACCAACACCAGACCAACACCAGACCAACACCAGACCAACACACAGATCAACACCAGACCAACACCAGATCAACACCAGACCAACACCAGACCAACACCAGACCAACACACAGATCAACACCAGACCAACACCAGATCAACACACAGATCAACACACAGACCAACACCAGACCAACACACAGACCAACACTAGACCAACACCAGACCAACACCAGACCAACACCAGACCAACACCAGACCAACACCAGATCAACACACAGATCAACACACAGACCAACACCAGACCAACACACAGACCAACACTAGACCAACACCAGACCAACACCAGACCAACACCAGACCAACACCAGACCAACACCAGACCAACACACAGATCAACACCAGATCAACACCAGACCAACACCAGACCAACACCAGACCAACACACAGATCAACACCAGACCAACACCAGATCAACACCAGATCAACACCAGATCAACACCAGACCAACACCAGATCAACACCAGACCAACACACAGACCAACACCAGACCAACACACATATCAACACCAGACCAACACACAGACCAACACTAGACCAACACCAGACCAACACCAGACCAACACCAGACCAACACACAGATCAACACCAGATCAACACCAGACCAACACACAGATCAACACCAGACCAACACCAGACCAACACCAGACCAACACCAGACCAACACACAGATCAACACCAGACCAACACCAGACCAACACCAGACCAACACCAGACCAACACCAGGCCAACACTAGACCAACACTAGACCAACACCAGACCAACACCAGACCAACACTAGACCAACACTAGACCAACACCAGACCAACACCAGATCAACACCAGACCAACACACAGACCAACACTAGACCAACACCAGACCAACACCAGACCAACACCAGACCAACACACAGATCAACACCAGACCAACACCAGACCAACACCAGACCAACACACAGATCAACACCAGACCAACACCAGATCAACACCAGACCAACACACAGATCAACACCAGACCAACACCAGATCAACACCAGACCAACACACAGACCAACACCAGACCAACACACATATCAACACCAGACCAACACACAGATCAACACCAGACCAACACCAGACCAACACACAGATCAACACACAGATCAACACACAGATCAACACCAGACCAACACCAGACCAACACCAGACCAATACACAGACCAACATCAGATCAACACACATATCAACACCAGACCAACACACAGATCAACATCAGATCAACACCAGATCAACACACAGACCAACACACAGATCAACACCAGACCAACACACAGATCAAAACCAGACTAACACCAGACCAACACCAGACTAACACCAGACCAACACCAGATCAACACCAGACCAACACCAGACCAACACCAGACCAACACCAGACCAACACCAGACCAACACACAGATCAACACCAGACCAACACCAGATCAACACACAGATCAACACACAGACCAACACCAGACCAACACACAGACCAACACTAGACCAACACCAGACCAACACCAGACCAACACCAGACCAACACACAGATCAACACCAGATCAACACCAGACCAACACCAGACCAACACCAGACCAACACCAGACCCACACACAGATCAACACCAGACCAACACCAGATCAACACCAGATCAACACCAGATCAACACCAGACCAACACCAGACCAACACCAGACCAACACCAGACCAACACACAGACCAACACCAGACCAACACACAGACCAACACCAGATCAACACACAGACCAACACCAGACCAACACACAGACCAACACACAGACCAACACCAGATCAACACACAGACCAACACCCGACCAACACACAGACCAATACCAGATCAACACCAGATCAACACACAGATCAACACCAGACCAACACCAGACCAACACACAGATCAACACCAGATCAACACCAGACCAACACCAGACCAACACCAGACCAACACACAGATCAACACCAGACCAACACCAGATCAACACCAGATCAACACCAGATCAACACACAGACCAACACCAGACCAACACCAGATCAACACCAGATCAACACACAGATCAACACCAGACCAACACCAGATCAACACCAGATCAACGCCAGATCAACACACAGACCAACACCAGATCAACACCAGATCAACACACAGACCAACACCAGATCAACACCAGATCAACACCAGACCAACACCAGATCAACACACAGACCAACACCAGACCAACACCAGATCAACACCAGATCAACACACAGATCAACACCAGACCAACACCAGATCAACACCAGATCAACACCAGATCAACACCAGACCAACACCAGACCAACACCAGATCAACACCAGACCAACACCAGACCAACACACAGACCATCAGAGGAGAAACACTGGAGAACACAGAGCAGACACTCAAACAAACTCAAACCATTGGCTCCCCAGACAGCAACTAGTGTCGGCCCAGATCCGGCCCACATGTGGATTTCACGCGTACCGGATGTGGGCCGGATCTGGGCCGACACTAGTTGCTGTCTGGGTCTAATTTACTTTAGATTTCAGATCCATGTGTCTCTTCTTTAAAAAGAGATTAAACTTCTGTTGCTCCAAAGCATTCAAGATTTATGACCGTTTAAATTGGAAATTAAATTTTCAGGTCAATGCTCAAAAAGTGAAGAAATGGATAAGCTACGGCACAAATATAATTTAGTACAGTAAAATCCCCTAAAAATACAAAACATTAAATAAGAGACATTATCAAACTAAAATATAGTAAATTAATTTAATTTAAAAAAATAATAATTTTTGAAAACACTCTTTTGGACCCTTTACTTTCAGGCGTATCAGAATCAGAACTATCAAAAGTGCAGTTTTGGCTTTGTTTAATTCTGAGGTGAATAAGTGATTAATCAAGCGTTAATGAAGCATTACCACTTCCCATCCCGGACACGGCGTCGGTGATCACCACCACTCGGTTCCGCACCGTGGACTTGGACATGAAGCGCATGACCTCGTTGTAGAGGTAGTAGAGTCCGGCAAACAGCACGATCAGCAGCGGCAGCACCATGACGGACGGGACACCCATCTGCGGGACACACACACACACCACAGTCCTGAACACACTTTATAATGTGTGTATAGGCCTAGATGGAAAATAAAAGGTTTCCATGTTTGATTTGCATAATTGACAATGATATAGGCCTGTATTTTTTACTCCAGATCCCATCTTAATGTATATTTCTCAGAATTTTATGCTTTGGTAAATCATGATTATGGTTATGATTATAATTTATGATGACACACTAAGACAAAAGGTCATAAAAGTCATGACTTTTATCATAATCATGACATAAAAATTATAACTTGGACAATTATGACATATAAAAGTCAAAATTATGACATAAAAGGTAGAAAGAATTACTTAAAAAGTCATAATTATGACAATAAATTCGAAATGATGACTTGCTAAGTAATGTGACTTGTGAAGTATTTTTATGACAAGTCATATTATGACATTATCAAAATTACGAAATACTAAGTTATTATGAGAAAAAAGTATTTAAAAGAACTTAAATAGTCCTAATTATAACATAAAAAGTCAAAATTATATGATGCAAAGTTAAAATGATGAGACATTTCGAAATTATCTCATAAAAAGTCAATTTTTACTTATAAAAGTCGAAATTATGACTTAGAGTCAGTATTGTCAAAATTGATTTGCTAAGTTATATTCATGAGATGAAAAGTGAAATGATATGATTTAAAAAGTAAATTATGAAATAAAAGACGAGATTATGTCACAAAAAGTAGAAAGTATTAAAGTCAGAATTATGCGAAATTAGGACTTGCTAAGTAATATGACTTGTGAAGTATTATTATGACTTAAGTCGTATTATGAGATAAAAAGTTAAATTATTACATAAAAAGTCAAAATTATGAAATTCTAAGTCATTATGAGAAAAAAGTCGACTTAAGAAGTCATAAATATCACATTTGAAAGTAGAAAATTACTTAAAACATAAAATGTCAAAATTGTATAATGCAAAGTCAAAATTATGAAATACTAGCCCAATGACCAGTGACTTTAGTGCATCTTTTGTCAATACCATGTTTAAGTTAAAAGATATTCAGTATTATTATGGATTTGATTGCACTATGGATGAGAACTTGAACTGAATCATGACACTCTTGTCTTATAAGAGCTTATAGCGGAAATGAATGAATTCATAATTGTTAAACTATTAAACTGAATTGATCTGAACAATGACACTATTTTCTTTTTAGTGCTTCTTTACAGTAACTTTGTCTTACATTTGATGAAGTTTGCATCATTGATTCTGTTACTTTTCTGTTTATTACTGTAAAGCTGCTTTGAAACCATATTGTTTAAAGCGTTATTGAACTAATGACTTGACTACAGTGGTAACAACTTTACAATAAGGTTCATCAGGTAATGTATTAACTAACATGAACTAACATGAGCAATACATGTGTTACAGTTTTTATTAATCTTTGTTAATGTTAGTTAATAATAATCCAGCTGTTCATTGTGTGTTCATGTTAGTTCACAGTGCAGTAACTAATGTTAACTAATACAACCTTTGATTTTAATAACGTATTAGTAAATGTTGAAATTAATATTAACTAAGATTAATAAATGCTGTAGAAGTATTATTAGTTCAATGAACGTTATTGTAAAGTGTGTTACCACTAAAGCTAATGGCTTCTGTCTCATGTGCATTAATATATAAACAACACAATTCTGAATGTTGACCAAGTGCCTCTAAACATGAAATGCTTTTGTTTTGAGAAATGATTGTTAACAATCACAAAAAAACTGAACAAATGTGATCATCTGTATATACAGTAACGTGTGTCAGTATTTCCAGGGTCTGAGGACATGCTCTATAAATATCCTGACACTCGACACAGAAGAAGCTCATATTTGGACATGCGTGAGAGAATAATGTTCCTCTTTGTTGCATGCCATGATTTAACCAACAAGCTGCATTTTAACACAACATTTCCCAGTCCAACACAAGCAGCAGAGGCACAGATTACAATGCGGATATATATATATAAATATATATATATAGTGTCAAATGCAGGAAGCCTCAGGCGAGCGTAATCTGTGTTATTCTCAGTGTACTTACAGTGAGCGTAAAGAGTTAAGCCAGTGTTCAGTGCAAATGTGTGTTGCTTGCTTTCCTTTAACCGACTGAAGCCTGGCGTCCTCCGTTCATTCAGCTGGGAAACTCTCTTTTAATAGCTCATGTGTGTGTGTGTGTGTGTGTGTGTGTGTGTGAACACTGAAGGCATGTGGAGAGGCATGCATCTCACACACATCTCACACACACACTGACTTCATGAAACACATTATTTCAAGCTGTCCTTCAGAAACATTTACTCAATAGGGTTACGGTTAGGAGTTTAGGGTTAGTTGTGTTACTTTTTTTATTGATAATGCATATGTAAAATATTGTTAAAATGCATATTAATTATATATTTTATATATATATATATATATATATATATATATATATATATATATATATATATATATATACTGGGTTTCAAAGGATTGTCAAGTCAAACACCTTTTTCCAGCAAAATATATTCTTGAATGGAACTCAATAAAGATCAAACCATTTTAAAAAGAAATGAATGTTCAGTTTAATGTTTTTTTTTTTTTTGTGAAAATGCATGCATCAAATACTTAATCAAATATTATGTTGTATTGAAATGACTGATGTGAATGTGTTATCTGCAAATATGGAGCTTTCGGAAAATGTTTTGTCTTTATAGAAAATAAAAGGTTTCCATTTTTGATTTGCATAATTGTATATTATTTTTTCTTTTTTACTCCAGATCCCATCTTAATGTATATTCCTCTGAATTTTACACTTTGGTAAATCATAATTATGACTAAGACATAATTATGAGACAAAAAGTTGAAATTAGCTAGTTATGACTTAAAAAAGTCATAATCATGACAGAAATTGTCATGGTCAGTCAAATTTATGAGACAAAGTTATGAGTTATGAGTTTAATAGTCCTAAATTATAACATAAAAAGTGAAAATTATATAATGCAAAGTCAATATTATGAGACAAAAATTCAATATTAGCTGTATGACTTAAAAAGTCAATCATGACATAAAAGTCACATTATGAAAAAAAATAGAAATTATGACTAGAGTCATAATTAAGTAAAAAAATATGAGACAAAAAGTCATAATTCTGACATAAAAAAAGCTAAATGATATAATGCTGGTATAATTATGAGACAAAAAGTCGAAATTATGACTTAAAAAAGTCAATTGTGACACAAAATTATGTCACAAAAATTAGAAAGTATGACTTAAAAAGTCATAATTCTGACAAAAAAATCGAAATTATGACTTTCGATTTTTTTTTTAATTCACATATTTAGGATTTAGTATGTCATAATTTCAACGTTTTCCTCATAATTAAAATGTGTATGTCATTATCATGACCTCTGTGCGCTTTTGAGGGAACATTCCTCCATGCTCCCTCAGTAGTGGCCACAGGGTGGATATCTCGAGATCAGTCCTGCTCTCGCGCTCCGAACTCTCGCGAGATCAGAAGAAATTCCAGCAGCGGCTCGCGACCTCCCTCCATTGGGAAAGCTCGAGCGCGGCTGAGGGGAGAGAAAACAGACCCTGTCCGCCCTGGAAAACCCTTCAAACCAGGCGTTTATCGCAGATCATGGAGCCGTAACGTCTGAGAGAAGACATGTACGGAACCGGAGGAGGATAAAATGTCAGGTTCACCGAACAGAGGGATTTTTAAAGCTCCGCTAAACGAGCAGCGGGAGAGGCTTGATTAGCGAGCTAACTGACGCTAACTAACGTTAAACTTCGAGCCGGAGAGAGAATTTGCCTTTGGGATTAAAAACCAGGATATACCTCCAGTTTTTCCTTTTTTTCCCCATCACCTCCTAGAAGATCCAGTTTAATTTTCCCTGAGTAACACGTGAAATAATCGCTTTGTTTACCGCTTGCACAATTCCAGCATTGATTCGCGCAGAAATGAGATTAGAGAGTCGCTTTGTGAGGCAGGCCATGAACCCAACCACATCATTAACCAGAGATCTGCTTATATAAACTACACGTTCCTGCTTCTGCTGTTGGACTAGTCCGCAAAGAAAGGAGATATCGAGGTGTAAAAAAAGCTGCTGATCATGATTTGCGTGTCAAGAATCGGATGAAAGAGCATCGGGATTATTACTGTCTTCTGCCTTCTTGTCGCTGTTGGGATTTTGAGACGCGCACAAACAGAGGAATACGATGTCGAGTGCGAAGGAAAACACGTGTAGGAAATTTCAAGCGAACATTTTCAACAAAAGCAAATGTCAGAACTGCTTCAAGCCTCGAGAACTGCATCTGCTGACGGACCAGGATCTCAATCAGGTGTGAACGCGTTTCAGTCACTCGCTTCACTTCGAATTCCTTCTGTGAACAAGCGAATTATGGAAGCCCATATTAGAAAATAGTTCATTATTATGACAAAAACGTGAAATTGTGACATACTACGTTATGATTAGGAGATGAAAATTCGAAATGGTTTTTACTCGAAATTAAACTGAATTTAGAATTTTTCTCGATTTCAATTTTTTATTCTCATAATTATGGCAGTAAAAATATGACTTAGTATGACAATTTAGATTTGTCATAACTGTGTCATAATTACATCGAAATGGTTACATAGTAAATCGAAATTCACATAAATTAAATGTATTACTCATAACTATGACCTAATCCTAAATGCGATTCATTAAATCGTAATTTCGACTATTATCTCAATTATTATTACTCATAATATGTCATAATTTCATCTCATAATTATGACATGTCAATTTAGACTATAATCTCATAACTTTTTATAGCCTATCATATTTATGACTTTTGATTTGTTTCTAATGTGGCAGAAATCGGGTTCCATGCAAAAGTGAAAATGTTCATTTGGTAAAATGCAGTAGTGATCATGTTAGCAGTGAAGCTGATTATTGATTTCATTAGCTGACAGCTCTTTATTGATCAGTTTGCAGTGACCACTAATCAGCCTTTTGCAAAATCAACAACCCGTTTTGTTTAGAAAGGGTTTGCCCTGTTAACATAAACTAGTGTGTCATGTCATGACAGGGATTGACACAAGGCTTTTTGCTGTAAAGGAAATGTACCTAATCCATTTAGTCTATTTGAGTTTTCTGTTGTGGCTTGGAACGTTTGGAACATGTTATTGGCCAATCAGGAGCCAGCAGAGCTCCACTCCTGAGTTCTGATTGGTCAGAACCACGTTCCATTCTTGCGAAAATCCCAATATCTGTTTATTTTCTACATCGCACATTTCTATGTCAGGAACTCTACATCTTCTAGTGAATTAATCAATTAGCCTAATTTGTTAAAGATAGTAAAGTTTTTAATTTAAAATGTGTGCAATATTGTGTATGTAGTAACAGTTCAAATATATAAGGAATATAACCAGCCTGCATTTCATGGATCTCAGTTGAAATGTTTTGTTTCCATTTTGCTAATTAAGTTGTTTCAACATGTAATTTTTTATACAGATCGTCAAAACTTTAGAATTGGGTCATTCCGTGCCGACTCAACCAGAAGTGCCCACCCAATTATTTTTGATTTTGATCATTGTTTGTCTGGTGAAAGAAATACATAAATGAAGCAGAAAGCAAAATATTAAGTGTCACAGATGTATATTGACTGAGTAATCCACTGTATTGTAGAGGAGGGTCAAAATGACAGTTTTCGCCTGAGATTTGGAGCCAAATTACAGGGATCTAAAACATGTAGAAAGATGAAAACAGCATTTTATTTCTACACAGAGATTGATGTGTTTTATGCAATTCTACTGATAGATGGAAACAAGATACATGTGTAGTTTACTTGTTTA
Source organism: Tiaroga cobitis (assembly GCA_030578255.1). NCBI lineage: Eukaryota > Metazoa > Chordata > Actinopteri > Cypriniformes > Leuciscidae > Tiaroga > Tiaroga cobitis. Next base: position 1,153,414 of record CM060602.1, read on the forward strand.
AACATGATTTATTCTTCAGACATTCCTCTTTAAGTGCAAAAAGTACCAGTTTAGTTTTCAGTATTGGTTTTCGAAGTTTCTGAAGTTTGATGATGTTTGAATGTTGAAACCGTGTTCAAACATCTGCTGTATTGCCCACTACACACACACACACACACACACACACACACACACCATTAATTGTATTGCATATAACTATATTCACAATAACACTTCTTAAACGATCTACCACTCAACACACACACACACACACACACACACTTGAGGGGAATATGTAAGAAGGCATTATTTTCTGCTAGAGCGCTTTAGAGGAAACTTTTAATTAAGCCAAGGGTTATAATAACTAGTGTTTGTCAGGATTACAGGCACTTTATGAGTTTGCTGTTGGAGACTGTGAAATAATTGGCCATCTCGATTCTCCACACGTTTTTAGATGTGTGTGTGTGAGATGAACTGACGTTGGAGTTCATTTGACCATATTTCCATATTTAGCTCTTGAAAGAGAATGATGAGAGGAAAAGTTTCAGACCATAACGGTTTGTTGTGTGTGTGTGTGTGTGTGTGTGTGTTTAATTGATCCCATACTTGTCAAGTGACGTCAGCATCCTCCAGCATGTGTGTGTGTGTTGTGGTCTGAGTGAGATTACCCGCAGTTAACCCTTTCTGTGCCAGATTCATAAGTCATTGTTCTGGATTACATCACTCACTAATCCCGCTATGACTGTAAACCCTTTATAGCTCTGATATTGTGTAACGTGTGAGTTTATTTTTGTTTTGACACCGTATTATCAGATTAGACAAGTAATTACACCAAGAACATTCTCCAGTATCTTTATATCAAAGGGCTTCAAAGTTCATAAAGAGATTGTGAAATAAATCCATACGAATCGAGCCGTTTAATCTTTATATGGATGAACAGATTTAATTCAGGCTTTTATTCACATAAAACAAATATAGTCAAAACGAAAATGTATTCAGGCACCAGTTATAATTTTTGATATTTGTTTACTAGTGTGTGCAGGACACTATAGTTCATTTATGTAAGTGAGGAGAGCAAAATAAAGTAAACTGTGACATATTACACCCAAATATTCTTCATACAGTGACTACCAGTGACATTTAAACAAATTTGGGAGCAAAAATGATTCCTCCACTTTGAGCTGATCATGTTTTGCTGAAGTGTGTTTTCTGTAATTGCTAATGCTCTTTTTACACACACACTGAACAACATGAAGCATTGCTTGGTCACTGGTTGAGCTAAACTGGTATTATCTAATTGTGTAGTTAAATTTAACAGCTGACAGATATTCAACATAATTCATGTGTGAGAGTCTAACAGAAGGACGGACAAAACCAGTCAAATATCCACTGATCTGAGAACTCGGAGTTCTGCTCATGTTTATTAGCATTTTCTAAACTATAGCGAATAAACTGATAATGTGAGAAATGTTGAAGGTGTCGGAATACATTCTGGTTTGACTGTACATGGTCAACAGAACCAGTGGGGTTGGAAGTAATCTAAGTGTGACACCAGAAACATTTGTCAGCTGTGCCATAATCAAATCTAATATTCTGTGTCCTGGCGAAGCAGAATATTCCTCAATCTCAATTGTTTGCATCCATTTTGCCAAGAATGATTTTGGCGTTTCAAACTGTTTGGCTTATTCTGTTGATTGGTGAATAACCGTCAAACATAGTTTACCTTCATACTAGTTTTCCAAATTGAGAGATAGTACCACTTAAAGGGATAGTTCACCCAAAAATGTAAATTCTGTCAAAAAAACAACAAAAATAATGAGTTTATTAAACTATTAATTTCCTTCTGTGGGCCTCCAGTGAGTTCGCGTAGTGTAACAGCGCAGCGCTTCTGGGGTGTACGTCACACGTAGGCTCACTATTGGCCTACGCTGGTCATGTGTGTGATGCCTAGATATAGTGTGTGTGATATATATATATGTGTGTGATATAGAAGCCTATGGAGGAGTGAGACAGCTCTCAGATTTAATAAAAAATATCTTAATTTGTGTTCTGAAGATGAACGAAAGTCTTACGGGGTTGAACAACATGAGTGAGAGTAATTACTGACAGAGTTTACAGGTGAACGAACCCTTTAATCAGCCAAAAGGTTGACCATTGTGAATCTATATAATGTATATGCAAAAAATCACAAGTTAGTTCCCTAACCTGTTCCTCTCTATCTCTCGCAGAGGAAGTTTAATTTGAATATATACGCTGATGTTTGAGCCAAACGGTTGCTTTGAGGGAAATGTTGGCATGACTTACCCCGGGGGAAATGCTTTCAAAATACTGTAATTTTCACTGACTTGTTTCTTAAAGTATGTTCAGTCTTGACTTCTCTCAAGCGAGCTCTGTGGAAGCGACTCCATCTACGCAGACCGGATCTGCTTATCCGTTAAATATCTCACATAGCAAAACTGTGCTAGTGAGTGACTGTCATTTTTCTAATAACTGTTAATCACAAATATTTGCATTATATTATAGCATAATAATATATCCACTGCCGTTCAAAACTTTGGGATTATTATGATTTTTTTTATGTTTTAAAAGTCTCTTCTGCTCACCAAAGCCACATGATCACGTCACATGATCTAGGGCCCTATAAAATCCGTTTTATTTTTTCCCAAATTCCGTTTTTTCCGTTTCAATTTTTTGCCAATTCCGTATTTTCCATTTAAATTTTTGGGAATTCAGTTTTTTTTTACCCTTTACTGTTATTTTAGTTGTAAAAAGAGTGTGTTTTTAATGTTAATGATTAAAATGTACCCAAATAAAATAGGAATGACCTTAAATTTGAGGTAACAGACATTTACTCTTACTTTTCAGCACAAATACTGCATGATGCAACATAACACTCCACTCTAAGTACTTAATGTAACAACAAAATATGGTTATTATATTTTTATTATATTTTTATTTATACTGTCCAGTAAAATAAATTATATTAGTTTATATAAGTTTAAATAAGTCACACTCTTTTTCTCTCTCGCGGACTGTCGAGCGCGCTCTCGGACACACTCGGTCTCTCTCGCGCAGTGTCACTTCGCTTTTGTCCAGTCCAGTCCGGCGCATCATAGACATCCGTGCACGGAGGGGATGGGGTGTGTGTGTGTGTGTGTGTGTGTGTGTGTGTGTGTGTGAGACGCGTGAGTGACAGAGAGACGGAGGGAGAGCAGGGAAAGGAAATCTAACTGTGTGTTTTAAATAGCATTAAAAAAAATTAACGAAACGCAGTATGTGGCGGCCGGTGTTGATTCTGTGGCTCACTTCCACGAATTAGTCTGTGTGGGAAACACTTCATAAAAGTCACGTGCGAACTGCTCGGCTCGGTACTGAGGGCTTGGCATCGAGTTTCTTAACTTTTTCGCCGACGAAAGCATAGCCGTGGAGAGCCGCTTCGCCATGCTTTCATTGTTTTGATGCCGTCATTGGAGCTGCATTTTCCACATACATGCGTTCTTCTCCCACACAAAAACAGAATTTCATTCTAAATATGTAAAATTCCGCGTTAACACCAGATTCTACGTTGTTGGCCAATTCCGCGATTCTGTCGCGGGCCCTAATTATCCTTCAGAAATCACTCTGATATGATGATATACTTCAGTGTCCAGCCCACATGTTAAAAATGGAAAGTTGCCTCATCGCAGCGTCCCGGTGTGATTCCCATGCAGAGACGCTTGTGAAAGGAAGTGTGTGTTGGGAAAGTGGATCAGAGTTTCCCAGAGGTCGATCCCACTTCTGAGGCTGTGGTTCGGCCCGGTGGGTGTTGGATAAGTTTAGACGGGGGGGGGGGGGGTGAAAGTTCAGGGTGAGTGTGTCCAGCGCTGAGGGGGAGGCGGGGGTAAAGTGGGCCGCTGGGACGAACCTGGGAGGAAATTGGGAGTTAAATGTGATCCGTGAAGCTGGAGAGCGGAAGTGGCCCTTCAATGTGTGGAGGAAAACACTCGGGTGTGTCTCGACTCTCTCTCTCACACACACACACTCACACACACACACACTGATACCGGGTCACAGCTGTGTTTTGTTTTGCTTCCAATCCCCCATCTCGTCCGAAGAGGAAAGAGGCTAAATTTGGTCCCTAGGTATCCTCTGTTGTTTGTTTGTTTTATGGGGGGGTTTAACAGAAAAAAAAGAAAGAAAAATAGTAAATAAAAGTGTGGCTTAACAAAACAATGAAAGTGCGTAGTCTGCATGATTAAAGAAGATTGAACAAATTTAAAACTTAAAGCCAAGGTCATGGGTTCGACTCCCAGGGAAAGCAAGAACTGAGAAGAATGTAAATGTGTGCCTTGAAATGCAATTTAAGTCACTTAAATTTGGATAAAAGCATAAATGTAAATGTTAACAGAAAATGAATGCTGGGAATAAGATTAAGCCTCTGTTGTTTTAAAGGCGTAGGGCTGGGTATCGGTAAAAAATTGTCAAAACCGATTCCATGACTTCGAGACCGGTTCCGGAACGATACTTCGTAGGACCCTATAATTTCTGCGATCACGGAATCGCGGACGGAATCGCAGAATTGGCCAACAACGCGGAATCTGGTGTTAACGTGGAATTTTACATATTTAGAATGAAATTCTGTTTTTGTGTGGGAGAAGAACGCATGTCTGGGGAAAATGCAGACGGGGGAAGCAAAAGGTCATTCCTATTTTATTTGTGTACATTTTAATCATTAACATTAAAAGCACACTCTTTTTACAACTAAAATAACAGTAAAGGGTAAAAAAAAAACTGAATTCCCAAAAATTAAAACGGAAAAAACGGAATTTGGGAAAAAATAAAACGGGTTTTATAGGGCCCTAACTTCGATACCAGTTTTATAAATAGATAATGTTATAGCAGAGGCTGTAATAATTAAATTTAATCCCCAGGTATCCTCTGTTGTTTAGAGACGTATTTATGGGTCGTGATCAACTCATATGGATGTTCTGATTGCCAGTATCTTAACGGAGGAGTCACTTCAGAATAAAAATCTCCTGATAGTTTATCATCCCGCACGTCATCCAAGATGTTCATGTCTGTCTTTCTTCAGTCGAAATGAAGGTTTTTGAGGAACACACTCCAGGGTTTCTCCATATAGTGTCTTCAATGGGGTCCAACGGGTCGAAGGTCCAGATGTGAGTTTCAGTGCAGCTTCAAAGTCTCGACACGATCCAGCCGAGGAATAAGAGTCTGATCTAGACAAACCAGCGGACATTTATAACACAATACACATTTATATACTTTTAACCACTTTAAGCACGAGCTGTGATGCGACACACATTACGTGATCAGGGTAAAAGGTCAAGCGTGACGTACAGTGTTTACAAAGCAAACGTGCAAAGACTAAGTCAAACGGCATTTACAAAAAAATAAAGGTAAAACAATGTAGGATTTTTGTTATAAATATCCGCTGGTTTGTCTAGATCAGACTCTTATTCCTCGGCTGGATCGTGTCGAGACTTTGAAGCTGCACTGAAACTCACATCTGGACCTTCGACCCGTTGGACCCCATTGAAGACTCACTTCCGTTAACTAATTTGCATGAATGGTCTTGATTGGCTGAGCAGCGTCTCTTAGCTCCGCCCTCAAACACTGTAGTGTATCTGAGACTGGAAGAGTTCGGTTCGTGTTGTTCGTGTCGAAGACGCTGTTTTCTGAGATTGATACGGTGAAACCCACGCCATCGTTACTGTTCGTATCACTGTGATCAAGAGCTGAGATTCAGATATGATAATGAGCGTTCTGACCAATCACAGCAGAGCAGCTCTCAGAGAGGCGGGGCTTAGAGAGACTGAGTCTTCGATGGAAGCGTTTCAGACACTGAGAGAGATAAGGTGATGTACAGTGGAGATTATGAGGAAATCAGTGTTTTTGACCTTGGATGCATGTAAGCCTGTTAGAGGAGACGCTAAAACAACATTAGGAACCTTTATAGGGGCACTTTAACATTACAAAGTCCTTGTTTTGGATGCGAGGGTAAAGAATAATCAATTCAGACATTTCAGGTCATGGCATATTCAGTGAGAAGACATGATCATTAATCATGTGAATCAGTGAATAAGATGAGCTCACATTTTTGATCGCAGGTGAGACGCATTATTACCTTTGAGGCAAAACATCTGCTCTATAGGGAAGCTTGATTAGCGTGCCTAGTCCTGCTCAACCCCGTCGAAGCTTGCACGTGGCTCGGCTTCTGAAAGGGCTTTTATTAGACCTTCGGGTTGATTTGAAATCTCAATTTTTCCAGAAAAATTATACCATTTTTACTATGACTTAAAGGTGACCTATAATTCAAAATTGAATTTACCTTGGTATAGTCAAATAACAAGAGTTCAGTCAGAGACTATTTATATAGAGACATGCCACTTCCTCAATCCTTAATACTACTACATAGGGAAAACCCGTAACGCCAAAGATGGCGGTTGTATGCACATGCCCCGCCCCTCCCGCTGGAAAGCCAATCGTCTGCTTTTAACAGTCAAGCCGGAAAACATTTAAGCCTATCGTCTGGTTCCACCGACGCATGCGCACAGTTGAGGTTTGCGACAGCGGAAAATATGTTACTGTGTGAAAAGGCGGCAGATTTGATATGTGTTCGTTGTGTAAATATCAGACATCCCAAGTCTCCCGGAAGTTCCGGGAGTCTCCCGCAGATTGATAGCGGCACTCTAATGACCGCAAATTAGTTCAAATCTCCCGGAATCTAGAGCGAGCGAGCAGTAGCGCGCGCACGACAGAGAGCGAGAGAACCCTTGCGCATGCGCAGTAAAAGTATAACCTGTGGAGAAAAAGGCGTTTTAAACCTTATTTTGGGGCAAAGTCATCAAACTTTTTCAGCGATTTTGATCATATTTTATTAGTGTTTGTATACATGCAGTTTTTATGTCCCGGTGACCAGTGAAAGTGCAGTTCTGAGTCTCTGCCCATTCATTTAGATAGGAGCCTGGTCTTGTTAGTCCGAAATAGCTGCCCGGAGGCGTTGCCAAGATGGCGGCCGAGTGGCATGACTTGCCTAAAAGGACTTTGGTTCAGTGCATGGACATGACATAGAGTGAATCTCAAACTGGACTGTTTTCGCGTTCTCATTTAATTCACGTTTATGAAAAACACCCCTGAAAAACGGTCGGTTCTCCACACAATACCGACTGTGACGGAACAGTCGGGATCATTAATATGTATGCCTCCACAAATTTGCATATGCCAGCCCATGTTCAATGACAGGCGAAACTGCGCAGCCGAAGCATAGCAGTTGCTCAGTGTTTGGATGTACACATGAACACAAAAGTATTTTTTAGTTCCTTCATCCGAGCCTCTGAAGAAACAATGGCTTACTTTTATTTTCTCTGGAAATTTCCAAACATTTCACCGACGACTGTTTCCTCAACTTGGGCCAATACAGAGCTGGCCTCGGATCAGCTACCAAGCAACACTTTCTGATGTGTAATTGTTCAAGTTCAGACAGGTAACCTTTCTCTCAAAGTCGTTCAATACTGTTTATGCATCAGTAAGTCAAGCCAGTGACTAAAATATCAACTTCACATCGTTTCTTTTAGGATGAAAAAAATCCTAAAAGGATGAAAAAAAAACGTATTTAAATTGTGAATAAATTATATACAGAAAGCGATCAAAGAACAATCTTTCCACAGCGCGAGTTAATCTGGACACTTGCCAAACTCGTTATGAATTCAATGACGCACGTTACACTGCACAGCGAAGCTCTTACTGTATTTACATGATCGTGTTTGCATTGGGGAAAGCATTAGAGAGAGCAGAAACTGAGATGCGATGATAAGATCTTCATTCTCGCGACCAACAGACTGTCCTCTGCTTGCTCAATGCTCAGTCATCACAGCAACATTGTATGTGATGGGAATAGATCTAAATACTTTAAAAACTTCTCACGATTCGTTAATCTCGATAGCTGTAATAGTAAAAACGTATAATAGCTGTAGTAAAAGTATTCGAGAGAGTTTCACATGTAATACATAGCTATTTCATATGCAAGCATGTCAGCCAATCACAGCAGTGGGCGGTTCCACTGAATCCCACAGAGACACGCCCCTTCAAACAGAGCGTTCAAATCAGAGGCTAAAATCAGGCTAGGAAAAATGCCTTTTATTTCTAAATTATGACTATTTTTGATCTAAAATACATACTAATATTATAAGGGCAACCCAGGAAACATTATAAAATAATATAAAAAACCACTCTAGGGCACCTTTAAGCTCTTTCTAGTCGACTAATCACTCGTTTATATTAATAAGCCATAAATCATAATAATGCACCTTTAATTGCCTATATAAAATATGTATAGCCTAATCAGCGCTCAAATTCAAACATAAAGCTGCAACACCTAATGATTATAAATGTGTCGTGAAAAAAACATTTGAATAATTTATTGGTAATGTTTTCTGTGTTTTCGGCTGCAGAGATTAAGTCACGATACTGACTCGTCATCTCCGCCTATATGCTCGTTTCATATGGATTACATAATCAGAGAATATTAATTTTCCACTGGAATCTGTTCATTAAAATGTAAAAAATGTCAAGCTTTCTATAGACACATTTCTCATGTCTGTGAAGCAAGTATACGCTGAGTTTCGGTTCATTTATGATGCGCTCCAGTTCAAGATCGACAGAAAGCGCCATTATTTTACAAAAGCACAAGGTTTTGTTGTTATTGTGAGTTTACATAAATAAGAGTAGACCCTTTACAGTTTGCATTACTCTTATGATTATCTGTATGACCAAAAAATGACGGAGTATTTTAACTTAAATGCAAGTGACCACAAAATGTTCCTCCACAAATGACTCTGTTCTGATGTTGTTGCAGGCCAAGCCGATCTACGGCGGATGGCTGTGTTTGGCTCCCGAGGGAACGGACTTCGACAATCCCATGCAGAGATCCCGGGTAAGAGACGTGACGTTACGTGTGGGGAAAGTTGTCGTCTGTTTGCGTTAGTATCTTGACATGCACTGTACACAAATAATAATAATAATAATAAATACATTTTATTTATAATGCGCTTTTCTCACACCCAAAGAGCTAACAGAGTAAAAGACAAATACAAAAATAAAAAAAATTATTATATTATTATTATAACAACAGCCCATTTCAAATGTTTCGAGCTTCACACTTCACTGTAATTTGCATGCATTTTAAAAATGTACACTTTTATTACCGAAATGCAAACAAAAAAAAGAGAGAAAAAAAAACACGTAAACATTTGAAATGGGAATAATAATAATAATAATAATTACATAACATTTTCTCAGAATTGTGTGATATAAAGTCCAAATTGCATGATTTAAGGTTGCAATAGCGTGTTATGTCAGAATTGCGAGACGTAAACTCGCAGTTGTGAGATTAAAAAGTCGTAATTATCTTTTAAAATAAGTCTACCTCGGACAAATTGACTCAAAATTGATTTGTGTTGATTGTAGGATGGTGATAGGCTTATGTTTAATGACTCTGAATTTGAACAAACGACGTACTGATTTTTACAGACACTTGGTCTATCCACTGCTTTACTCCTATCCACAATAATGTAATGTCTTTGTATCTGTCATTTGATTCATTACTTGGCATATGTCAGTAATTTCATTTCATTTGATTTTTATTTGGATGGGACAGTGCATATTGATGAACGTACAATATAAGTTGACGTAAATACCCCGGATTTAGCACAATGCTAATTTCCATCCGTAGTCCCAGACATTAAACAAAAAACAAAAACATACATAACTAACAGACATATAGAGCTAAAAATAAATAAAAGTACCTATACTATATAAAGTAATAATTAAAGAGCGTATTTTAAAATGCCTGTGCATAGACAACCCAAAATGCTTGTTATAAATATAAATATATAAATCTACCTATCTGAAAGTGCCTATGCATAGTTCTTACCTAATGTTCACAGTTTTGATTGTTATTCAGCCATCTTTTAAGCTGTTTCTTAAACGGAAAATTTAAGCTGTGATGAAACCGATATAATTACAGATCTGAATTATTTTCATTTCTCAGCAAATGCTCATATATGCTATTAATTTGATTCATTACTTGGCATATGTCAGTAATTTAAGCTGTGATGAAACCGTTATAGATAAAGATCTTTTCTACTGTATTGTGACGTACATCTGAAAAAATGCGTGGTTGGGAAATTATGAGGTAATAAAATGCATGCATAGTTCGTTCGCATTTGGAAAATAGATTGGGTGAATTTTCATTTCTTTTTGACTATCAGTTGACAGTTGTATATTTGAGTGAATATGAATGACATTTAATGGTCTTTTCTTTCGACACAGAAATGGCAGCGGCGCTTCTTCGTCCTCTATGAACACGGCTGCCTGCGCTTCGCACTGGACGAGTCGGTAAGCTGTCCGTTCTTTGTACCTTTTGATCACACATTTGCGATCTGTCAATCGAATTGCTTAGTTGAGAGAATATATTCATGTCCTTCAAACAAACTGAACCAAACACTACCCTCAGTGAATCCTCTCTACTTAAAAAAATCGTCCTGGGCAACGATTAATATCGTTAAACAAAGAAAAAAATAACATGCAAAATTGTGTCAGAATTGCGGTCTTGGTTAGTATACTCGTCAACACAGTCTTAAATAAGCCTAAAATGTAATGAAAAGTGTGATGAAAACAGTAATGGACCCGTGCACTAGCTCTAGTGACAGCAGCCACACGTCTCTGTCATTAATGTCGTCGTCAAAACAACAAAAGAAAGCTTTAATTGTAAGATATCAGAATTAACAGCCTATGAATTTAATTCAGTCAGGACTCAGAACTAAAAGACTATCAGTGTTATTTTACATGTGATTACCTTATTTCTGTAGTATTTTCTCTTTATTTGTATCTTTATTATTTTGTATACATTTTTACTACTTTTTTCAATTTAATTCAAAGATTGAAATCAAGCTTCCTTGTGTTGTGTAAACTCTTAACAACAAAATTACCCCAATTGAAAAAAAAAACGCAACGAGTGAGAAACATTTAGGTGAGAAAAATGTAAAAAAAATGGTCTACATTTTTTTTATATATCATCATAAATACCATTATCACAAATATTCTTGAAATATCTTTATGAAATATCACCCCCCCCCCCCAATGTATATATTGTATATGCATTTATATATATATATATATATATAATATAAATGAACACATTTTTCTTAAATATATACATGCATGTGTGTGTATTTATATATATATACAAAATAATTATACACCGTACACATATGATGTAAACAACTTTTATTTTGGATGTGATCAATCGTTGCACAGCACAAAAAAAAAAAAACATCCCTGAACTAAAATAATCCATTTTGAGATGAGGAGGGCCGAGGCCGCCGGACGCGACATGAACTCGCAGAACGCGCTCGAGTGTGTGATGCGAGCCCGACTCGGCCGGTTTGTTTCACAGGAATGTGACATGGGTGACCAAATGAGCTGGCTGATCTGCCCGGCGATTACAGCGTTTGCATGTAAACACTGAAGCCCACACACAGGCTCGGCGCTAGGAGAACGAGAGCCGCCGCGACCCTTGACCCCATCGCTCACGCTAGCTTGCTTATGCTTACTGCAGGAATGCCCATTACAGCGGTGCAATTTATCATTCTGCGGTGCAACACGTGGCAAACGCCGATTTCCCTGACTGGAGTCGCATCATTGTCCAGTCTCCTTCCTTTATACAGCGCTTTAACAATATAGAGTTTCACAGCAGCTTTACAGTGATAACAGGAGATTACAGTAACAGAGTGTTTAGGCTTTACAGCAGCTCTAGAATAAAGTTATTGTCCAGATAAAGTTAGTTTTGATTGATTCACTTCCGTTGCAAAGATCATTAGTTATTCACTTAGTGGCCGCTGACACGACACCGCTCTACAGAACACAGACCGTTTTTAATGTGTTCTCGCCACTCATTCGCACAGCAACAGTGTTTGGAGCTCGAGAGCGCAAACTGTGAAACCGGTTCCAAGGTGCAAGCGTTGAAACATTGTGAAAAACCTGATCATCTCCCCGTAAACTTCAGAAACGTGAACCTGTGAAAGCGCTGACGGCGCACATGCGGATCACGTGTTTAGTCTATAGGTGTGAGCGTTTGAATATATGTGTGCAGGCGTGTGTCTTTCTCTACAAATTAACCTCAACACATTACTTGTCTGGCCTTAAAAATTCATAATACATAATTGTGCGAGATGAGGGAGGACATTGTTTTTATTTCCAGTGAGTAGTGAAGACAATAAAAGCTAGGTCAGGGCAATACAGGGTTTCCTGCCGTTGTTTAGCTTTGAGAATGCTGTCAGCCCTCTTGTCTTTAGTCTTTTTGTCTAGTTTCAGGAAATTCTGTTAAATTAGGTCAAGAATATGGACACTTCAGAGTATGGATTTAAGCAACAACGTTTGATTTGTGCCACAGAAATCATGTGCTTAATGTTTTTGAGGATTACAGAAACTCTTTTGCATCTTCTAGTATTGAAATATGTCGTAAAGGCGGTGTAATTCTTATAATTTAACTTATAAGAAGCTAAATGGATTTCCGTGAATGTCTTATTTGATTTTTTCTTCTCTCCTGGGAAGCTTAGAATCTGTTTTACTACGATATATATTGAGATCTTCTGTTTGTTTAGTGAATTTCTTTTCAAAACATGCGTAAAACAACATTTGTGCAAAACTACAAAAACGCACCGATACTGCAGTTTCCGGCTGAAACGAACACTAGTGTCAGTAAAACACCAATAACTTTTATTCCTTTTCTATGCACAGATGCTAAATTTCTCCACCGATAGCTGATCATTCAGAATGATAATGAATGAATAATCCCAAACTATTCAGGAAACCTCTCATTTGGTACACTATAATATTAGAGGTTAAAATTAACAACAGAGCTATTATATTCAACAACTGCTATTTATTTCCAGATATAATATTTACTCTCAAATAAAAGCTGAAAGGTTTGTAACCAACTCAGTTAGGGTAGTTTTCATAAACACTTCTTCATGGCAAATTTATTCAAACATAATTAACAGTAAATAAGCTCTTTTCTAGTGTTTTTATAGCTATCTAATGAACTCTGAACACTGGTTAACTTTCCTGAGGTAAATACAACATTAAGTGATATTGTGCACAAGCTGTTTTATTGACGTCTTTCTGCGGTTGAAACACGGATTGAGTGATTACACGAGTCATGATATGTATTTCGGTAAGTTGTACCGTATCTTTCAACATACCTTCTGATGTTCATGCATGTTTTTCTAGATATAATTAATATTAAAGTGGAAGAAAAGACTCGCTTGAACTGAGGTGCTACAGTGATCTGTCACGTCACATTTAAGAGCGTCAAAACGCCATTTATTGTTTGAATTTCGTGGTCAAATGTACAGAATTTGAAAGCTGAGACTTTGGCCTCGTTTACACTGTCAGTGAAATGTGACCCAATTCCGATTTTTTACTCGTATGCGACAGATCGGATGTGTTATGACAGTGTAAACAGGGAAAAAACGCATGCATTCGGATATTTCGAGATCGCGAGGACGTTTTGTTGCTTCGTCGACCAAAGCGCAAGTGGATCTAGCTAGACCGGAAACAAAACAGGCACGACACCGCACACACTCGTTTGGACTTGCGAGGCGGCCAAATAGTTGGTTAACGTTACGTTTTGAGTGGATGACGAGCGCGAGACGCCGAAATGGATACGAATAAGATTCTGAATGGAAAGTTTACTTTTAAAAAGTTGCCAAATGGTTCCATTGACAAGACCAAAGTGATCTGTGTGTTTTGTCGTTGTGCACTGAGCTATCATCATCGCAGCGCGTCCAGTCTGAAATACCACTCGATGATGGCCAAGCACACACACACACACACACACTCACACACAGCTGATGCGAATTCTCCGCCCCCTCGTCAATATCAGGACCTCGTCAGTATTTCTTTCACCCTTTTATTGATGGACAGTGTTACATTGTGTGAGAGATTATTTGCTCCAAGTGAGAATGTTAGTGTGAAATTGAACACAGTATATGTCAATATTGTTTTCAATAAAAAACATTTGCACAAAGCAAGCCGATCCACTTTTCCATGTTGATAAAGAGCATTAAAATGAAAAAAAAAAGAATGGGACAAAAAGAAATCAAGAGACATTTAGAATAGATAAAAATGTGCGATTAATTGCGATTAATCGCGAGTTAACTATGACTTTAACCCTCTGAGGTCTAAGGGTTTTTGGGGTCCTTGAGGTGTTCTGACATGCTCTGACATTTGTGCTTTTTTCAGTTATTTATAAACATGTTAATGGCAAAGGTGTAAATTCACTCAATATAGCACAAACTGGGCTACCGTAATATCTGAGCAACAATTATGAAACATGTTTGTATTTTTGAGAGAATAATGCTTATGCATGGTTATTGAAAAAACTAAAACTTAAAGTGTCTGAAATAAGGCCACAAAACACATACTAAATATGTGTCCACAAGACTTTTGACTAATGAGTGTTGTTGCCTAGAATTTTTGCTTCAAAATGATCTGAAAATCATCCTGCCTAATCATTTACACAAACACATACACTGATTTACATTTTATTAGACACCTTTTGTTTGGAAAGGCAATATGCGTGGAGGCGTGTTCACACCTGAGAAGACAAAGGCCGGATAATGTGCCGCATAATGAGCTGCATATTAATTAGCCCTTTCACACAGGTGTGTCACAGGATCCCAAAGAATGCAAGGACAAAAGAAATTATCTATATAGCCTATTAGGGGTGTAAGGATACCCTCATGTCACGATTCGATACATATCACGAATCACGATACTGAACTCCCGATACGATATTATTGCGATACTCCAAGACATATGGTAAAAGGTTAACAAAAAATGTACTGTTGATTAAAATGCTAAATTTGATATTATATTGTGGGTTTAAATGAATAGGCTTGGACTTGGTGCTTGTAACCCAAGGACAATGGTGACACCAGATTAAAAATATTCATGATTCTGAAGCTGAAAATATTGAATTATTTTAGACGAATATGCTTGCACTCTTTCACTGACTAGATGCATTTGAAATAATGTTGGCCACTTTTTACTGGTAACATCAGACATTTGGCATTATCAGGACCCACAAATATTCCCCCATTGCATTATTATACATGATAATCAACATTATATATAGTAGTTTCATGTAGTACTTACACTAAAACTCTTTTTCTTTTTTTCTCACACAGTAATTTTTATTTTGGGGGGACTACCCACGATACATATTGTCACTATCCACGATACGTATTGTTGCATTTTTGTATTGCGATATATTGTGGCACGATATATTGTTACGCCCCTATAGCCTATACATATTTTACAATTAGAAATTGTAACCAATTACAAATAGGTTACAATTACAACAACAATTACAATTTTAACAATATTTCAAGTGTATTTCTTTGTAAAAACTATACATTTTATCATACGTATTAAAAAAAGGTAAGGATTCATTAGTTTGAATATTGGAACAAACACTATAATAACATCTTAGTTGATAATTCAATATACCTACTTTATTTTTGACAAAACATCATACTATAGTATATTTAACTATGAGCAGAAATTGGTGAACAAAAGCGTACCTATTTAATGTGATAGTAGGCTTTTCTTACAGTCAAAACTTTATAATCTATCCAAAACTAATCACAAAATCGTGTCTAAACATTCATATTTAGTCTGTAATATATTGTGTATGATATATTAGTATATACATGTGAATTTGCAGCTTGTTGCTTATACAGACATTTTATTTCAACATATTTCAGTCTATTTTTACTCATACAAACTATATTGCTATAGCCTACTAAGATGTGTTTATGTAAACATAACGTTTACTAATGTAGGTGCGAGAGTGAATGAACAAGGCACAGACACGCGCTGTATAACTGTAAACAAAGCGCGCGCGCCTTTGCCGTTCACTCATCATTTAGCCTACACACATACACGCAATTCATATTTAAACAGTCTTTTTGCGGTTTACAGTCCGACACTATTCAATATCACGATTAGAACAAAGCACTAGAATAAATGACTTACTACATCAGCTGGATCCGTTGCTCCTCGAAATGAAACTACCAGCACTTCTGGTACATTTTCCAGGGTTAGATATTCCTCACAGCGAAAGGATACGCTGTGTACACAGCTGTACAAGATACTTACTAAACACGATGTGTTTTATAATCCAGCTGGTGGGCGTTGGCATGTTTGAACGGCTTGTCTAAGATCATTTGCGTTTGAATAGCGCGCGCTCTCCGTGGGCGTGGCACATTAACGCGTAATTAGGTATAATGAGCTGGAAAGAAAAATACTGACATCTCTCTCTTTTCATACAGATTACATAAGCTGAGAATATTTGTTTTTTTATATAAATGAATTCATTTAAAAGAAGAGAGTTCAAGCTTCATTATGGAAAAACACTCGTGCCTGTATGACAAGTATTCGCGGAATTAAAAATAATCTTAGGACGCGTTTCAGAATGGACTTCACTGACAGAGAGACGGCAGAACGCGCATCATGTTTGTTTTTCTTTATTTGGCGAAAAGCACAACACTTTGTTTTTATTGTGAGTATCCACAAAAAAAATAGACACTTATCAGGATCTAATGATGTACAACACTTAATATGTAAGATCAAAATCAACAGAGTATTTTGAGTTTCTTTTGCACTGATAAGAAAAAAGCGAGGCTATCGCGCCGGCGCGATAGCCGACCTCAGAGGGTTAATACGATTAATTGCGATTAAATATTTTAATCGTTTGAGAGCACTAGTGGAAATAAATCAGATGTAAATCGGATATGTGCCAATGCGACTGTCATGTAAACAGGCAGATCGGATTTTCCGAGGCATTGGGCTGCGTCTCCACGGTTTAATGACGAGAGAAACCCCGACGCGCATCTGCGGATGGACGGATGGCATGACAAAACATTGTGGATGGCGGATCTCTCTTTTCGTGACCAGAAGGATAGTTCCGCTTAAGTATCTCATCGATGTTGTAAACTTTGATTGACGCGCTTTGAGACGAGGGGGAGGCGGGGCCTTGAGCAACTTGCGTAGTGTGCGTATAGGGAGGATCGTGTGTGTGTGTGTGTGTGTGTGTGTGTGTGTTTTCTGCTGTAGTAAACTCTCTCAGCAACTCTCGAGATGGGAAACGCCAGTCACGATAGAAGAGCTCAAAGACTAAGAGAAGCAGATAAAATGACACGGTTGCTTCAGCAAATGTGTTTTTATCTCACGTTTGCTTCTATAAACACTATCCGTCAGGTTTAGTGTCGTTTGAAAATAACACAGCAGAGCATTAACCTTTAATGCATTTCATTTCTGAACTGTTGATACGTACAACAACCAGTGTAATAACATAATAATACACTTTACTTTATATATAGCGCCTTTGCAGCCGGCAAGAAATCAAATTTTACAATTCGTATTTTAATATGTAATATTGTAGTGTTTATTAAATGTTTTATCTTTCATTTTTTTTATTAAAGGCAATTTTAAAAATACAAAGAGAAAAATAAATAATAAAGTAAACGTTTTGTCAAATTTCTAACCTTTTAATGCATTTCATCTTTGAACTATTGATACGTACAACAACCAGTGTAATAACATGTTGTCACATTGACGTTCATCGGTCTCGTCTAAAACAATGAGTGTTTATCACTGCTAATTTGACTTTAAAAGTCATGCGAATAATCCAAAAAAACGTTATAATTTTATAGAAATGTTTTTCTAATGACCCTGACCTGATTCTTTTCCGGCTAGTTTTTAATGTGTGCTATATTTAGTCAGTGTGAACACGAGTTGATCTCAAGAAAACGCTTTTCACTCCATATAAACGGCAGACACTGATGTAATCATATGCGTCTGTGTGTATATGTGTATCCAGTATGGCTGCAGTTGTTTCTAATCCCAGAACGTGTCGGTTTCATTGAGTCTGCCGGTAAGCAGCCATTCATCGAGCTTCACTGCTGACTCTCATAAACATGATGTGCGTTCAGCTACGGTCTTGAAGAAAAGTATTTTAATTGTCTGACTGAGATGCTCTGAACGTGGAGTCTGTGCTCAGGATCCCAATATGCCCTTATTAGGAGAAACCAGTGAGGACTGTTGGAGCCGGCGCTAAACTCTGAGAACGCTATCCTCTAAAACCACATGGAAATGTTAAATATGCTCTGAGATTCACGTTCCTCTACACCTATTTCCACAACCGGACGCTGGGTTTACAAAGCCAAGAGAAAATAAACTGTGTTTTTGTTATGTTGTACATCAAGTGACCCAACATTGCTTTCCCTGCTCTTCTTATACGTGACCCTGGACCACAAAACCAGTCACATGTCGCGCGGGCAATAGCCAACAATACATTGTGTGGGTCAAAATTTTCCATTTTTCTTTTGTGCCATAAATCATTAGGATATTAAGTAAAGATTATGTTCCTTGAAGATATTTTGTACATTTCCTACCGTAAATATACAAAACATTTATTTCTGAGTGAATGCCGCACAATCGTGAACACAAATGCACAACTTTAAAGCTGATTTTCTCATGTTCTCAGCTGATTCATGATTTTCAAATAGTTGTATCTCAGCCAAATATTGTCCTATAATAACAAACCACACACCAATGGAAAGCTTATTTGTTCAGTTTTCAGATGACGCATACATCTCAATTTCAGAAAATGACCCCTGTGACTGGTTTTGTGGCCTCGTATCTCCTGAACACCGCTCGCTGTAGGCCACAGCAGGGATCGCCAGGTGTTTATAGCCCTCAGGTATTCCTGAGATGGGAGATTTACACAGGTGTGTTTTTACAGCGGGCACGGCACGTCTGGGCACATGTTTACTGTAACACAAGAAGAGCTACCTGAAAATGCAATCGCTTTGCTATGTATTGAACCACTTGTGTGTTGTCAATCTTAAAAACTTGTCTGGCTGTTTTTGTTTTAATCCTCCTTTAACACCAAACTGAAAACTGTTGAGCTTTGCATCATGGGCTGTTATGTAGCCGTTCTTTTTTTTATTTTGATAATAATAATAATAAAAGTTAATGGGTTAAGCTCCAAAATGACTAGATGCCGACCATAAAAGAGGTCCATATGACTCGTGGACTAGATTTCAAGTCTCCGAAAGTTACGCAATAGATCTGTGTGAGGAAATGTAAAGTAATAGATCCATCCAGATTGAAAGCTGGTATTATATACTATGCCGTAAAACATTATCCTGTGAAATTTATGGTAATAATGATAGATATGGAAGCTTGTTTCCGCCACAGAATAAAACATTTTAAAAGATAATTGCGACTTTTTATCTTTACATCTCGCGATTCTGACTTTATTTCACAGAATTGCGTGATATAAAGTCAGAATTGTGTGATATTAACTCGCATTTGCAAGAATTAAACTTTTAGAAATAAACACTTTTTTCTCAGTTGCATTTATATCTCACAATTCTGACTTTATAAATCGCAATTGCGTGTTATAAAGTCAGAATTGCGAGATATAAACACGCAATTCTGAGGAAAAAAACTCGTAATTGTTTGATATTAAGTTGCAATTGCCACCATCCTGAAAATTCAAAAATTATTTTAAATGGTAATTTTTTTTGAAAAAGTTTTATTTAAATTTTATTTTTCAATAAAAAAATGTACATTCATTTTTTTTTTTTATTACACGCATTAAAAGGCATGATAAGCGGATGCATTAACTACAGCGGTATAATGACCCAATTTTATACTGTTAAAAATGACTATAAATGGTTATTATTTTGAAAAAGTTTTTTTAATTTTTTTTTTTTTCAATTTAATCATTTTTTTGTTTTATGACACGTATTAAAAGGCATGATAAGCGGATGCATTACCGACAGTGCAGTTCACAGGACCTATATTTGAATGTGTGGGCCTCCTCTCTCCCCCGGGTGTGTGAGGACCTCGACGGGCCCCTTCATCACAGGCCCTGGGACCACATTCCCCCCCGATGACAGTCCTGCCTCTGGCTATTTGCTCTTCCTGTTTTTCTTTTTTCCCTCCATGCATTGCCTCATATGTTCCTCTCTTATCTAAAGACGACTTAAAGACTCCCACCCTCAAGAGTCCAAAGACCTCGACCCACTGCTGTCGCCCTTCGGCACGCACAGCTCAGATTGTTGTTGTGCAGGACTCTATGCTACAGCTTTGGGTTACTTCTTGAATGCCCTTCTGGATAAAATCATATAAAAAATGAGTAATCTGATACATCTAGGTTTTTTATCATGATATGTGGCGGGAAAAGGGGATTAAAATGTCAAGTGAGTCCAAAGACCTAAACGGACTGCTGTCAAACTTCGGCACACACAGCTCAAATTATTTAATTTCATTAATTTAGTTATTTATATAGCACATTTAATGCAACAGCTGTTGCCCAGAGTGCTTCACAATCACTAAAAAACACAAAAATAAGAGTACAACAGAGAGAGATAAAAATGTAACGCAGGGTAATGATCAAATTATTGTTTTGCAGGACTTAATGCGACGGTTTTGGGTTAGTTTTTAAATGCCTTTCTGGATAAAATCATATAAAAAATTAGTTATCTGATACATCTTGGTTTTTCATCATGATTTGTGGCGGAACGAAAGCATAAAAATGTCCGGTTTTGTGTTTTCCATGGCCGTGACGACGTGAAGTTCTTCGGGTAATATGAACGGAAGACACAACAACAGAGTTTTTCTTCTTTTCTTCCCTGGAAAAGAAACACTGCTGCAGTTTATAACTGTGACACACTGTAATTTCCATATTTGGCGTTCCCTGGAGTTTACTGGCAGCTTTTAATAAAACTAGATCACTTAAAATGGCCATAAAAGGAGCCAGGAAAAGACGGCACCTGTTTTACATCTCGAGTCTGCAGGACGTCTGATAAAGAGAGGTTTCGAGATGGTCGAGTGTGAATCTCTAAATCTCAGTTCTTCGTCCGTGTTTCAGAGAAATAGTTTTCTATTCAGCCTCACGTCCCTCCAAACCTGTTCGACTGGCTCCAAAAATGGCAAGAAAGGACGACATATTTCAAGTTTATATAAGTAAATCATTTTTATACACACCGTTTTGTGACCTCATATGAACCGAGAGACTAAATTGTGAATGTTCACATTCTTTATAAACTCAAGTGACACCAGCATGCCATTTAAAATAAACGGATAAAATTACAAAAGGTGAATTTAAAAATCAAGACCTAATATTTACACTAGCATTCAACAGTTTTTTACAGAAGTCTCTCACGCTCACAAAGGCTGCGTTTATGATTAAAAAATACAGTAAAATAGTGAAATATTAGTACAATTTAAAACAACTGTTTTGTGATACTGTATATACGCTGATGTTTGAGCCAAACGGTTGCTTTGAGGGAAATGTTGGCATGACTTACCCCGGGGGAAATGCTTTCAAAATACTGTAATTTTCACTGACTTGTTTCTTAAAGTATGTTCAGTCTTGACTTCTCTCAAGCGAGCTCTGTGGAAGCGACTCCATCTACGCAGACCGGATCTGCTTATCCGTTAAATATCTCACATAGCAAAACTGTGCTAGTGAGTGACTGTCATTTTTCTAATAACTGTTAATCACAAATATTTGCATTATATTATAGCATAATAATATATCCACTGCCGTTCAAAACTTTGGGATTATTATGATTTTTTTATGTTTTTAAAAGTCTCTTCTGCTCACCAAAGCTGCATTTATTTGATTAAAAATACAAAAAACCCAGTGATATTATGAAATATTATTAAAATGTAAAATAGCTGTTTAATATCGAGTGAAGTGTAATTTATTCCTGTGATCAAAGCTGAATGTTCAGCATCATTACTCCAGTCTTCAGTGTCACATGATCCTTCAGAAATCACTCTAATATGAGGATCTGATGCTCAAGAAACATTTATGATTATTATCAGTGTTCATATTTTTTTGTGGAAACTGTTCATCAAAGAATCCTGAAAAATAAAATGTACCAAAGTTATTTATCTGAAACAGAACCTGCCTTTACTGTCACTTTCGCTCAGTTTAAAGCGTCCTTGATGAGTAAAGCGTTCAGGGACACGACCCGCGTCTGAAGCCGTAAATAAAGGCATGTTTCCAGTGCCGTGTGTGGAACGGGTCCGACAGTGGCATCAGCAGTGAAGATTAAGACTGATATCTGTTGATATGAAGAATATATTACGGGACACTAGGGCTGTGCAGGTAAACTTGACAAACACATAAAAAAAAAAAATGTTTTCGTGAATATTGTGAAATGAGTGAAGCACAAAGCTTTGCTTACAAAAGAAACAATAGGTTAGCAGGAATTAAATGTTACATTGCAGCCATGGGGCGTTCCCATGCCGCTCTACACTCACTGTGAATCACACTTCAGGAGGATTATTGCTGTAGTTTAGGAGTAAACGCAGGAATAAAGGATTGTGTGAGTGACCTGTCCCCTGTTGTCGCACACAGCCCAGCACGCTCCCGCAAGGCACAGTCAACATGAACCTGTGCAGTGACGTGATGGACGCCGAGCCCCGGACGGGCCAGAAGAACGCGCTGGTCATCATCACGCCCGAGCAGGAGTTCTACATCAGAGGAGACAACCGAGAGATCATCAACGGGTGCGGAATCGAGATTCAATAAATTAAATGCTGATGAACTTCAGGGACTCTCAGAGAAGCTCTGGACATGCATTCATGTTCTCATATAGTGAGGCTGAAAACACAGTGGTGTGTGTGTCTGTCTGTGTGTGTGTGTGTGTGTGTGTGTGTGTCTGTCTGTGTGTGTGTGTGTGTCTGTATGTGTTTGTGTCTCTGTATGTCTGTGTGTGTGTGTGTGTGTGTGTGTGTGTGTGTCTGTCTGTGTGTGTGTGTGTGTGTCTGTATGTGTTTGTGTCTCTGTATGTCTGTGTGTGTGTGTTTGTGTCTCTGTGTGTGTGTGTCTGTATGTGTGTCTGTGTGTGTCTCTCTGTCTCGCTGTCTGTGTGTGTCTGTGTGTGTGTGTGTGTGTCTCTGTGTCTGTCTCTGTGTGTGTGTGTGTGTGTGTGTGTCTGTCTGTGTGTGTGTCTGTATGTGTCTGTATGTGTTTGTGTCTCTGTATGTCTGTGTGTGTGTGTTTGTGTCTCTGTGTGTGTGTGTCTGTATGTGTGTCTGTGTGTGTCTCTCTGTCTCGCTGTCTGTGTGTGTGTGTGTGTGTGTGTGTGTGTCTCTGTGTCTGTCTCTGTGTGTGTGTGTGTCTCTGTGTGTGTGTGTGTGTGTTAGGGGTGTAACGGTTCACAAAATTCACGGTTCGGTTCGATACGATACAGTGGTGTCACGGTTCGGTACATTTTCAATACAGCAAAAAGAAAGAAATGCCAGAGAAATTTCCTATTTATTAAAAGAAAAAATATTTTTAAATAAGTTTGAGTTTTCCTACATCTTGAAACGTTCAGGTTTATAAATGGGGGTAATCTGAAAATGGGGGTAAATGAACAAATAATGTTTTGGTCATCACATTAAAAATAACATTTACATATAGGCCTATATATAATATTTAGATAATATTTGAGTTTTGAAGTGCTGGAAAGATGTGTGCAGTACTTGAAAGTATTTCACTATTCCAGCCAAACTTCCATGGTTACAGTGAGTGTTACTATATTAAACCCATGGTGAATGTTGCTGGTCTGTGGACGTAAAGCCTATAACTAGATCATTCACGGCACGATGTTTCTCTTGGTTTCCACGTCAGCGCTGTTTGATCTAATAGAGATCTACGGTTAATAACGGAGAAATGTGAATGCTTCTCACTAGATCTCGCAGCGATGTTATTACTTCAGTGGCGAATTCAAATGTTTTCTTCACTGGATCTCTTAGCGCTGTGTAGTAACAGTGTTGCTTGGCCTCAGTGAGCTAACATTGTGCTGAATTAGCTGCTATGCTAATGACTCAGCCTCCGAAACTTTCGTCCGTCATAAAAAAATTAGGATGGGGTTTGATTTTCTGCGTTTTTCACATCACAGAGGTCGAATGACGAATACGATAAAACGCATACGAAAATTTTGGACTCCGTGTGGAAGGACCTTTACTCTCGCGCCCAGATGCCGAAACTTGGCACTACAAAAACTTGCCGTTAAAAATACCGAGTTCGGAACCCGACCCACCGATGGGACACGACATCAGCGTAACCTCTAATGTCTTTCACCAGATGGACTGAACAGCTCGTGGTTTATCCCAGAACCAACAAGCAGAATCAGAAGAAGAAGCGCAAAGTGGAGCCAGCAACCTCACAGGTACGGGACGACTGGCGTCAGCCGCTGGGTTCGCGTGAGAGATCTTTGGGTTTCCCCAAAATCTCTTTATTTTTGTCCTAAATGTTTTCCGTTTACATTTTTCTGGATTCCAAATTTTTTTTTTTTGGTGATAGAAAAGGATGTATAATCAATATAATTGATGAAACGTAATTTAAAAATTTGTTACATTTTCAACAATAATTAAAAATGGTAAAAATCAGTTTTCGGTTTTCTTTTTTTGGACTCAGTTTAGTGCTTTAATTTAATTTTTATAATCAAAAAGTATGTCTAATCAATAGAATTAATTAAACTGAAACAATTTCATAATTCATTCGAAATATTTACGGCTAGGACCTGGTGTGATGTCAGTGCCTATGACATCTGTTTTATTTTTCCCAAATTCTATTTTATTTTGTCCTAAATTCCATGTTTTCCGTTATAATTTTTCCGGATTCCAATTCGACATCTTTTTAAATTTTTTTTAATTTTTTTTTATATAATTTACAGTAAACGGATGTCTTATTAATATCATTCAGAATAATTTAATAATTTGTTACATTTTCAGCAAAATGGCCTAATGAATTTTTTTATACAGATATTTTTATAAAAAATAACTTTTCGGTTTTCATTTTTTTTACTCCGTTTAATGGTTTAATAATCAAAAAGTATGTCTAATCAATAGAATGAATTAAACTAACATTATCATAATTTATTACGATTTTAACAATCAATAGTGCCATACGAAACGTTTTTTTTTTTTTTTTTTTTTTTCTATCTTGTCTGTTGTAATTTTTCCTAATTGTTTTATGATGTAATACTGATTTATTGTCAAAAACAGTGGTAATCAAATAAATGCATAAAACATAAAATAAATCTTTTAAAAATGTAATCATGAAATTTGAACAAGTTCTTTTATTTTTTGGCAAACAAAGTGCTGCACAACACAAGTTTGTTTAATTTAATCATTGAGTAAAAATATATTGATTTTGTGTGATATTCCAAATTACTGTTTTATAGGCTTTAATAAAACATATTATTATAATTATTATTTATATTTGCATCTAGCAAAAATTTTAATAATAACAATAGTTTCTACAACTTTCAACATTTCTCACATTATCAGTTTATTTGCTCTAGTTTAGAAAATGGTAATGAAATATGAGCAGAACTCCGAGTTCTCAGATCAGTGGATATTTGACTGGTTTTGTCCGTCCTTCTGTTAGACTCTCACACATGAATTATGTTGAATATCTGTCAGCTGTTAAATTTAACTACACAATTAGATAATACCAGTTTAGCTCAACCAGTGACCAAGCAATGCTTCATGTTGTTCAGTGTGTGTGTAAAAAGAGAATTAGCAATTACAGAAAACACACTTCAGCAAAACATGATCAGCTCAAAGTGGAGGAACCATTTTTGCTCCCAAATTTGTATAAATGTCACTGGTAGTCACTGTATGAAGAATATTTGGGTGTAATATGTCACAGTTTACTTTATTTTGCTCTCCTCACTTACATAAATGACCTATAGTGTCCTGCACACACTAGTAAAGAAATATCAAAGATATCTGGTGCCTGAATAACTGTTGGTGTGACTGCAGGAGCCAGGCCCAGCGAAGGTGGCGGTGACCGGCTCAGGGATCCCCGAAGCGGAGAAGACGCCCGACTCCAGTTCCATCATCTGGCAAGAGGAGCTGCAAAGCAGAGAAGCGGACGGTTCCCAGACGTGGAGCGCCGGTGAAATAACAGCTCTCGGCTCACCACTGCCCTCTGCAGGTGCGGGGGATCCACACACACACAAACCCACAATAGCACCATGAAGTCACTGGCTACGTCTACATGCAACCAAATAATCCATTAGTAATCAGATCGATGGCTCAATCGGACTGAAAAGCCTTCATGTTAAACACCGTAATCGATCCGATTGAGCTCGATCCGAATGAAAGGGTCGGTTTATTCCTTTTCTAATCCGATCGAGCGAACATGTAAACACTTGATTGGATTGAAAACCGAAACTGAAAGGACTGCACGTATGCAATGATGTAGAAATAGCGTAATATGTAGAAATAGTGTAATTACGCTATGTCTACATTATGCTATTTCTACATCATTACGCTATTTCTACGTCATTACGCTATTTCTACATCATTACGCTATTTCTACATCATTACGCTATTTCTACATCATTGCACTATTTCTACGTCATTACGCTATTTCTACATCATTGCACTATTTCTACGTCATTACGTTATTTCTAGGTCACTACGCTATTTCTACGTCATTACGCTATTTCTACATCATTGCACTATTTCTACGTCATTACGCTATTTCTACATCATGCTATTTCTACATCATCACGCTATTTCTACATCATCACGCTATTTCTACATCATCACGCTATTTCTACGTCATTGCAGGATTTCTACATTGCGCTATTTCTACATTACACTATTTCTACATCATTGTTATTTCTATGTCATTACGCTATATTTCTACGTCATTACGCTATTTCTACAAAAACCCTAGAAATAGCGTAGAAATACGCTAGAAATAAATGCTAGAAATAGCGTAGTGACGTAGAAATAGCGTAATGACGTAGAAATAGCGTAATGACGTCGAAATAGCGCAGTGACGTAGAAATAGCGTAATGATGTAGAAATAGCGTAGTGACGTAGAAATAGCGTAATGACGTAGAAATAGCGTAATGGCGTAGAAATAGCATAGTGACGTAGAAATAGCGTAGTGACGTAGAAATAGCGTAGTGACGTAGAAATAGCGTAGTGACGTAGAAATAGCGTAGTGACGTAGAAATAGCGTAGTGACGTAGAAATAGCGTAATGACGTAGAAATAGCGTAATGACGTAGAAATAGCGTAGTGACGTAGAAATAGCGTAGTGACGTAGAAATAGCGTAATGACGTAGAAATAGCGTAATGACGTAGAAATAGCGTAGTGACGTAGAAATAGCGTAATGACGTAGAAATAGCGTAGTGACGTAGAAATAGCGTAATGACGTAGAAATAGCGTAATGGCGTAGAAATAGCGTAATGACGTAGAAATAGCGTAGTGACGTAGAAATAGCGTAGTGACGGTGACGTAGAAATAGCGTAGTGACGTAGAAATGGCGTAATGACGTAGAAATGGCGTAATGCCGTAGAAATAGCGTAGTGACGTAGACATAGCGTAGTGACGTAGAAATAGCGTAGTGACGAAGAAATAGCGTAATGACGTAGAAATAGCGTAATGGCGTAGAAATAGCGTAATGATGTAGAAATAGCGTAAAAACGGAAGTTCAAAGACGATATTCTAAAGATGGCTGCGCGCTTGTTTCTCTGCATAAGGTCTATAGCAGCATGAACTCAATGGTTGCCCCACTGCTCTCCGCTATAGGTGAGGGGTCGATGTTGAGCCGGTGCTCGGATCAGAGCTCAGTGAACGGTGATGAGGTGGATCGGATCGGGCTCTTTCACTCGGCTCAGTCCCTCGACCCGCTGTCTCCCACGGGCAGCTCCTCCAGCCGGCTCAGCGCAGAGATGGGGGGTGTCCCACGATGCCTTTCACCGGCGCCCAGCGACCCCTTCCCATCATGCAGCAGCCTGCTCTCCAACGGCTCACACATCAGCGGGTCCATGAGCTCGCTGGACTCGGACGCCAGCACCGAGAGCCACCCGAACGAAGCCCTCGCACGCTCACACCGAGCTCTGCCCCCCCGCAAGCCCGAGAAACGCAGTCGACTCCGCAGTCCGGAGAGACAGGAGTGTGTGTTCAGCTCGGAGAGAAGGTGAGCGCAGGCCGTTCTCATTAGTCCTCATTCTTACCTCGGGTCATTATGATCCGTAATAAAAATAAAAATCATAAGATCATAGGACTTTTGTCGCACTTGAACCACGAACACACACACACAAAACAAAAAAATGTGAATGGATTTGAGGAGTTTTGTGGTTAAAAATTTAAAAAAGTAACACATCCTTCCCTCGGACCCCCTTAGGAATGAATGGAATGTGAGGAATGCTTCAGTTCACATAGAAAAACCTAAAAATGCTCAAAATTCGAACTAAAAATCTCTACATGTGTATCTGAATACATACTGACTTTAGCACTCAGCGGAACAGCTCATTTGCTCCATATAGAACTATAAGGCCATCTAGTGGCAAGAGTCATGAAATATCATGTAATATTTTTTTTTTTAACAAGAGGTCGGCAAAGACACACAATGTAAGATATTAATACTGAACAATTATTACTGTATTTTTAAACAAATAAATGCAGTACAAGAGACTTCTTTTAAAAATCATATCAACCATAAAATCATTATTATTATAATATTATTTGATTGTAAATTACTCAAATATATTATATACAATTTATATTTAGTTTATTTTATTTTCATATTTTAGTGTTTTTTTTGCTTTTGAACACACTCCTTTAAAATATACATAGTAAATGCCAAATTAAATGTACCATTTGAAAAATTACCGGTAACAGGACTATGAAATAAACAGTGCTTAAAGGTATCAAGCATTTAAATAAACAAAAGTAAAAAATATGCAATAAAATAATGTATTTTATGTAATAAAAAACCATATCATATGTAACAAATTTATATTATAATAGGACAAATGAACAACTAAATCACATAATATAAGTTATTAAAATTATTTTAGTTACAGTTATCAGTACAATGTTTTTTTTAAACCCTCAAATACTGTCAACATAATTTAACCTTCCACATTATGTACGTAAGGAATTGTAAAAAGGCGTCCATATTTGATCAAATTCATCTGCTTTTCCTCTAATTAACCCAGTTTTTCCAAAGCAAGATTACAAGACATTGAAATAAGGAAGATCTGAGTATTTTCCATGTTAAACGACACGTTTAGCACGTTTTAAACTGGCATCCGCTTGTGTTTGCAACTAAATGAACAGGGAAAGTCCTGCTTTCCTCTTTGCTGTTTCTCTCTCCCATCAACCCTCAAACAGCATCTCTGACGTACTTCTCATTAAGACGGCTCACTTTCCCCCACGAGATGAAGAATTCATACAGACAGAACCAAACGCTCTCTACTCTGGTTTAATTTGGGTTTATGGGAATTGTTCCACTGTTTACCCAGCAGCCAATGAGACTGTGAGCAGTCATGTGACAGAAATACCTCACTGACTGGCTTTCTTGTTTCCTTTTAAGGAGGGTTGACAATGTGGTGCATATCCCAAATAAGGGCAACATTTAAAAAAAAAGCAATTTAATATTTTCTGACATCATTTTGTGAACTAAATTCATGTCTGTAGTTCGGGAAATGTTTGCATATGTGGGGTCATCAAAACCAGGAGACACTTTAAACCCCTTCCTAAGGAATATATCATTTTATATACTGTACACCATACACAAAACATTTTTAAATAAGGAAATTAATACTTTTATTATTAAAGCAAGGATGCTTTAAATTGGTCAAAAGTGACATTAAAGACATTTATAATGTTAGAAAAGATAATATTTCAAATAAATGCTGTTTTTTAAAAAACTTTATATTCATCAAAGAATCCTGAAAAATAAAATGCATCAAGGTTTCCACAAAAATATGAACGGTTTTCCACACTGATAATAATCATAAATGTTTCTAGAGAAAACAATAATCACAAATGTTTCTGTTTCAGGATTATTTGATGAATATAAACTTTAAAAAAAAACAGCATTAATTTGAAATATTATCTTTTCTAACATTATCTTTAATGTCACTTTTGACCAATTTAAAGCAAAAGTTCGTTTATTTCAGTAATTCAACTTAAAAGGTGAAACTAATATATTATATAGACTCATTACATGCAAAGTGAGATATTTCAAGCCTTTATTAGTTATAATGTTGATGATTATGGCTTACAGCTTATGAAAACCTTTTCACAATATTCTAATTTTGAATTTGGGGTTTTCATAAGCTGTAAGCCATAATCATCAACATTATAACTAATAAAGGCTTGAAATATCTCACTTTGCATGTAATGAGTCTATATAATATATTAGTTTCCCCTTTTAAGTTGAATTACTAAAATAAATGAACTTTTGCACGATATTCTAATTTCTCGAGTTTCACCTGTATAATGGTGAGTGAGAGAGCGATCCGGACGATCAGTGAATGCTGAGATATTTGCTGAATAAAATGATCCTGCCAGAAGACTCGCACGATAGCTTATTTATTGTCCCGTCTGTATCATCTCTGAGCTTCTATGAGGTGTTACGTATGCACAGTAAAGGTCAATTTAGCGTTTTCAGGCGTTTTCCCAAAGTTTCTCATCCGCATTGCAACGCCTGCTAACGCTAGTGTGGACGGAGAGCGTTTTTAACCGTGTTCAGATGTACACGTGAGGTTGTGTGTTAATCTCCTGGTGTT
The DNA here is from genome assembly GCA_030578255.1 of Tiaroga cobitis. Taxonomy (NCBI): domain Eukaryota; kingdom Metazoa; phylum Chordata; class Actinopteri; order Cypriniformes; family Leuciscidae; genus Tiaroga; species Tiaroga cobitis. The sequence goes on from CM060602.1 coordinate 1,184,085, forward strand.
TCTGCAGTGCGAGCGGGCGGTCGAATGTGATCGAGAAGCTGGAGGCGCTGGAGCTGGAGAACGCCGAGCGCATGGATGAGTCGTCGAGCGCTGGAGGCCGACAGGGACGCAGTGAGACCAGACGCTTCGCGCGCGAGGTAATGCTCACCGACACTGTGGCGGGTTTATCAAGCACGAGCCAAACCCCGGTCTCAGCTGCCGGCCCGGGGTATTCTAGGGGTGTGATGACGCATACCTCATGAGACGAGACACAATATTGGGCTCACCGGAATGAGACGATATTTTAACACTACTTTTACAATCCAAGATGTAGTCAATCATTTTATCTCTTAAAACACATCTTTGATCACCAAAATGACATATTTAAACGTTTTACCTTGATAAAAATTATTCACGCCTTAAAATATCTTGAATGTAGCTCGACACCCTCGCCTCATTTAGTATGCGTGGTTCTATGAATATGCAAATAGGCCACGCCTCCACTCACTCACTCAGCTCAGAGATCCACTGGTTGACGATCACACGTTGATCTGATTGGTTACAAGGTCGTTTGTGACGTCAGAAACACCAGCGATTTCAAACCGTGTTTTTGAGACTGTCTTTGGTTCACTGCAGTTTTAAGCAGGAAATACTCAGCAATGCTGTCGACTTATGAACTTACACACGGTGTGTCTTAAAGCGTATTAAAACCACATATAAACAACATTAAAAGCTGGATTTTCACCACAGGGGGACTTAAAGAAATCTTCAATTATGAAATGTATGACTGGATGGTATGTAATAACAATGAGGCAATAATATTTGCTTCAAATAAAGTATAAAAAGCAAGTAATCATATGGTTTTATTGAACAACACTGTGTCTTGTAAGTTAAGTTTATATCATGTACATTACATTATGTATTTTAACAGTCACATGACTGGGGTTACGTCCCAGCGATGTTTGGTTTCTTCAAGACCAACGTGACAACCCACAAGGGAAAAATAGGTGAATCTCCACATAACACCGACTGTGACGGAACAGTCGGGATCATTAATATGTATGCCTCCACAAATTTGCATATGCCAGCCCATATTCAATGACAGGCGGAACTGCGCAGCCGAAGCATAGCAGTTGCTCAGTGTTTGGATGTACACATGAACACAAAAGTATTCTTTAGTTCCTTCATCCGAGCCTCTGAAGAAACAATGGCTTACTTTTATTTTCTCTGGAAATGCGCCGACACAACTTCCCAAAGTTCAGTATGGTCCAAACATTTCACCGACGACTGTTTCCTGAACTTGGGCCAATACAGAGCTGGCCTCGATGAACGACTGATGATAAATCGATCGAGCTACCAAGCAACAATTCCTGATGTGTAATTGTTCAAGTTCAGACAGGTAACCTTTCTCTCAGAATCGTTCTATACTGTTTATGACTTATCAGTAAGTCAAGCCAGTGACTAAAATATCAACTTCACATCGTTTCTTTTAGTAGGAGAACAATCTTTCCACACAGCGCGAGTTTATCTGGACAACTCGTTAAGTAATCAATGACGCACGTTACTCTGCACAACGAAGCTCTTACTGTATGTACATCATCGTGTTTGCATTGGGGAAAGCATTAGAGAGAGCAGAAACTGAGATGCGATGATAAGATCTTCATTCTCGCGACCAACAGACTGTCCTCTGCTGCTCAATGCTCATCACGGCAATATTGTATGTGATGGGAATAGATCTAAATACTTTAAAAACTTCTCACGATTCGTTAATCTCGATAGCTGTAATAGTAAAAACGTATAATAGCTGTAGTAAAAGTATTCGAGAGAGTTTCACATGTAAGACATTGCTATTTCATATGCACGCATGTCAGCCAATCACAGCAGTGGGCGGTTCCACTGAATCCCACAGAGACACGCCCCTTCAAACAGCGCGTTCAAATCAGAGGCTAAAATCAGGCTAGGAAAAATGCCTTTTATTTCTAAATTATGACTATTTTTGATCTAAAAAACATACTAACATTATAAGGGCAACCCAGGAAACATTATAAAATAATAAAATAACCCCATTCTAGGGCACCTTTAAAGGAACAGGGGACGGCAGAACCAATATACAAACTTTTAATATATTTTAACCTGGGTTACATGTACATTGTATTGTAACACATGCTTGCAGAGGCCTGGTGATCGAATGGTACACTTTACAACATGATCAAATCCTTGAGTAATATCGGCCAAATAATATTTCATTAAAATGTCCACTTAATCTCTATTTTTTAGACTTTAATTTGGAAATCGCAATAACAATTCGCGTGATCAAATATATTGATGTATTCTCCTGTGTTGGCGTCGCTTTATAAATGATTTACGATACAAATCAGCCTTCACAAGAAATAGTCATGGTTTAATAACGCAGAGCTAAAAATAAAATAACTAGCTAAACTAGCTGTTTTACGTTTTTATTTTTATTTTTTTTTATTTTTTCTTTTTCTCTTTTTTTCTTTTCTCTTTTTCTCTATTTTTCTTTTTTCTCCTTTTTTCCCCTTTTTCTCCTTTCTCTTTATTTCTTTCTCTTGTTTTCTCCTTTTTCTCCTTTCTCTTTATTTCTTTCTCTTGTTTTCTCTCTGCTGTTGTTCGCTTATAGCCACACCCACATGTCCTCCAGCTGTCCTTGATGATCCACTAGTTTGAGAACACTTGTTTGAGCATCTGATATCATGTGTCCTCCTGAAGAAGGCTGTTTTGCCGAAACGTGTAGATCTACTTTTAACTGGTTTTAATGAATAATCCCAGTTCATTAAAGGCTGTTTACTTTACCACATGAGTGCCTTGAAGTATTTCGTCTACATAAATTTTGAGGCTTATTTTGCTTTTATTTTTTAATAAGCAGTGTTTTTAGAATCGCGAGAGACTCAGTGTTTATGGAAGAGAACGTGACGCAGAAACTCTTACAAAACAAAAACAAACACTCACTTCCTGAATGTGATCTTACAGTGTCTGTCACAGGGAATCAACACATGCTGTCATGAATAATTAAGCGAGGCGTCTTCTCATAGGACATGGACCTGCAGTCTCATGAATAATTATGAGGCACTGATGAGTCATCGATGTTCTGTAGGTGTAAGGAAAACATCGGATCCTGTGACGTTAACTCCATGAAAAAAACAGAATATGAAAAAAGCACAAAAAGAGCTCAAAATAATTTCAAATTTCATTGAATATGAAAGTGGCGCACATTTGGAAACACTAAAAACTCAGGGTTTAAAGTTTAATAATCAAACACATAATATGACCTAATGATTTTTTTGTTTGAGAACGTTCTGCTGTTTTTCGGCTCTTGCACGCATGATCTTTTGTCTCAATTAATTTCCAGTTTCCATCATGTGCTCTGATTCCCCTGACAGTAATTTTCTGTTCTCAGTCTTCAGCCTGAGGCCGAATAAACTCGCTTTGACAAACCAACAGTTTCCATTTTCAGAGCCTCTGTCGTCACGAGTGTCTCGTCAGGCATTCTTCATTTTCACCTTCCCTCAAAGAATTATTTCTTATTTCATCCCAATGCTGCTCGTCCAGACTCATCTCTTTCTCTCTCACACACAAACACGCACAAGCACACACTCTCTTTCTCACACAAACACACACAAACACGCACAAGCACACACTCGCACATTCACACTCATAGTTCGAATTACGGGGGGTATTGGGGGGTCCGACCCCCTCTAGATGAGACTTGGACCCTCCCAAAAGGGATGAAAATAATAGTTTGGGGGTACTGGAAAAAAAATAAGTAATTGTGTAGGCTACACAAATTCATGTTCACTTCAGTCTTGTTATAATCAGATTCAGCGCGCTCTTCATCTTCAATCCGAAGCGGCGCAGAGCAGCGCACGTCAGAACAGACAGGGTGTGTGTGTGTGTGTGTTCAGCTGAGCCTCATTGGTCTGTCACTGCTCGTCAATGTCAGAATATTTGAGATGACCAATCAAATCAAAGTAGGCGGGCGTTATGTTTACAGAAGCTGCTGAGCGCGAATATTAGCAGAGTGACTGACGCTTCAGTTTACGGTCAGTGCGAGAAGATGCAAGTAGCTAAACTAAACATTTCATAATTGACCGTTCTTTTAGGTCATAAATGTTAAACGAATGACAAAAATAATCAGGCAAACTAATAAACTTTTGTCTTATTTCGCCATTTTGAACTGAAAATAGGCCTATAACGTGACTCGTGTCATTGTGAGGGGACAAGACACACTAACAAAGCCGTTTTCATCATGCTAGGCACAAGATTAATAATGAATTTGTACATATTGAGAATTAATATAATACAATTTGTAGCCTTCAGTAAATTAAAAAATATCAGCTTTAGGAGGGGAAGAGACAGGGCAAGATGAGGAGACTGAGAGAAAGGGTGATGGAGAGAGCAGGTGTTGACAGATAATCTCCTGCCCACTAACATGGTTTTAAAGCTATTTCTTATCCTTTTTTTGGCCTTCAAACATCTTGAAATGCACATATCAGAGAAATAAACGTTTAACCCCCAAATGGAGAGTGATGTCACCAGTCGAAATAGCTGTACCCCCCGAAGCTCACGGTATAATTCGAACACTGCACACACACACTCACTCACAAGCACAAACACACTCACATACACTCACACACACACACACACTCACTCACAAGCACAAACACACTCACTCACACATACACACACACACACGCACAAACTCCCTCCCTCACTAACACACACACACACACACACACACACACTCGCACACACACACACACACACACACACTCACACTCACAAGTTAACTCACTCACTAACACACACGCGCAAGCGCACACACACACAAACACACTCACAAGTTCACTCACTCACTAACACACACACACACACGCGCAAGCTCACACACACACACACACACACACACACACACACACACACACTCACACTCACAAGTTCACTCACTCACTAACACACACGCGCAAGCTCACACACATACACACACTCACACTCACAAGTTCACTCACTCACTAACACACACGCGCAAGCACACACACGCGCAAGCACACACACACACACACACACACACACTCACACTCACAAGTTCACTCACTAACACACACGCGCAAGCTCTCACACACACACACACACACACACACACACACACACACACACACACACACTCACAAGTTCACTCACTCACTAACACACGCGCAAGCACACACACGCGCAAGCACACACACACACACACACACACATACACACACACATACACACTCACACTCACAAGTTCACTCACTCACTAACACACACGCGCAAGCGCACACACACACAAACACACTCACAAGTTCACTCACTCACTAACACACACACACACACGCGCAAGCTCACACACACACACACACACACACACACACACACACACACTCACACTCACAAGTTCACTCACTCACTAACACACACGCGCAAGCTCACACACATACACACACTCACACTCACAAGTTCACTCACTCACTAACACACACGCGCAAGCACACACACGCGCAAGCACACACACACACACACACACACTCACACTCACAAGTTCACTCACTCACTAACACACACGCGCAAGCTCTCACACACACACACACACACACACACACTCACAAGTTCACTCACTCACTAACACACGCGCAAGCACACACACGCGCAAGCACACACACACACACACACACACACACACACACATACACACACACATACACACTCACACTCACAAGTTCACTCACTCACTAACACACACGAGCAAGCACACACACACACACACACACACACACACACACACTCACAAGTTCACTCACTCACTAACACACACGCGCAAGCACACACACACACACACACACACACACACACTCACAAGTTCACTCACTCACTAACACACACGCGCAAGCTCACACACACACACACACACACACACACACACATACACACTCACACTCACAAGTTCACTCACTCACTAACACACACGAGCAAGCACACACACACACAAACACACACTCACAAGTTCACTCACTCACTAACACACACGCGCAAGCACACACACACACACACACACACACACACACACACACACTCACAAGTTCACTCACTCACTAACACACACGCGCAAGCTCACACACACACTCACAAGTTCACTCACTCACTAACACACACGCGCAAGCACACACACGCGCAAGCACACACACACACACACACGCGCAAGCACACACACACACACACACACACACACACACACACACACACACACACACACAAGTTCACTCACTAACACACGCGCGCAAGCTCACACACACACACACACACACACACACACACACACACACACACACACTCACACTCCCAAGTTCACTCACTAACACACACACACACACACACACATATACACACTCACACTCACACTCCCAAGTTCACTCACTCACTAACACGTGCGCAAGCTCACACACACTAGTAAAGGCTCACCTTTTGTTTCTGTTTCCACTTATGCAGGTTCGGTGGTTTTCAACAATGTGAGCGATAGAGATTTTGATCAAGCCTCTTGTTTTTATGACATTTTTCAGTGATGGTATCTCGCGTTCGCTGTGTGTGTGTGTGTTCAGTGGAGGAGCACAAACACCACTTGTTTCACAGGCCAAACTGCTCTGAAAAATAACACAGATTGTTGTTGCAAGCGAAGGCGTATGTCCGTGTAACAGAAGACTGGAGCTGGATCTAAAATGACGCTGAGAGCGAGTTTATTGTTTTCGCTGCTTTCAAGGCCAGTTCAGGGTTTGATGCGATACTGGTATTTTCTGCAATTGAAGAGCTGTTTATGAAGCTTCTCGCTCGTGGAGGTCCGTCAAATATTATTCTAGAGCATATGGACATAATTACACATTTATATCCAGATAAGCTGCTCAGATATGAGGCAAAAACATCTTCAGCGAATGGATAAACATTTACACACACTCTTGAATAAAACTATGCTTTCAACATCTGGTGTAACACTTCAACAAATAAGAGTTTTTAATGGTGTATTTTTAGGAATGCATATATCAGTGCCATATCGGTTATCATTATCTGTTAGCATTAGTTAAATATTGAACATTTTATTTTGCATGCTTGTTTCCCATATTTTTACATTTAGATTAACTTTGCCATAATTAATTCCTCACTTTAAATTAAGCTATAAAATGCTAATCTAATAAGACTCATCTTTTGGAAAATATTAACTTTTACTATTTTATTTTAAATGCATTTAGACAAATGTAGACAACTGTTCAAAAGTTTGGGGTCAGTACAATTTAAAAATAATAATAATAATACTTTTATCCATCAAGGACACATTAATTTGATCAAAAGTGACCGTAAAGGCATTTATGATGTTACAAAAGATTATATTTCAGATAAATGCTGTTCTTTTGAACTTTCTATTCATCAAATAATCCTGAAAAATAAAATGCGTCAGTTTCCACAAAAATATGAAGTGTTTCCAACACTGATAATAATCATAAATGTTTCTTGAGCATCAGATCCTCATATTAGAGTGATTTCTGAAGGATCATGTGACACTGAAGACTGGAGTAATGATGCTGAACATTCAGCTTTGATCACAGGAATAAATTACACTTTACTGTATATTCACATAGAAAACAGCTGATTTACATTCTAATAATATTTCACTATTTTACTGTATTTTTGATTAAATAAAAGGATAATAGAGTTCAGTGCAACATGTGCAGCACAAGTCTGTCATATAGTCTACATAACATTATAATGAGAACATCATTGTTAAAATAGTGTGATTGGAACATAATGAGACTTTTATTTTTGTAATCAGGCTCTCAAATTATTAAAATTGTTTTGATTTAGATTAATTCGCCAATATATTGGTTATCGGCTTTCCAAATATAGAGAGTTATCGGCATCGGCCCAAAAAATTTTATATATCGGTGCATCCCTAATAATTATTGAGTTGTAAGCATCGACACACTTCTAATATCAGTGCGTGTGTAGTTTTCTGGGTAATTGCTTGGCATGTGATGTTGCCTGTGTCTAAACCTCTCAGTGTGGATCTGCTGTGTTCCTTCCAGGAGCAGAAGACGGACCCGGCGCAGGGTTTGGACTTCTACCACTCCAGCCTTCCTCCTCTGAGGAGAGCCAAGTCCCTGGACCGCAGGACCACCGAGTCCGTCATGACCGTAAGACTAGCTCCTGCTTCTCGCTGGACACTGAAGGTCCACTCATGCCTGGGTCAGATTACACGAATAATGGGTCAGATTACACGACTAATGGTTCAGATTACACGACTAATGGTTCAGATTACACGACTAATGGTTCAGATTACACGACTAATGGGTCAGATTACACGACTAATGGTTCAGATTACACGACTAATGGTTCAGATTACACGACTAATGGTTCAGATTACACGACTAGTGGGTCAGATTACACGACTAATGGTTCAGATTACACGACTAATGTTTCAGATTACACGACTAGTGGGTCAGATTACACGACTAATGGTTCAGATTACACGACTAATGGTTCAGATTACACGACTAATGGGTTCAGATTACACGACTAATGGTTCAGATTACACAACTAATGGTTCAGATTACACGACTAATGGGTCAGATTACACCACTAATGGTTCAGATTACACGACTAATGGTTCAGATTACACGACTAATGGTTCAGATTACACAACTAATGGTTCAGATTACACGACTAATGGGTCAGATTACACCACTAATGGTTCAGATTACACGACTAATGGTTCAGATTACACGACTAATGGTTCAGATTACACGACTAATGTTTCAGATTACACGACTAATGGGTCAGATTACACGACTAATGGGTTCAGATTACACGACTAATGGTTCAGATTACACGATTAATGGTTCAGATTACACGATTAATGGTTCAGATTGGACAACTAATGCGTCAGATTACACGACTAGTGGGTCAGATTACACGACTAGTGGGTCAGATTACACGACTAATGGTTCAGATTGGACAACTAATGCGTCAGATTACACGACTAGTGGGTCAGATTACATGACTAATGGGTCAGATTACACGACTAATGCGTCAGATTACACGACTAATGCGTCAGATTACACGACTAATGGGTCAGATTACACGACTAATGCGTCAGATTACACGACTAGTGGGTCAGATTACACGACTAATGGTTCAGATTGGACAACTAATGCGTCAGATTACACGACTAGTGGGTCAGATTACACGACTAATGGTTCAGATTGGACAACTAATGCGTCAGATTACACGACTAATGGGTCAGATTACACGACTAATGCGTCAGATTACACGACTAATGCGTCAGATTACACGACTAATGGGTCAGATTACACGACTAATGCGTCAGATTACGCGACTAATGGGTCAGATTACACGACTAATGCGTCAGATTACACGACTAATGCTTCAGATTACACGACTAGTGGGTCAGATTACACGACTAATGGTTCAGATTGGACAACTAATGCGTCAGATTACACGACTAGTGGGTCAGATTACACGACTAGTGGGTCAGATTACACGATTAATGGTTCAGATTGGACAACTAATGCGTCAGATTACACGACTAGTGGGTCAGATTACACGACTAATGGGTCAGATTACACGACTAATGGTTCAGATTACACGACTAATGGTTCAGATTACACGACTAATGGGTCAGATTACACCACTAATGGTTCAGATTACACGACTAATGGGTCAGATTACACGACTAATGGTTCAGATTACACGACTAATGGTTCAGATTACACGACTAATGGGTCAGATTACTCGACTAATGGTTCAGATTACACGACTAATGGGTCCGATTACTCGACTAATGGGTTCAGATTACTCGACTAATGGTTCAGATTACACGACTAATGGTTCAGATTACACGACTAATGGGTCAGATTACACGACTAATGGGTCAGATTACTCGACTAATGGGTCAGATTACTCGACTAATGGGTCAGATTACACGACTTTTGTGTCAGCTACGATGGTCACAGCGTCAGATTACGCGATTTTGTCTCTTAAAATCGTGTAGTGTGTGTGATGGGTAGGGTTAGTGTGTATGTGTGATGGGTAAGTTAAGGGTTAGTTTGGTGTGTGATGGGTAGGGTTAGTGTGTGTGTGTGTGTAACGGGTAAGTTTAGGGTTAGTGTGTGTGGGATGGGTTGGGTTAGTGTGTGTGTGTGATGGGTAAGGGTTAGTGTGTGTGTGTGTGTGATGGGCAAGTTTAGGGTTAGTTTGTGTGTGTGTGTGATGGGTAGGGTTAGTGTGTGTGTGTGATGGGTAAGTTAAGGGTTAGTTTGGTGTGTGATGGGTAGGGTTAGTGTGTGTGATGGGTAGGGTTAGTGTGTGTGTGTGTGATGGGTAGGGTTAGTGTGTGTGTGGGATGGGTTGGGTTAGTGCGTGTGTGTGATTGGTAAGGGTTAGTGTGTGTGATGGGTAGGGTTAGTGTGTGTTTGTGATGGGTAAGTTTAGGGTTAGTGTGTGTGATGGGTAAGTTTATGGTTAGTGTGTGTGTGTGTGTGTGTGTGATGGGTAGGGTTAGTGTATGTGTGTGATGGGCAGGGTTAGTGTGTGTGTGTAATGGGTAGGGTTAATGTGTGATGTGTAGGGTTAGTGTGTGACTGATGGGTAGGGTTAGTGTGTGATGTGTAGGTTTAGGGTTTGTGGTGTGTGTGTGTGTGTGAGATGGGTATGGTTAGTGTGTGTGTGTGTAATGGGTAGGTTTAGGGTTAGTGTGTGTGATGGGTAAGGTTAGTGTGTGTGTGTGATGGTAGGGTTTGTGTGTGTGTGTGATGGGTAGGGTTTGTGTGTGTGTGTGTGTGTGTGATGGGTAGGTTTAGGGTTAGTGTGTGTGATGGGTAGGGTTAGTGTGTGTGTGATGGTAGGGTTTGTGTGTGTGTGATGGGTAGGTTTAGGGTTAGTGTGTGTGATGGGTAGGGTTTGTGTGTGTGTGATGGGTAGGGTGTGTGTGTGTGTGATGGGTAGGGTTTGTGTGTGTGTATGTGTGATGGGTAGGTTTAGGGTTAGTGTGTGATTGGTAGGGTTTGTGTGCGTGTGTATGTGATGGGTAGGGTTAGTGTAAGGCTAGAGAATATACAGTTTTTATAGTTTAAAACCCATTACTTCTGAGGAGAGTCCCCACAAGTATAGCTAAACAAACGTGTGTGTTGCTCCGTCCAGCACTCTTAACACCCTGTTTTCCCTGGGCTCAATGCACAAATGCCTGTTTTGTTGTTGCTTGTGTGTGTCGAGTTCTTCCAGAGAGACTCCAAGTGTGTGTGTGAGATGTTTGCTCTTCTCCTCATGCGTGGACACCCGTGTGATCTCTCTACATCTGACACACATACAGCTCTGCTCTTTCTCTGTGTGTATTCATGACCGTTTCCCTCTTCATAACAGCCAGACCTGCTGAACTTCAAGAAAGGCTGGATGGTGAAGCTTGATGAACAAGGCCAGGTAAGCTCTAAATAACGCCTAAATAATGCAAATAAGTCATTGGACAACACATATAAAAATAAAAATGTATGCATTATGGATAAATAAATGGAATGGCTTGGTCTATGTGCCCAGACAATAATATTATCATGATTACAAATGTTACATTGATTTTATAGTTCAATAAACAATTAGTTCATATTAAATTACTTTCATTTTAGACACAAAATGATGTGTTCTTGTATTTCACCAACGGACACGGTTCACAGCAGAACTATTGCGCATCTCGAAGCAACACTTTTGTTGCGGAGGGAATCAGCGTTTCGAATGAATCGGTTGAATGAATGAATCGGTTGAATGAATGAATCGGTTGAATGAATGAATCGGTTGAATGAATGAATCGGTTGAATGAATGAATCGGTTGAATGAATGAATCGGTTGAATGAATGAATCGGTTGAATGAATGAATCGGTTGAATGAATGAATCGGTTGATGAATGAATCGGAATGATTCGGTTGAATGAATGAATCGGTTGAATGAATGACTGACGCCACCTACTGGTGGTTTAATGTATAATAGTATCAGTGCATTTTTTTTGGTACATTCAAAAATGTATTTAAAACCTAAATCTCATAACATTATTTATTGCATTTATAATTTTGCAGTGTGAATTATTTAATTTGAGCAAGTTCTTAGTTTTAAATGCGTCATCTGTATTTACTGAAGATGGGCCGCGGTTTTGATCAGTTATTCAGCTCAAACGCCCGACTCAAAGCACTGATGCGGTTTAAAGGCCACACTTTGATTGCACTGCTTCAATAGGTCGAAGTTGAAAGGATAAAGCCTTGAACCTTTCCCACACGCTCTTTAAAGAAGGACACATGTCTTAAAAGCCAGACTGATGCAGGATTGTCTGGGAGCAAGGCTCTACATTTCAGCTCTCTATGTATTTATTCTAGTGTCTTATCTAGTGTCTTACTTATAGTGTCTGTCATTTTATGCTTTTCTGTTTTAGTGGAAGAAGTATTGGTTTGTGCTGACCGATCACAGTCTTCGATACTACAAGGATTCTATTGCAGAAGAGGTAATGTGTGTTTGAAGAAGTTCACTGTACACATTTGTGGGTTATCCTGGATTTATTCTTTCACCCTCTTTAGATTTAAAATGTTTTTTTTTTTTGACAATCTTTTGATTGCTGATGACATTTCTCTCACTGAATGCATGTGTATGTCATCAGGCGTCTGATCTGGATGGAGAGATTGACCTCAGCACATGCTATAATGTTACAGAGTATCAAGCTCAGCGGAACTACGGCTTCCAGATTCACGTACGTCTGTCTAAACATTATTCTTTATATTTTTATGAACCTTTTGTTTCATGGACTTTATATTTTATTTTATGGAGTTTTTGGTTTATTTAATTAACTTTTTCTTTTTATTAAATTTGTTTTATGTACTTTCTATTTTATTTTATGGACTTCTATTTTATAGTTTGGATTTCTTTTTCTTTTCTTTTTTTTATGCACATTTTGTTAAATTATGGACTTTCTGGACTTTTTATTTTATTAACTTTTTGTTTTATGGACTTTTTATTTTATTAGATGGACTTTTTGGTTTATTTAATGAACTTTATTTTTATTAACTTTGTTTTATGGACTTTTTATTTTATTTGATGGACTTATTTTATAGTTTGGATTTCTTTTATTTTTATTATTTTTCTTTTTTCTTTTATTTAGGTTCTTCTAATCTTTGTGTTCAATTTTTCAGACTCAAGAGGCGGTGCACACGCTCTCTGCCATGACCGCAGGAATACGGCGTAACTGGATCCAAGCAGTCATGAAGAACGTGCGGCCCTCCACGGCCCCAGATGTGGCTAGGTGCGTTTCTACACATGACATATAGTCAAACAGAAAGTGTTTTGTCTTAAACAGGGTTTGTACAAGGTGCTTAAAGTGCTTAAATTTTTGACTTTTTGAAATTTAAGTCGTGGAAAACCCTTGAAAACAGACATATTTACGAAGAGGTACTTAAAAAAAGTGCACAACTTATTTAAATACAATATACATTTAATTTTATCGGGGGGAAAAACACATATACAATCTTTTCACGAAAAATTAACACTCTGTTAAACCCCCACCAGACCTTTTTTCTCGATACGAAGTACTCCAACATTATAATATAAAATATTTTTTATTGAACAATAATAGCCATTATAAACTTTGTATTAACTTTGTATCGATAAGTGCAATCTCTGACAGTAGGCCTTGAAAACCCAAAAAGTAGTGCATGAAAAGATTTTTTTTTACAGTATCTGTTCGAACCCTGCTTAATTTTTTTTTTTAATCCTTAAAAAATACTAAAGATATTGTTTAATAAGTGCGATCTCTGATGGTAGTCCTTGAAAACCAAAAAAGTAGTGCATGAAAAGTCCTCTTTTTTTTCTTCTTTTTTTTAATACATTATCTGTACGAACCCTGCTTTAAAACATTTACATTTTCCTTATAAATCCTTTCTAGCCTCACTGTCGACCCTGGCTCGTTTGAGGGTCTCCCCCGGCCGGACCTCACTGCGGACTCCCCGTCGTCAGAAGCGTCAGTGGAGCGAGAAGCCGGATTAAAGAAGAGCCGGGCGAGGGAACGAAGGCGAGAAGGACGGTCCAAAACCTTTGACTGGGCCGAGTTTCGTCCCATCGCTCAGGCTCTGGCCCAGCAGAGAGCGAACGAGTCCGACTCCTTCCAGGCGGAGCTGAGCGAGCGAAACAAGAGGCGGGAGGAGCGGCGCCGGAGGTACGAGAGCGTCACCGGCTCGGCCTTCGATGGGAAGGCGGAGCCTGAGGGCGTGGGTGAGGGCGTGGCCACGGGCGAGGCTCCGCCCCCATCGGGGGAGCGACAGCAGAGGGTGGAGGACGAGATCGAGCAGCGCTGGCAGCAGGTGGAGAAGACGCCCATCAGGGACGAGAGGAGGGTGCCTTTGCCTTCAACTCATCCCAGCCGAGACACCTCAGAGCTGGAGAAACTCGTGGAGAGCTACAAGAAAGGGGTACAGCCATGCAGAACGCAACGCACAAACATGCAGCGTTGAAATATGGTGTGGTTTCAAAAAGGGGTGCGGGAAAAACAAGTATTCGTATATGAATCGAGATTCTATCATCAACCGATTGTGTTAGACTTCTTTAACTTCCCAGTACTACTTAAAGTTATTAAAGTTACGCGAACGAAAACATTTGGGAGAAAAGCGGATGTGTAACAGTATGTTAGATCAGTGCATTCATTCTTTAAGGGAACACAGCCTCATAAACTGTTGCCATTTAATGTTAATAAAATATAAATTGATTCATATTGAAGATAAAAAAAGTTTTATTTAATTCATACAGTGAAGATTATACAGGCCTATTTCTTACTACGTTACTGTTAAATAAACCGATGCTACTGTACCTGAAAAACTTTATTTAATTTGTATATTGTATTTGTCATATTGTTTGTAATTTGCTTCGTTGTTCCTATTTTTAATTTCTAAAATTCTGCTTTATTACAGAAAAATATGTATAATGATTGTAGTCAGCTTAAATGGCATTTGTTTTATAATATTGGGTTGACTAAAATGATAAGAAAAACTAAATAAATGTCATGGTTCACAATAAATTCAGTAGAATTTTTTTTCTTCTAGTCCTTTTAAACTGATACAATCAAATCTATGCACATATCGAATCGAAATTTGATTCAAAATCGAGAATCGCGACCTCAAGAATTGATTTGATTTGAATCGTGAGGTACCGAAAGATTCACACCCCTAGTTTTAAATCATAACTCTTCTGTGTGTGTGTCCGCTGTTAGGTTGAGGAGCTGAAGGTCCAGTTGGAGAGCTGCCACCAGCAGTTAATGGACTCCAATCGGCACAAGCTGGAGCTGGAGGGTCAGCTTAAAAACGCCTTTGACCGGGAACACCAGATCCGCGCCGGTTACATTTCACCGGTATGTCACATGATTTCAATAATGTATCCATTCCAGGTATTAACTGTTTTTTTTGGCCATTGAGCACATTGTGTATCATTATTAGGTGAAAAACAAACACATGGCTTCCATCTTTATCATCGAAGCTGCAAACGTGTGCTTTGCATGTCTAGAGACAGTTGCATGTAAACGAACAGATTTGTTTCTTATTCTCTTTTTTTTTGCCTCTACTTAAGATTCCTCTTGCCATGTTCGAACAAAATGACATTAAACATTTTAATTTGATGCAAACTCTATTGCATGCACAACATAGAAATTATTAACATTATTTGTACGTGAATTAATCATTATGCAATGACGGCATGAAAACATACTCTGAACTTACTGTGCCCTCCAGATACATTCATACTCGATGCACATTTGAAATTAAAGCATATTATTTTGAAGATTTAATTGAAATGTTTTATTAGGATTTATGCAATAAGCTTGGGCAAATAAGAGTTTTCAGTGTCAGATCAAATGCATTGAGTATCAGTATGTCTGAAGGGCGTTGAAAATGATTTGAAAATGCATCTTTTGCAGACAGGTGCTACATAAACATTGGCATATGAAAAGATGCCTATTAAGGGCATATGTGCATGATATGTTTTATTCATATTTAACCATTCGTTCATCTCATTTTTAACCTTATTCTTGACTTTTTCAATATATGCTATAGAGTATGTATGTGTGCGTTTCGTGTGTGTTTGTCTTTAGTTTTGTTCAGAATATTGTTGCATTGTTTTCTGACCTTAATTTGGACTCAAAATTGCTTACAGCCATGTTTTATTGACTTGTTTGGGATTAAATAGCTTCACAGTTTGATATTTTTCTAATGTACGTTTTCAGTGTAGCAAAGTTAAAGCTTTTATATATTAAAAGCAAATATGGGGTGATTTTATCTTAAACATGGCATCGTTTCGCATATCAAGTACACTCAAAAGGGGATGCTCTGTTCAATATCTGTCCAGGACACATTTCATCTTGTCTTTAATGGATTTTATTCACCTTTCAATCAAAAGGTTTGCTATAAACAGACATTAGTGGTTGTTTAATAGTCAGGTGACATTGCTCCACAAATGAACTGCAGGCTTATAACTGGATGGCATGTAACTGTTCTGGCATTCTTACCTCGCACTAATTTTGCGTCACTTACCCCATGAAACAACTCTTTAACCTCTTAATATGCATGCATTGTTTTGATTTACTAACCTTTTGCCATTAATTTTTTTCTAGCGTTCTAATGTGCATCATTCCATGAAAGAAGCTGAATGAATTTAACCTCAATAGATTGATTAGAAACAGATGTAATGAAGTAAATTTCCCTTAAAAACTTATGCATAATTATTGATTAATAATCTAGATTGACTTATTGACCAATGCTGACTGTTAATCAACTGTCTGGTCCCCTTTTCCAAGCTGGATTCCCCTTTGAGTCTTGAGACAGAGCCCCTGATGAAGAGGACTGAACTGGTTAGTTCTCAAGCTCAGAGCTTAACAAAGAAGTACCAGGAAACCAAAGAGCTCCTGCAGCAGCAAGAACTGAAAAAGCGCAACATGCAAGCACAGCTTGGCCTTTCTCTCTCACACTGGCCCACAAAGGAACCTTGCCTTTCTGACACCAAAAACACTGCCATCTCCGAGGTCTATCCCTCAAACTCCATTCAGAAAACGGTCAGTTTCATACTTCAGGATAGTGAGGGAAAGATTACAGAGCTTGAGGGCTTGATAGACGCAAATGAGCCTCTGACATTGAGGGAGCTGATAAAGCTCTTGCACTTGCATAGCGAATACATTTGGGTTGAATCTTCTCAAGGACAGGAAAGTAGGTCAGTAGGTGAAATTATGCAATGCCAAAAACTGTTGGAAAGCTTCAAGAATCAACAGGAAATTGAGAGTGAGACGATGAGGAAAAGCTTGGAAAGAGCTGGAGATTGTATCCGAGACTATGAAGCTCGTTTGGTCACCATGGAAGACATGTTGGGAAAAAAAGTCCAGCAGAAAACGGAGTATCCGTGTGCGTCCGGTTGCTTTAGACCAGACCATCCTGAAATGACCAGTAAAGATCTGTCTCAGCAAGTGGAGTTGCTTGCGAACGAAAACGTAGCGTTGCACCAGCGCTATCAGGAAATTGTAAACCAGTTGAAAGAAGCGGATCGAGAAATAGACAGGCTGAAAGCTGAGCTTTGTAGACTACGTAGAAATCCGCAATATCCGCAAGCAAACGTGAACCAGGAGCGGGAAGACAAAGGGACTGCAGATAAAAACGTGTACGAACGAGAACTCGATGAGAAATCGCACAAGCTGCAAGAGGCTCTTAATAAGTTGGAGACGCTTGGTAATAATTTGAAAGATACAGAGAAAAGATTGCAATTAAAAGAAGCAACTCTTAGAGGTCTTGGATTTCAGGTGGCAGAAAGTGAAAACGGTGATAAAGAGTTAGATTTGGAGAAAGACGAACTCGAGCGCCAATTGGAGGTCCTTCAATCCGAGCTTTCAGAGAAGGAGAAAAAGCTTCAAAACGCTGAGCATGTCTGTCGAGGACTTCAGTCCCAGAATACAGAGCTCCTTACAAAACACGAAGAGACTGTGAGGATGTTTAATCAGATGCTTGTAGATTCGCAGGAGGAAGTTAGAACGTTGAAAGCGAAGGCGACGTTTGCTAGTGAACCGGGAACAGAAAGCGAGTGCGAAGAGTCGATGCAAAGGGAAGATGTAATTGAGAAAGTCGCGGAAGAGTTCAAGAGAAAGTCTAAGTCTCTTAATCATGTACTTGACATGATAATTGGCAGTAAGGCAACTACAGAATGTGATTTGTCCAGCGCCAACATTTTGGACGAGAATCAGGCAGGAATGATGTTTGAGAGAAGGATTCTACATAAAGTTTTAGGTGGTTTAGAGGACGAGGAAACCGTAAGAACCGTGATTCAGCATATGCTAGCGGATAATAAAATGCTGCTTCTCATGCATAATCTCTCCAAGCTCAAAGAACGTGAAAGTGATGCAACACATGCAACTTGCACAGATGAAAGCGCTGGACAATTGAGTGATGTTTTGAATCATTTCTTTGATGCCACCAATCCCTATGTTATAAAGAGTCTCACTGAAGTCGTCCAGAAGAAAGTGGTGTTATTGAATCAAACCGCTTCGGCTATTAGGGAACGAACAAATGAGCAGATACAGTCGTTGGCTTTAAGTCTTTCGAACTGCGACATGCAAAGATGCTGGTCCGAGTACATTCGTGAGGCCGTAATGGACATAACCATGTACTTTGTAGTTCTGAAGATCTTCCCAGCGATGAAACGTTTAGACCTTGCTGATTTGAGAGCACAACTTCAGTCTGAACTAGAGGACAAGCAAGTTTCTTCAAGCGTCCAGAGTCCCAAAAGTGGCGATTTAACGGCAGTAACCCACATTCAGATCGAAGGAGAACCAATCGACTCTCTGGACGGGACCATTCAGCTTCAGGACACAATGGCGAAACATAAAAAGGAGCTGCAAGAATTAAAGGAGGAGTACGAGCAAGAAGCAGAGAAGCTGAGACTGGAAGTGGCCAAAGCTGGTGAGACTCTGAAGCTGAGATCCGAGGAGAACGTGAAAGAGATCGACTCCCTGACCGAGTGCATGGAGAACCTTAAGAAGAAGCATGAGATTGAGTGTAACGACTTAAAAGCCCACTTCGATCGAGAGATGGAAGAGCTCACGGACGCCGTCGGACCTGTGGATGGCGAGCCAACCAGGAGGTCCCTCAAAGAGCGGATCCAGAAGCTTGTGTCCCGGGTGTCTGAATTGACTGAGGAATTGAATCAACAAGACAATGCATCATTACTGCGTCTGAAATACCAGAAAGACTTGGAAAACCTAAAGGTCAAGGAGATCCGTGTCCTTGCTGTTCTCCGTCTGTAATGACTTCATGTGGCAACCTGATCCTTTCCTTTCCTTTTCTCATACTAACCCTGCTTTGTGGTGCTTTGGTCTCTAGCCTAATATCTATCACCAGTGACGCATGGCTATTAACCTTAAGTGTGCATGTACGCTTTAGCGTTAGGACTGTGGGTCAGGGGGAAATTTAAGAAAACTCTCATTGAAGAAACAGTTTTTAGCTTAATGAACCCAATGGAGAGCAATTAAGAATGAGTTCGTCGGATGTATCTGAGAATGCATAACTGTATACTCTACTTTACCGAATTCTTAAAACCTTGAGATGTGGTTCACCGGGTTGACTTGGTTCTTGTTTTCATACTTAAACTCTTTGCCTGATTAACAGTCTTTGCAAGACTAGTTCTTTATAAATCGCCGCTCGTCTTTGACGACTGCAAAATGCCAGCTGATTAACCTAATTAATAATAATGCATGACAACAACTAAAATATTTTATTTTAAATAACAATCTATGATTTAAAATGTGAATGTTTTTGTGAAAGAATTGACTCTGAAGACAGATACAATTTAATTTCTTTATGCAGTATTATAGTAAATCAGATTTATTTGATTTGATTTTATAAATTATGTAAACTATTGCATTGGTGCACCATCATGCAATAAAAAATTCCAAGTACTGTAAAATAAACAGCTAGTTTGCTGTTACTCAATTACCCATTTAAAAACATACAAACTAGCAATAATTGCAGTAGTTTTGTTTTGTCAGTGTGATGTGGCCTTAAAGACCAGAGCTCAAGTTTGTTCCTGGCTAGATCATTTTACACTCATAGACAAATTGTAAAAATGAGGCCAGTTTCATAAGCTCATAAAGGGAATTGGCATTGGTGCAGTTGTCAAATTTGACAGTCTGTATTTGGTACTCTTGTCTCATTGTTGTCTAACTATTTTTCTCTCTATTTATTAATTGTAAAACAATGAATAATGACAGTTCAGTTGTTTTTAGTTGTGCTTTGGGTTGTAGAAATACTTTCTTATTCCTTTACCACAATTTTTTTTAGATTTAGACTAGATATAATTTTGTACTAAAGATTATAGACGTAGAATTTTGCACAAAAACTCAGTCGTACTAAATTTGTCATCAGTATGTGATACTGGACTCGTGTTTGTCCTGACGAACAAGGAAATGAGATTTTCCACCCAGAGACTGGTGAATAAACAAGTGCAGGTGCTGTTGTGATATGGAGACAGGAAGAGTTGGTCGTGTCCCAGGACCTTGCAAAAACAACTGCTTCATTCGCTCGTCTGATCAGAGCTCAACTTGAGTACAGAGATCAGGGCCATTGAAAAGACAGCGGAAGGGCGTTGGGTTTGCATGGTCGGAAAAGCATTGAAGTCTCTTGTACTAAAATCAACTCAGTTAATGAAAAGTAGCTGTAATCCTAAAAGTGCCAAAGCTGAGTTTTTGGATTTGAGCATTCGAGTTGTTTTTCAGATGGAGCCCGGGGAAATTAAAATCAAAACACATCATATCTTCAGACGAGCATATATAGTGATCCCAAAACATGCTTGGACATTTAAGCCAAAAATCTTTGAATTTCATTGCATTTGAAGTATTTGCAAACAAACGCTAGTGTTTTTCTGAGCAATTTTTGCAATAACATTTTAATCAATTGGTGTCAAGGTTTTTTTAGTGCATCTATGAAGTCAGTTCTCACAGGTGTAGAGAATCATTAATCCGATCCGCCAATGTTTGACAACCACAATGTGTTCAGATACTTTTTATCTCAAGTTTCAACAGTATATTGACTGCTTAATCACAAATTAAGCATTTTGCTTAGTGTAGGAAAACATGTTTTCACCACGGATTGAAAAAATGAAAACGCTAACACAATTCTGACTTTTTTCTTACAAAAGTATATATCTCACAATTGCAAGTTATAAACTCGTAATTGCGAGTTTAATCTCAATTCTGATGTTTTTCCTCAGAATTGCAAATTTATGTTTTCAGAGTTTATCTCGTGCAATTATGCGTTTGTCGCAATTCTGCGTTTGTATCTTGCAGTTCTACGTTTGTATCTCGCAGTTCTACGTTTGTATCTCGCAGTTCTACGTTTGTATCTCGCAATTCTGCGTTTGTATCTCGCAGTTCTACGTTTGTATCTCGCAATTCTGCGTTTGTATCTCGCAGTTCTACGTTTGTATCTCGCAGTTCTGCGTTTGTATCTCGCAGTTCTACGTTTGTATCTCGCAGTTCTACGTTTGTATCTCGCAATTCTGCGTTTGTATCTCGCAGTTCTACGTTTGTATCTCGCAGTTCTACGTTTGTATCTCGCAGTTCTACGTTTGTATCTCGCAATTCTGCGTTTGTATCTCGCAGTTCTACTTTTGTATCTCGCAGTTCTACGTTTGTATCTCGCAGTTCTACGTTTGTATCTCGCAATTCTGCGTTTGTATCTCGCAGTTCTACGTTTGTATCTCGCAGTTCTACGTTTGTATCTCGCAATTCTGCGTTTGTATCTCGCAGTTCTACTTTTGTATCTCGCAGTTCTGCGTTTGTATCTCGCAGTTCTGCGTTTGTATCTCGCAGTTCTGCGTTTGTATCTCGCAATTCTGCGTTTGTATCTCGCAGTTCTGCGTTTGTATCTCGCAGTTCTACGTTTGTATCTCGCAGTTCTGCGTTTGTATCTCGCAGTTCTACGTTTGTATCTCGCAGTTCTGCGTTTGTATCTCGCAGTTCTGCGTTTGTATCTCGCAGTTCTGCGTTTGTATCTCGCAGTTCTGCGTTTGTATCTCGCAGTTCTGCGTTTGTATCTCGCAATTCTGCGTTTGTATCTCGCAGTTCTACGTTTGTATCTCGCAATTCTGCGTTTGTATCTCGCAATTCTGCGTTTGTATCTCGCAGTTCTACGTTTGTATCTCGCAATTCTGCGTTTGTATCTCGCAGTTCTGCGTTTGTATCTCGCAATTCTGCGTTTGTATCTCGCAGTTCTACGTTTGTATCTCGCAATTCTGCGTTTGTATCTCGCAATTCTGCGTTTGTATCTCGCAATTCTGCGTTTGTATCTCGCAATTCTGCGTTTGTATCTCGCAGTTCTCCGTTTGTATCTCGCAATTCTGCGTTTGTATCTCGCAGTTCTACGTTTGTATCTCGCAGTTCTACATTTGTATCTCGCAATTCTGCGTTTGTATCTCGCAGTTCTACGTTTGTATCTCGCAGTTCTACGTTTGTATCTCGCAATTCTGCGTTTGTATCTCGCAGTTCTACATTTGTATCTCGCAGTTCTACGTTTGTATCTCGCAATTCTGCGTTTGTATCTCGCAATTCTGCGTTTGTATCTCGCAGTTCTACGTTTGTAACTCGCAATTCTGCGTTTGTATCTCGCAATTCTGCGTTTGTATCTCGCAATTCTGCGTCAAAAAGTCCCAATTACCTTTTAGTTTTTTTAATCCGTGGCAGAAACAAGCTTGTATATAAAGTGTTTTTGTTCTGTTTTGCTTTAAAAATAAATAGCTTTTCATTTGATATTTTGCATCTGATCCAATGACATTCGTGCATTAAGCTTGGCTAAAGTGTCCAATCTTTTGGGTCCGCTGTTTGAACACACAGTCCCAGATAAATCACACTTTTATGTTACGTTTGCAAAGCCATCTCTCACTGGCCCTTGTGTCCCTTCATGTCATCGTAGGGTATTAATGTCTGGCTTTGTGTGGACACCGTTCTGTCCACACATCGCCAATCTCCGTCGTCTGTGTAAGTGTTGTCCTGGTCAAATGAAGTAGAAGTGGACTTGAGTCGATCCAAAACGAGGTGCACTAAATGCTGCTTCCTACATCTCCCCACAGGCTACGTGTGAACGAGGCTTCGCTGCCATGGAAGAGTCTCACCAGAAGGTAATCGATGAGCTGCAGAAAAAGCACCAGCGGGAACTGGAGAAACTGCAGGAGGATAAGGAGAGGCTGCTGGCCGAGGAGACCGCAGCCACTATATCTGGTTAGTACTGAAGAAACGGGACAAGAGCAAACGGGTCGCTCTATTTGAAACAGACCCTCAAAACTTAACACTACCTTAGTGTCTTACATTATCCACAAATTAAAATGAATGGTATCGGTGTACTGCATAGTGTACCTGCATGTAAACCCGAACCCGACTTGTGTGTAAAACTAACTGGAATCAGATAATACACATTGCCGAATATAACATTGCAGAAAGTTTTTAAAGTCCCCCTGTAGTCAATCATTTTATCCCTTAAAACCCGTTGATCACCAAAATGACACATTTAAGCGTTTTTTCCTTTAAAAGTCTTCATGCCTTAAAATATCTTGAATGTAACTCGACACCCTCGCCTCATTTAGTATGCGTGGTTCTATGAATATGCAAATGAGCCCCGCCTCCACTCACTCACTCAGCTCAGAGATCCACTGGTTGACGATCACACGTTGATCTGATTGGTTACAAGGTCGTTTGTGACGTCAGAAACACCAGCGATTTCAAACCGTGTTTTTGAGACTGTCTTTGGTTCACTGCAGTTTTAAGCAGAAAATACTCAGCAATGCTGTCGACTTATGAACTTACACATGGTGTGTCTTAAAGCGTATTAAAATGGACATATAAACAACATTAAAAGCTGGATTTTCACCACAGGGGGACTTTAATATCAAATTAATATCCACCATTTCCTCATGCCAGAGTCATATGGATGCTTGTTTCTCAAAAAAAAAAAAGTTTAATGCCAATTAAGACTTATACGCAGCATTTTAATACTGTTTTTATCTGATCAGCTATCGAAGCGATGAAGAATGCACACCGGACGGAGCTGGAGCGGGAGTTGGACAAAGCGCGCAAGGCCAACAACAACACTGAAAATGCAGACATCGAGGAAATCCGCAAACAGCACGAGTCAGTTGTTCCTTTATGCAGTTTCAGCCGCACCTTTGCATTCTTCTGCTTTTATTGCTTTTTGAGACAAGCTTATGATGCCACACCCTTCCACTTTGCTTTATACTTGTGCATTTCATCTATATTGGAGTGCATAAAGCAGGGTTCGTTCATACAAGGTGCTTAAAGTACTTGAATTTGACTTTGGGAAATTGAAGTCCTGGAAAACCCTTGAAAACAGTCATTTTTATGAAGAAGTTCTTACCAAATGCTTGAATTATTGAAATACAATATATGGGAAATTTATTATAAATAACACAAAAAAAAACTTTTCACACAAAATTAAAGCTGCAGTCCGTCTGATATACTGTAGATATACAGGCATTTCGCACGGCTATGAGTGTGATATTGCTCATAAATATCCAAGTGTATGATACAGCTTTTATTCTTCAAGTCAGTCATATATTCATGGCAGAAAAGAAAGAAAAGGAAAGCAATAACTTTGTCATAGTATCCTTTCAATGGTTAAAGTTAACGCAGTCATTGCATGTCATTTACTAGTTTATTTTTTTTTTATCTATTCACCTTTTTTAGAATTTAAAAGATAATAAAGATATTGTTTGATAAATGAAATCTCTGATTGTAGTCCTTGTAAAAAAAAAAGAAAAAGTAGTGCTTAAAGTCCTGGAATTTGATTATACAGTATCTGTAGAGCCGTGATAAAGGCTTTAAGTGCCCAGATCCCGACTGCATGACCGCCTCCATTGCCAAGTGTGTCCCGGGGCAATGCGGACAAGATGGCAAATCTGCAGTGATTGCACAGTCTCTTTCTTTGTCTACATGCACATAATCTGCCCTCGAGCTCTTGGCTGTACTTCAGTCTAGACGTAAAGCCCTTGCTCTTTTATCATCGCTGTAAACTGACAGGAGAAGTGTGTGTGTGTTGTCAAACGTTAATGATTCCAGTTCACATGGATACGCGAAAGCGACAAAAAAATTATCTATCATGAATTTTTAAGGCCAGACAAGTAATGTGTTGAGGTTAATTTGTAGAGAAAGACACACGCCTGCACACATATATTCAAACGCTCACACCTATAGACTAAACACGTGATCCGCATGTGCGCCGTCAGCGCTTTCACAGGTTCACGTTTCTGAAGTTTACGGGGAGATGATCAGGTTTTTCACAATGTTTCAACGCTTGCACCTTGGAACCGGTTTCACAGTTTGCGAAGTTAATAACTAATGATCTTTGCAACGGAAGTGAATCAATCAAAACTAACTTTATCTGGACAATAACTTTATTCTAGAGCTGCTGTAAAGCCTAAACACTCTGTTACTGTAATCTCCTGTTATCACTGTAAAGCTGCTGTGAAACTCTATATTGTTAAAGCGCTGTATAAATGAAGGAGACTTGACTTGTGTTGTAGGGAGGAGCTGATGTCGTACCAGAGGGAGATCGAGGTGTTATCGGAGCAATACTCTCAGAAGTGCTTAGAGAACGCTCATCTGGCCCAAGCGCTGGAGGCCGAGAGGCAGGCGCTCCGACAGTGCCAGCGGGAGAACCAGGAGCTCAATGCGCACAACCAGGTAACCAACATATCGAGAGATTTTGGTCATATTGCTGAGGACCTTAAAGGGATAGTTCACTCAAAAATGAAAATTAGCCCATGATTTACTCACCCTGAAGTCATCCTAGGTGTATATGACACTCTTATTTCAGGCGAATACAATCAGAGTTATATTAAAAAATGTCCTGGCTCACTTTTATGATGGATATATGCACTTTTATGATGGATAGATGCACTTTTATGATGGATAGATGCAGTTTTATGATGGACAGATGCACTTTTATGATGGACAGATGCACTTTTATGATGGACAGATGCACTTTTATGATGGATAGATGCACTTTTATGATGGACAGATGCACTTTTATGATGGATAGATGCACTTTTATGATGGACAGATGCACTTTTATGATGGACAGATGCACTTTTATGATGGACAGATGCACTTTTATGATGGATAGATGCACTTTTATGATGGACAGATGCACTTTTATGATGGACAGATGCACTTTTATGATGGACAGATGCACTTTTATGATGGACAGATGCACTTTTATGATGGATAGATGCACTTTTATGATGGACAGATGCACTTTTATGTTGGACAGATGCACTTTTATGATGGATAGATGCACTTTCATGGACTTTAAAACAGAAACGGCCATTCACTGCCATTATAAAGCTTGGAAGAGCCAGAGCATTTTTTTCATATAACTCTGATTGTATTCGTCTGAAAGAAGAGTGTCATATACACCTAGCATGGCTTCAGGGTGAGTAAATCATGGGCTAATTTTCATTTTTGGGTGAACTATCCCTTTAAAGAAAATAAATGTACTTCAGGGCTCTCATTTATAAAACGGTGTGTAGGATCCGCACTAAAAGTATACGTGTGCCCGAAAGGCAAAATTGTCGTACACCAAAAATATCCAGACTTATAAAAGCGTGCATACGCCAGAACCTGCGCAACATTCCCTTTATAACCCCAGTCAGAGGAAGAGTGTGTTCACATGCGTCTCCTCCCCGAAATAACCATATGAGCTGACAACGCCTTGTTTACTATGCAGATCCTCATCTGCATATGCATACCGTAATGCAAATAATAATCAAATTATAGCCGAGTCCCAAATAGACGGCTGTCTCTTTTACACGCCTGGTGTGGCTGCAGGTTTGGGTAAGTAAAGGCCGGTCTCAAATAGAGGCTGGGTCTGTTTTTTATTTTCGGGTTGTATTTAATCTTCTAAAACCCGTCAGATCGTCCGCTTTTTGGTGGGTGCCAAAGCAGGAACTTTTTTGATCGGTGAGTGATGTAGAATAGAATGACTGCTGCGCTTGACAGGGCGCACGAGCAGAGAGAGAGAGAGAGCGCACTCTCACGTCTTCAAATAACACGAGTGCTGTTTTGCTCTCTCTCCCTCGCGCATCAAAATCAAGTAAAAGGTCGGAAGACCGCAGTTTCACGTGGAGCATTTGGATATTTTTAGAGATTAGAGACTCTAGGCCTACTACACTCAATGAACAACATCTCAACACTAAAATATAGCTGCGATTACGGGCCCAAGCCGGTGGCACCGCAACCCCGGTGCCTTTAGTGACCTAAAGGCACCGGGGTGGTGGTACCGCCGCCTTTGGCCCTTCATCGCTGCTCGCAGCTATATTTATATATATATATATATATATATATATATATATATAAGACGGTGGCACCACCCTGGTGCCTTTAGGGTTATTGTGCACGACATGCAAAAAAACGTAACCCTGCTTTGACTGTGGAAAAGAAGTGTGCTGTAGAGCTTGCATTGGTGTGGGCTCTTGAAAAGTGAGCATCGAGGGCACAAATCAATCACAAAGTATGCGTGAGCAACCTTCTGAAAGGTCAGGTCTACATCTGCCGTGTGTTTACATTATAGTAGTGAAGTTTGAAGCAAATCAGGTAAAAATAAGAGGGTGATTTCAAATCATTTTGAAAGTGACACACTTCCTACTGCCAGTTGGTGGCGCTATAACCGGGGTTGCGGTGCCACTGGCTTGGGCCTGTAATCGCTGCTCGTAGCTATAAATATATATATATATGTGTGTATGTGTGTGTGTGTATATTTATATAAAGATACAGAGAATATTACTTGCTTTACCTGATTAGAATGCTACCTTGAAAAACAATAATTTAAATTAAATCTCACCCAATAGAGAAATCTATGAAGGTATTTTTGGTGCAAATCAACTGAACGCCTGTGACAGTGGAATTTGTAGTTGTAGAGAATAGCCACACATGTGTATCAGTAAAATTGAAGTCACAGAGAGAAATGTTTTGAGAGTTGCAAACTTGTAGACTTTTTTTATCTTCCACAAACACAACACAACAGTTACACCTTCTCAAATTCTTCATTGCAGGTGCACAAATCCTATTCTACAAATCACAAATTAAGAAACTCGTACGCTCACATTTTTGCTACAGTTGCTGCTGTGAATATGGTGCAAAACGCACTCACACACCTGCATCAAAACATGTGAAGTCACAGAGAAATTTTGCTCATCCGCAAATCAGTATGCGAATTCATCCAATGAGAGTTGCACACTTGTAGAATATTTTCTCACAAATGTCTTATATATTTATCTGGCACAAACACAAGTACATAACTACAACTGCTTGAATCTGCTGCTGCGAATCTCAAACACTGTTTTTTCGCTTTCAAGTGACAAGTTTCGCGCGCTCTCCCTTTTGCACCAAGTGCACCGTGACATGTGGAGCAAAAGTGAGTTGCGCATCTGTAGAGGCAGTGGGCGGAGCCGACATTAATATTCATGAGTTTCCCGGGCATGCGAGAACTGCTCATTAGTTCACGCGATCGTTTCTCAGCAGGTTTAATGGATTATTTCAAAAAAGGTAAATATAGTTTCAGGGCGAACTTAAAGTACAATTGTGTATCGTTTCGTTAAGTTCATAATGTTTTTATTAATTCGTCTCTGACTGAATGATTGCTGGCATTCACTTCGTGTTGGCCTATAGTATAAAGTAGGCTACAGCAAACTTCAACTCGTGGTATAAATTGCTCCTTGCGAAGCTTCAAAACTGGCTTTTACTAATTGTTATCATTTGTTGATTGCAATAAATTAAATAAACCCTAATAAATGTATCTGTGGGCTAATACTTTTTAAAAATATATACAGTAGGCCTATATATATATATATATATATATATAATATATCCTGGTGTGATTGTTCTTAAATTCTTGTTCATTTAAATAAGCCAATCTCATAAAATACTTAAACAACAGTATTTTATGGAATATAATAAGCCACCAATTTGATTTTCGAAAAAAGATATTTACAAACATACATACTGGCAAAATAATGTAACAATGTTATTTTTAATGTTCTGATTGTAAGGTGTGCTTGTGCTGGTTTTGATATAATAATATACTGTTCAAAAGTTTGGTATTAGTTAGGTTCTAAGGTAAGGTAGGCTACCTCTAAAGGTACCAAGACTACATTTATCTAAAAACAGTAATATTGTGAAATATGTTTATCAACTGTTTTCTATTTTAATGTTTTAAAAAAATTATTGTGATGGCAGAGCTCATTTAGATTTCAGTGTCACACGACCCTACAGAAATCATTCTAATACTGATTTGCTGCTCAAGAAACATTTCTGATTATGATCACATTTGAAAATGGTTGTGCTGCTTAATGAAGTGGGGAAATTGACTTTGTGTTCTATAAAAATAGATCATGCATTTGTATCAATGGTCATCATTGTGTATCATCCAGGCACACAGAGCAACACACAAGGTCAAAGAAAGAACATGACAAAGAGAAACGTCAGTATAGGTGCAAAATATTTATTTGGACACTGATATGTTTGTGGAGTTATTTCCCAGAGA
Organism: Tiaroga cobitis; assembly: GCA_030578255.1. Classification (NCBI taxonomy): domain Eukaryota; kingdom Metazoa; phylum Chordata; class Actinopteri; order Cypriniformes; family Leuciscidae; genus Tiaroga; species Tiaroga cobitis. The sequence continues at coordinate 1,213,757 of CM060602.1, forward strand.
TTATTGCCAGAGACGACACAGTTGTAAAACTTCATAAGGTAAGGTATCAGAAGAGCTTATAGCAATAAATAAATTAAATGGTAATGGTTCATGTAGCCTATAGGAATATTTTACCTGCTCTTCTGTTGGAAATATGTGTTGCTGTAATCATTCATGTGTTCTGGAATTTTTGGTTTTACGGTAAAAGTGGAGCCTTAAACCTTGTGATATTTTTTTGTAAATTGATATTTTGTTTGTAAAAAAAATTTTTTTTTATTGCAGTGACATTCAACAAATGATAACAAAAGACAGTTTAAAGCATTGCAATGTACAAAGGAAAAGCACAACGAAATGAACGAGTTGACGTTTGCTGTGCTTTATATAGGCCTACACAAGTGAATGCCAGCGATCATTTAGTCATTAACGAATGCACAAAACGTGCAAACTAATAAAAATATTATGAACTTAACGAAACCATTCACAATTGTAGTTTAAGTTCGCGCTGAAACTATATTTACCTTTTTTGAAATAATCCATTAAACCTGCTGAGAAACGATCGCGTGAACTAATGAGCAGTTCTCGCATGCCCGGGAAACTCATGAATATTAATGTAGGCTCCGCCCACTGCCTCTACAGATGCGCAACTCACTTTTGCTCCACATGTCACGGTGCACTTGGTCCAAAAGGGAGAGCGCGCGAAACTTGTCACTTGAAAGCGAAAAAACAGTGTTTGAGATTCGCAGCAGCAGATTCAAGCAGTTGTAGTTATGTACTTGTGTTTGTGCCAGATAAATATACAAGACATTTGTGAGAAAATATTCTACAAGTGTGCAACTCTCATTGGATGAATTCGCATACTGATTTGCGGATGAGCAAAATTTCTCTGTGACTTCACATGTTTTGATGCAGGTGTGTGAATGCGTTTTGCACCATATTCACAGCAGCAACTGTAGCAAAAATGTGAGCGTACGAGTTTCTTAATTTGTGATTTGTAGAATAGGATTTGTGCACCTGCAATGAAGAATTTGAGAAGGTGTAACTGTTGTGTTGTGTTTGTGGAAGATAAAAAAAGTCTACAAGTTTGCAAATCTTAAAACATTTCTCTCTGTGACTTCAATTTTACTGATACACATGTGTGGCTATTCTCTACAACTACAAATTCCACTGTCACAGGCGTTCAGTTGATTTGCACCAAAAATACCTTCATAGAAATCCCCCTGCCACCTCCCCACACAGGATTGTCCTCAAACAGAGCACTAATCTGTTTATTTTTAAGTTACACATTCTACATTGATTAAAAACACTTTTGATGTTTCTTTTTTAATCAGAGTATTATTTTATACAGAAAAAAATATATTTGTAATTCAGATGAGAATGAGGTTAGTGTTTTAAAATTACAAAAGGAAAACAAATATATTTAAATATAGCACATGAATTTTAAATTCATTCAGCTTCAATTACCAATACAATCTTACTTTTATTTAAAGCAAAATATACATTTAAAAGATGGGGGTTATATGCATATTTTGTCATAAAAAAATGCAAAATTGTTATGCAAAAAGACAAGGACTTAGAGATTTCTTTATCCTTTAATGCAGGAAAAATCATACAGCCAGCCCCACACACACACACACACACACATAAACACAGACCAGCTTCAGCCCTGCCCTGATGGCCGCGGCTTCTGACATGTGTGCAAAGTTTCAAGAGTTTTCGAGCACGTTAAGGGGCCCAAAAGTGACCGAATAGTCCTAAGAGAAAAAAATAAATATAAATAAATAAATAATCCTAAGGAAAACAATAGGGCTCTGCTGCGCCCTTTCAGGGCTTGGGCCCTAATTATAAAGGCCTGTCTCATATAGACGCCTGTCTCAAATACAAGCCGGTGCAGTTCGACGATTTGGGAAAATAAAAGCCCGGGCTATTATTTGAAGTTTTACGGTATTCATGCACGTGTTACCATGTTTAACGGTACAAGACATTAGGAGAATATGAGATACAGATGTGCGTCACATTACATTGCAAAAAATAATTTAGTAGCCGATCCTCGCCTTGATTTTGAATAAATAAATCAAATAGTATAAAATACATTTAATCTTTTCCACTGGCCGAAAAGTATTTTTTATATATTCTTTATACTTTTAATGTAAACAGGTAGACCTTATTGTGCATTATTGATCATTATTTGCATATTAATTTAATAGTTCTGCTATCATCATGCGCTGAGCGAACATTACAACAGGAAAAGTGTTCGAACGCAGCGCATCCACTACTAATATTTCTATTTATTAGAATATTTTTAAAAAAATTGTATCTTCTCTGTGAGGATTTGATGTAATTTAAGTGCTGAACTCCATTAATGAGAATGGCATATTTAATCTAAATGTGTATATCAGATGTAAAACATAGTTTAAATCATTCTTTTATGTATTTAAACTGTTATTGTGAACATGCACTGTATTTATGATTAGGACTCTTATGAATATTAAAGTGGTTTTCCTTCATCAGTCCCTCAGATCCCCATCGGTGTCGCCTTTAATGTTCGTACGCATGATCAGAGTTACTCACAGATGTACTTACACATTCTCACGTCACGTGTGTGTTTATAAACCACAGCTTATGCGTGTGAAGTGGCGTACGGCTCGGTCAGGGCCTGTTTTGTGCGACGCAACGGTTATAAACGAGACCCCAGATGCACAGATTTCCTACTTTTGTCACCCAGTCTGTGGCGTTTCTGTTGCTCAAGCTGTTTGTGTCTGTTATGAAGGAGTTGAACAATCGCCTGGCCGCTGAGATCACGAAGATGCGGTCGATGACGAGTGAGGACGGTGGAGACGCGGGCGGAGGCATGCAGGGGAAGGAGCTGTACGAGCTCGAGGTCGGGGCGTTCACCTTTACATCCACAGCTTTTCCCACGGCATCTTCCTCGACAATGAACACCTCATGCTTGTGTTTCACAGGTAATGTTGAGGGTGAAGGAGTCAGAAGTGCAGTATCTGAAGCAGGAGATCAACTCTTTAAAAGATGAGCTGCAAACTGCCCAAAGAGTGAGTGCTGCGCCTTCGCATTTATGCATTTAGCTGACGCTTTTATCCAAAGTGACTTAGAAAATCAAGGGTTAAGGGGTTAAAGTTTAAAGACACACTTTAAAGACTTTTTAAGACCTGCACAATTAAAGTGAATTCCATACAGAACAAGATTTTTGTTTGATTAAAGCACTCATTCATGTTTAAAATACTCATGTTTTATTCAATATACGGTACACGTATGTATTGAAATTGGTCTATGTACTAATATGTCAATGCTTTTAATTCAGAGGTCAATAGATATTGGATTTTGCTGGTTGGATAATATAAGGCAATATTGTGCTGATAATAGTAAAATGTGTATACAGGCCAGGGTTCAGGAACAGATGCTTAAAGTGCTTGAATTTGATTTATTTATTTTTATTTACATCCTGGAAAGCCTCTGAAAACAGCCATATTTATCATTATATTTATTATTGAAAGTCAATACATGTGAAAATAGGATAAACAATATTTTCACGCAAACTTAAAACTGCAGCCTGTCTGATATAAAGCAATTTCGCATGGCAATGAGTGTGATATTGCTCATATAAATATCCAAGTGTATGATACAGCTTTTAATCTTCAAGTCAGTCGTATATTAGTGGGAGAAAATATCAGTTTGAAAGAGGAAAGCGATATCTTTGTCATAGTATAGTTAAAGTTACCGCATTCATCGCATGTGCTGCACTTTATTTGGACCATTTTGTTTTATTGGTTTATTTATTTATTTACCTATTTCAGAATTTTAAAGATAATAAAGATATTGTTTGATAAGTGAGATCTCTGATTGTAGTCCTTGAAAGTCCTGGATTTCCATTTTACAGTATCTGTACGAACCCTAATATTAAATGTTGACTAATGTTCTTGGTCTCTCCTTCATGTGACGGGCATCACTGAAAGAGTTTGTTGAATTAAATGCCAGAGACAATTTATTGTGTGTCCAAAAAATTCAATAATAACCCCCAAAAACCAGGACTTTTAATTATAAACAAGCCCGAAATACAGCGGGACTCTTATTTTGAAATGTCAGTGCTTTACTACTAAGAGCCACACATTTAAAAAGATGAGCGAGATCACGTATGCATCGTACAACCATCTACAATATAAACACCATGAAGTAAACATTGTCATAATTCATCAACGATCTATTGGCATAAATGCACTTCAATATTTATTCATTGATTGCAAATTCAAAAGCCTTTTGAAGTTTAATAATCACATGAGGATGTATCGCAAATCCTGGTCATTTTTTCACCTTGAAGGCCTTATTTTGTCAGATGGACCTGGAGAAACTTTGACAACAATTACAAGTTTATTTAAAAAGAATGTTATAGACTTGAAGGCCTATATACAAAATTGAAAAACAAAACTTAATTTTATAAAATGTTTGTTGAATCTTTATCTGCCTGTAAAGCTGATATGGCAATACATTTAAATACAACAATCTGTTTTTGTCCCCGAATTTAAGACCTCAATTAAAATTAAAATACCGTTTGAGATATTAATGTCTTTAATGTGATCATAAGGAACCCAGTGCTGTATTAATAACCTCTGCCACGTCTCGTCATAGGATAAAAAATATGCAACGGATAAATACAAGGACATCTACACGGAGCTGAGCATCGTACGGGCCAAAGCGGAGCGCGACCTGTGCCGCCTGCGCGAGCAGCTCCAGCTGGCCCACAATGCACTGGGGGAGCCGGCGCTGGAGGACGTGGAGCACGCCGGTTACGGTACGCCCCGTGTTCCTTACAGTTACGCAGGAGTTAGTTACTGTAATCGAGAGTGTGTGTGTGATTTAGTGGCTAAATCGTACGACCTCAATCATACAAATTAAAATACGAACCAAATGTCATGAGATCGGACTGGTATAAAAACTAGAACAATTCTATATAAAATAGTTGGTTTAACATCAAAATGTACTGTCTGATGATAATAAGCATGTTTATTATGTAACCTTCTTTATTATAACCTTCTCCTTTTAAATTGTTTGGTCAGTTTAAGCATATAGTATTATATATAGAGTATTATTTGCCAGAATTAAAAGAGCAGTTTCATGTCTATCCTTGTATTATTCAGCTGGTTGAGGTTGATATGGGATTTAGAAAGTAATTAAATACTTTTTAGAAAGAGTCATTAGTACAATAATCTAATTACACTGATGAAGATGTAACTAGTTATTAACCCTCTGAGGTCGGCTATGGCGCCGGCGCGATAGTCTCGCTTTTTTCTTATCAGTGCAAAAGAAACTCAAAATACTCTGTTAATTTTGATCTTACATATTAAGTGTTGTACATCATTAGATCCTGATAAGTGTCTATTTTTTTTGTGGATACTCACAATAAAAACAAAGTGTTGTGCTTTTCGCCAAATAAAGAAAAACAAACATGATGCGCGTTCTGCCTTCTCTCTGTCAGTGAAGTCCATTCTGAAACGCGTCCTAAGATTATTTTTAATTCCGCGAATACTTGTCATACAGGCACGAGTGTTTTTCCATAATGAAGCTTGAACTCTCTTCTTTTAAATGAGTTAATTTATATAAAAAAACAAATATTCTCAGCTTATGTAATCTGTATGAAAAGAGAGAGATGTCAGTATTTTTCTTTCCAGCTCATTATACCTAATTACGCGTTAATGTGCCACGCCCACGGAGAGCGCGCGCTATTCAAACGCAAATGATCTAAGACGAGCCGTTCAAACATGCCAACGCCCACCAGCTGGATTATAAAACACATCGTGTTTAGTAAGTATCTTGTACAGCTGTGTACACAGCGTATCCTTTCGCTGTGAGGAATATCTAACCCTGGAAAATGTACCAGAAGTGCTGGTAGTTTCATTTCGAGGAGCAACGGATCCAGCTGATGTAGTAAGTCATTTATTCTAGTGCTTTGTTCTAATCGTGATATTGAAGTGTCGGACTGTAAACCGCAAAAAGACTGTTTAAATATGAATTGCGTGTATGTGTGTAGGCTAAATGATGAGTGAACGGCAAAGGCGCGCGCGCTTTGTTTACTACAGTTATACAGCGCGTGTCTGTGCCTTGTTCATTCACTCTCGCACCTACATTAGTAAACGTTATGTTTACATAAACACATCTTAGTAGGCTATAGCAATATAGTTTGTATGAGTAAAAATAGACTGAAATATGTTGAAATAAAATGTCTGTATAAGCAACAAGCTGCAAATTCACATGTATATACTAATATATCATACACAATATATTACAGACTAAATATGAATGTTTAGACACGATTTTGTGATTAGTTTTGGATAGCTTATAAAGTTTTGACTGTAAGAAAAGCCTACTATCACATTAAATAGGTACGCTTTTGTTCACCAATTTCTGCTCATAGTTAAATATACTATAGTATGATGTTTTGTCAAAAATAAAGTAGGTATATTGAATTATCAACTAAGATGTTATTATAGTGTTTGTTCCAATATTCAAACTAATGAATCCTTACCTTTTTTTAATACGTATGATAAAATGTATAGTTTTTACAAAGAAATACACTTGAAATATTGTTAAAATTGTAATTGTTGTTGTAATTGTAACCTATTTGTAATTGGTTACAATTTCTAATTGTAAAATATGTATAGGCTATAGGGGCGTAACAATATATCGTGCCACAATATATCGCAATACAAAAATGCAACAATACGTATCGTGGATAGTGACAATATGTATCGTGGGTAGTCCCCCCAAAATAAAAATTACTGTGTGAGAAAAAAAGAAAAAGAGTTTTAGTGTAAGTACTACATGAAACTACTATATATAATGTTGATTATCATGTATAATAATGCAATGGGGGAATATTTGTGGGTCCTGATAATGCCAAATGTCTGATGTTACCAGTAAAAAGTGGCCAACATTATTTTAAATGCATCTAGTCAGTGAAAGAGTGCAAGCATATTCGTCTAAAATAATTCAATATTTTCAGCTTCAGAATCATGAATATTTTTAATCTGGTGTCACCATTGTCCTTGGGTTACAAGCACCAAGTCCAAGCCTATTCATTTAAACCCACAATATAATATCAAATTTAGCATTTTAATCAACAGTACATTTTTTGTTAACCTTTTACCATATGTCTTGGAGTATCGTAATAATATCGTATCGGGAGTTCAGTATCGTGATTCGTGATATGTATCGAATCGTGACATGAGGGTATCCTTACACCCCTAATAGGCTATATAGATAATTTCTTTTGTCCTTGCATTCTTTGGGATCCTGTGACACACCTGTGTGAAAGGGCTAATTAATATGCAGCTCATTATGCGGCACATTATCCGGCCTTTGTCTTCTCAGGTGTGAACACGCCTCCACGCATATTGCCTTTCCAAACAAAAGGTGTCTAATAAAATGTAAATCAGTGTATGTGTTTGTGTAAATGATTAGGCAGGATGATTTTCAGATCATTTTGAAGCAAAAATTCTAGGCAACAACACTCATTAGTCAAAAGTCTTGTGGACACATATTTAGTATGTGTTTTGTGGCCTTATTTCAGACACTTTAAGTTTTAGTTTTTTCAATAACCATGCATAAGCATTATTCTCTCAAAAATACAAACATGTTTCATAATTGTTGCTGAGAAATTACGGTAGCCCAGTTTGTGCTTTATTGAGTGAATTTACACCTTTGCCATTAACATGTTTATAAATAACTGAAAAAAGCACAAATGTCAGAGCATGTCAGAACACCTCAAGGACCCCAAAAACCCTTAGACCTCAGAGGGTTAATGACTTTTTTAGAGTAACGTACCCTACTAACTTAGAAATGCATCATGCTTATAAACACACATGTTATGAACCATCATAACTGTCTTTCCTTTCAGATATCATGAAGTCCAAGAGTAATCCTGATATTTTAAAGATGGCGGCGGCGGCAGCCAAGCGCTCCGAGCGCACCCTGAGGTCAAAGGTGAGTCTCCGACACGTGACGCCCGCCAGCTACTGCGAGATCTAGTTCGCTCAGGGGTTTTCAATCCTCTAATGCCACAAACCCCAGTCTTCATGATTAAATGGCAGCTGTACATGTTTAAACATGAAGACCCAATTAATACTGGGAAAAATAAACACTATAATATTTTAAATATTTATTTATATTGTAATTAAATATTTACTTTATTAATTTATTCATGTCAAATTTGTATTTTAGCTCATTTTTATTTATCTTAATCTTTTTAGTATTTATATATTTTAATATTTTTTTATCTTATTTATTTATTTTTGCTTGTTTTTTTACTTTCATCATTTCAACGACCCTCTTGCACTTTTTATTTTAATTCATTTTATTTGCTTATTTTTATTATATATTTATTTTAATCTATTATTTATTTGATCAATTTATTATTACAAAATTTGTATTTTACTCATATTTACATTTATTTATATCAAATTTGTATATTGTTATTTTAATGAAATATACATTTTTGTATTAATTTATATCAAATTTTATTTTAATAAAACATTTTTTTTTAACCTTTTTATTTATTCTATTTTTTATTATCTTCTATTATCAAATATTTATTTAATTGATTTATAATTTTTTTATTCCAATATTTGTTATTTTTGTATTAATTTATATCAAATTTTTAATAAATTTTGATTTATTTAATCTTATTTTTACTATTTCTGTATGATTGCTGCCCCGGCGGGTTGAAGGCCCCTGAGCGCTCGCTGGCCCCCTGCTGGCCGGCTCCTGCATCACAGCATAAGCTCCTGCTGTAATGTGCAGTTGTGTGTGTGTAACGCAGGGAAACTGAACTCTTTGTGTGCTGTGTTTTGTTGCGCAGGAGAAAGCCTGGTAGGTAGCGGTAAGACACATGACTTTTGCACATTCCCCTCTCTAACACACAGTTCTGTGTGTGTGTGTGTGTGTTTGTGTCTGTGTGTGTGTGTGTGTGTGTTTCCTCCGTTTTCCCCTCTGTTCCCAGTCTGTGAGTCGTGACATGTCCTGGGACAGCTAAAGACTAAACCGAAGACCTTTTGACTTCTGATTTTAGGTAAATGTCCTTGAAAGGGAGCGAGCGCTTCGATCAGGGCTCTAGATGCAGCGACACCCGAACACGATCGTCCTCCAGCGAGGGGACTTTAGAAAGACCAATCTATACTGTCAGAAACACATTTTATGCGTTATATTATTTGTAAAGTATTTAGTTTAAATAATTTTTATTAAAAATGTTTTATTTTATATTATACTATATATATGTGTGTATATATATTAAAAAAAGAAAATATATATATATGTAGTGTAATATACAAAAATAAACAATAAAAAAATAAACAGATTAAAATAATAATTATATATATAATATTTTTACTTATTTAAATCTGTTTATTTAACTTTTATAATTATCTATTTTTTATTATTTATTTTATTCAATTATTAATATATATTTTGATTTTATTCCTTTATCTCAAATATATCAACTATATTTTTTACTTTTACATTTTTAATTTAACATTTTAATATGTTTGTATTATTTATTTGATTTATTAATTAATTATTATAAAATGTATTTTAACCTAATTTGTTTGAACCTATTTGTTATTCCTTTATATACATTTTTTATTTTAATCAATTTATTTATATTAATCTTTCCCCTTGTGTATTTTTCATTTTTTTATTTAACTTGTATAATCTATTTTAATTATTTATTTTATTAATATAAAATGAATTTAAATCTAATATTTATTTTATTCCTTTATATCAAAATTGTATTCATTTTAATCTTTTATTAGTATTTATTTTTACGGTGTTATTGCAGTTTTTGCTCTCGAAGCGCAGTGTAAAAAGCATTCATGCATTGACAAACAAACAGAGCGCTTTATCTTTCCCATCATGCATGCGGGCGATCCCGAATGAAGGGCTGTTCACGTCATCTTACGGGTTCAGAGAGAGGTCAAGGGTCACGGCATGCGTGTGTTCGAGGCTCACGGGTTCATGTTTCCGGCAGAGAGAGGTCAAGGGTCACGGCATGCGTGTGTTCGAGGCTCACGGGTTCATCTTTCCGGCAGAGAGAGGTCAAGGGTCACGGCATGCGTGTGTTCGAGGCTCACGGGTTCATCTTTCCGGCAGAGAGAGGTCAAGGGTCACGGCATGCGTGTGTTCGAGGCTCACGGGTTCATCTTTCCGGCAGAGAGAGGTCAAGGGTCACGGCATGCGTGTGTTCGAGGCTCACGGGTTCATCTTTCCGGCAGAGAGAGGTCAAGGGTCACGGCATGCGTGTGTTCGAGGCTCACGGGTTCATCTTTCCGGCAGAGAGAGGTCAAGGGTCACGGCATGCGTGTGTTCGAGGCTCACGGGTTCACTGGTGGCACGACTGTTCAGATGCAATAGTAAACGCTAGCGCTGCCTCGACTCAAGATTATTCCAGTCGACTAGTAGTCGTTCATTTGAGCCATTAGTCGACTAATCACTCGTTTATATTAATAAGCCATAAATCATAATAATGCACCTTTAATTGCCTATATAAAATATGTATAGCCTAATCAGCGCTCAAATTCAAACATAAAGCTGCAACACCTAATGATTATAAATGTGTCGTGAAAAAAACATTTGAATAATTTATTGGTAATGTTTTCTGTGTTTTCGGCTGCAGAGATTAAGTCACGATACTGACTCGTCATCTCCGCCTATATGCTCGTTTCATATGGATTACATAATCAGAGAATATTAATTTTCCACTGGAATCTGTTCATTCAAATGTAAAAAATGTCAAGCTTTCTATAGACACATTTCTCATGTTTGTGAAGCAAGTATACGCTGAGTTTCGGTTCATTTATGATGCGCTCCAGTTCAAGATCGACAGAAAGCGCCATTATTTTACAAAAGCACAAGGTTTTGTTGTTATTGTGAGTTTACAGAAATAAGAGTAGACCCTTTACAGTCTGCATTACTCTTATGATTATCTGTATGACCAAAAAATGACGGAGTATTTTAAGTTAAACTCGAGTGATCGCGCCGGCGCCTGTAATAATGCAGTAACACTCTCCACACACACACACACTAATAATACACACTTATCGAGTTAACATTAGACTCGTAAAGTTGCTGCTACTTGCATGTTTAACTGATATAAGCATATTGGATGTCGATAAATGAGTCGAATGTTAACGATCTGTCCGTCACTTTTCAGGTTTTTTATTGTCCGTCTGAGCGAGTGATAGTCGTGTTCGCCGAGCCTCTGCTAGTCGACTAGCGGCCACAGGACTGTTAGCGGTCAGCTTTAGGAAAAGCATGAATAATACGTCAATAATCATGTTTTTAGTTTGGGTTGCGTTGGAATGTGCCTTTTCTTGACACGCAGAAACTGTGCAACATGAATCTGAGTGTGTGTTTCCTCCTCAGAGTCTGAGAGAAGGACTGACGGCGGAACAGAGACTTCACTTGTTCGACAACAAGGACACGAAGGACTTCTGAGCCGCCGCCCGGCTGTGCGCTCATAACACACCGTATTTTAGCCCAGTAATTAATCACTTAGAGACACACTGATCACAGCCTATATTAAACATGGTATGAAGTTTGAGTTTTATGTCTATAGTCTGAATTTCATGCACTTCAGTTACTGTGACATTTCGTTCTGTTGGTTTTCATCGCCATGTCTTAATGTAAATACTTTGTTTTTAATGAAGCATCTATCATGCGTACACTAAACACGACTGTGTGAGCTACTGTTTTAATCTTTAGTGTGTGTGGAGTAAGGCACCGCGTAACGACTCGATGCTAACGAGCGTGTGGTTCGCCAACGCTTGCATTATTAACTCTGAAGGACCAATAATGACTGTAAGACACACTAAAGTATAAACACATGTTGTATTAGGCTGGCGTTGTGATTAATAACGGTCCACTCGTGAGATTGGGAGTTTTCTTGTTTCTTCAAGCTGATAAAGTCTGTAGTGTTTGTTCAGTGGCAGTCCTTTGTATTTATTTAAATATTATGAATTTTTGTCTCACATTTCCATTCATCTATACATTATTGTAAATATACTGCAAATGTACACGAACTGACGACAGGTTTATTAGCAATAAATATTTTTGCACCCTCTTTCTCACTTGATTAATGTGTCATTTATTTATATTCCATTATTATGATTATTACAAGCCATCTATTTGTATGCATGCAAATAATGACGTTATGTGACAATTAGGGCTCTCAGGCAATTACAATTAAGCAAATTGATTGCATGATGTGCCAATTAATCCATTTTGGCTGAGAAATTATTCCCAAAAGATAATTTGTGTGTGTGTGGGAGAGAGAGAGAGAGAGAGAGAGAGAGAGAGAGAGAGAGAGAGTGTGTGTTTTTGAGAGAGAGTGTGTGTGTGTGTCAGAGAGAGTGTGTTTGTTTGTTTGTGTGTGTGTGTGAGAGAGTGTGTGTGTGTGTGAGAGAGAGAGAGAGAGAGAGTGTGAGTGTCTGTAAGAGAGAGAGAGAGAGAGAGTTTGTGTGTGAGGGTCTGTGAATGAGTGCGTGTACACAGTGTACACACACACACTTAAATGGAAGCCCCATAATATATCGCATAAAGTCATGCTTTTGTAAATCTTAATTATGACAAAAGTCGAAAGAATGACGTACTAATTCATATTTGAGATAAAAAGATAGATACTTAGAAAGTCATAAATATGACAGAAAGTCCTTTTTAACATGAGTAGTGTGTCATAATTTATTTCATCTCATAATTATGCATGATTTGTTTTCTCACGTGGCGGAAATGGCCTTGAATGAACATCTTATGTCGCATTATAACCACATCGAGCTCAACGTTCCCTGGACTCAGTGCCATAACGCTACGCATGCGCAGTGGCGCATCATGACTGACAGCAGCGCAGCCTCAACTAAAGTATGAGAAGCTCCAGTTTCATGCGTTGTTCTGTCCGAACTCAAACACACTCTGTTCTGCAGCTGAAGGAGTGTGTGTAGTGTTAGTGTGATGGAGTTTACACTGCTGTGCTGAAGAAACGGGTGAGTGTGTGAGTCTGCACGCGCTCTCTTTGTTTCGTTCACGGCGCGTTATAACGCGAGGCTATGAGCGCGTTGGTAGCGTCTAATCTATGATCGATTCATCAAGGTTTCAGTGGGTTTCATTACGAGACGCGTTTGTTGGGTGCGTTTTTCTATCGTCGCCAGGCTATATGTTAGCGCGAATGCTAACATCATGCTATGCTAACGTTAGCATAACATGGAAAAGCGGCACACAATCACAGTCGCAGTGAAGCAGGACTGATAAACGGAATAAAATAACATATCCAAATCTTAATAAACCCATTAAAGCGCTTCAAAGTGTGTGGATTCAATAAAGGAGCGCTTCATTTGTAAGGCCTCATCGTGAGATTACGGTTTTACATCAAATACGGGAGTACAAAATAGTATTATGAAGTACCAGACACTAACCTGAAGTAAAGAAAGTAATTCGTGGTTATTCTTTGAAATATAGTGTAAATATCTCGAGAAAATACTACGGTAATACAACTTCACCGTGGTATATATTAACCCTTTGGTATTCAGCAAACAGGTCAAAGACAATACATCTAACTTTTAGTTGTATATTGAAATTAATGTTCTATATTTTCTTTCAGAAAAAAAGTTTTTCTTTAATATTTTGTAATTTGAGGGGATTTCGTGTTACTAGACTATATTTACATCTTAATTATGCACTTTGTTTCTATATAAAATACAAATATTAGAAAAAATATTTAATGTTATTTTAAATGAATATAGTGTTTAAGTTATCAAAAGTAAAGATATTTACAATCTGGCTGGAGAAATAAAGGAAATATTTCTCAGTTGTTTTCAGACATATTACTTTCATTAAGTGTTGCATTTGGATATATATATATACACACACACACACATACATACAGTTGTTGTTTTTTTGCATGTGTGTTCATACAAAGCTATTGGCAGGTTTTTTCCATTCTGATTAAGTAATAATCTCAAAAAAAAAATTCAAAACATAATTTAGTAATGTGGTATATTAAAATGTACATGACTTCTGTTAAGTGCAACACGTTACTTTATTATGCCTTCTTGTCTTTTCTAACCAATGCACGAAAACTCTTGCGTAATATTTCCACTGTTGTGCAAACGTCACCAACACTGCTTGCATAAATGGGTATGTGGTTTGCATCTGATATTAAGTAGTGTGTTGATAATTTAGGAACAGTAACATCATTTATTTAATAATTTTCCAAAGTCCAAATTAAAAACCTATTTCTTCGGCATATCGCCAGCTGTGGAGAGTCTAACTGATCTTTGTTTTTTAATATTATTGTTATTATCTCTTATATTTTTAAATCAAGACAAATTTATTTGTATAACACTTTTCACAATACACATTGTTTCAAAGTAGCTTTACAGAATAAATAATGTTTATGCTTAAAATACCTTAATATCTTCATTTAGCAGATCAGAGCTGAGTGATTAATATAGTTTATATTTTGCAACAAAATAAACAATCAAGCAGTTTAGATTTGCTATATAGTGCAATAATACAGTTTATGACGATATAAATCGTAATGCAGTGAAGATTTGTTTAAATAGTTTATATTATGTTAGTATTTTGCGTATGCAGGAAAAAGTAGGATGTACTAAAGATTCATCTTTTAATATATCGCTGGCAAATTTTCATTATTATTATTATCATCAACTCTGTTATTTTAGCTTTTGCGTTTTATTGTTGTGAAACGCATTGGTCAATTTGCATTGTTTTTAAAGAGATAGTTCACCCAAAAATGATCATTGTGTCATCATTTTCTTACGTCGTTCTTATGTCGTTCAAGACTTTCGCTCATCTTCGGAACACAAATGAAGATATTTTAAATTAAATTGAAAGTCTATTCACCCGAATCTCTGATGCAAACGTTCATAAAGAGATGGTAAAATAAATCAAGATGAATCGGGTGGTTTAATCCAAGTCTTCTGAAGAGACTCGATCACTGTATATGATGAACAGATTTAATTTAGATTTTTTCATAGATAAACACGGAGCCCTCAACTATGATAAACGGAAGTCCAATCGTACTTAACCTATTCACATGGATTATTTTATGAATGGACTTTCAATGTAGGGACAGAAATCTCTCAAATTTCATTTGTGTTCCCAGGGAACTACACTAACCTTTTCCACTGGTGGCACTTGCGCTACTAACTTTTTCAGTTACTGGCGCAAAACATGATTTGGTCGCACAAATTATTTATAGTAAGCCGCTCTCTGGATAATAATGAACAATAATGAAACTGTACTGCATTAGGGGTGGAACGGTACACAGAAGTCACGGTTCGGTTCATACTTTGGTTCAGACATCACGGTTCGGTACGATTTCGGTACAATGGAGGGTAAAGCAAAACAAAAATGCAGAAGGCATTGTATTTTTTAAATAAGTTTTATTAATAAAGGCATAGAACCAGTTTATTTGTAGTGCACTGACAATAGTTTTATATAATTAATTAATTAAATTAATAAAAAGACAAAATGACCTTGCGATATGTTTGGTAATTGTACCTGAATGAATTTAAAATTAATTTGCTATATTTCAGATCAATATATATTGTTTTCCTTAATTTTAATTAACCCTAACTTTATTTTCATCTGAATTATAAATAAATGATTTCCGTATAAAATAATTACCATTAAAATCACATTTGATTTTCTTTTTTAATCAATGTAGAATGTGTAACTTAAAAATAAACAGATTAGTAGGACAAGAAATGAAAAGCAATGCGATATGATGAATCTCCAAAAGATGGAACACACAGACTGTTTTTAAATGGGGTTGGATAAAAATCTTTTGCTTTTAAAACAGTGTGTGTGTGTGTGTGGTTGGGTGACAGTTGTAGGTTACAGTTTGACGAGTTTACAGTGTGACAAAAGCACAATGTTGTGTTTTATTGCGAGTGTACACAAATATAAGTAAACACTTTGCAGTTTGAATCATGTCCTGTTTGAACAAAATGACGGAGTATGTTTTTGTTTCCACTGTTCGATCGCGCCCGCGTCTCTCTCTCTCACACACACACACACACACACACAGAGTTCGATCGCGCCCGCGTCTCTCTCTCTCTCTCACACACACACACAGAGTTCGATCGCGCCCGCGTCTCTCTCTCACACACACACACACACAGTTCGATTGCGCCCGCGTCTCTCTCACACACACACAGAGTTCGATCGCGCCCGCGTCTCTCACACACACACACACACACACAGAGTTCGATCGCGCCCGCGCCTCTCTCTCTCTCACACACACACAGTTCGATCGCGCCCGCGTCTCTCTCTCACACACACACAGTTCGATTGCGCCCGCGTCTCTCTCTCTCTCACACACACACACACACACACACAGTTCGATCGCGCCCGCGCCTCTCTTTCTCACACACACAGAGTTCGATCGCGCCCGCGTCTCTCTCTCACACACACAAACCGAGTTCAATCGCGCCTGCGTCTCTCTCTCTCACACACACAGAGTTCGATCGCGCCTGCTTCTCTCTCTCACACACACAGTTCGATCGCGTCCGCGTCTCTCTCTCACACACACAGAGTTCGATCGCGCCTGCGTCTCTCTCTCACACACACAGAGTTCGATCGCGCCTGCGTCTCTCTCACACACACACAGAGTCTGATCGCACCCGCGTCTCTCTCTCACACACACAGAGTTCGATCGCGCCCGCGTCTCTCTCTCACACACACAAACCGAGTTCAATCGCGCCTGCGTCTCTCTCTCTCACACACACAGAGTTCGATCGCGCCTGCGTCTCTCTCTCACACACACAGAGTTCGATCGCGTCCGCGTCTCTCTCTCACACACACAGAGTTCGATCGCGCCTGCGTCTCTCTCACACACACACAGAGTTCGATCGCGCCTGCGTCTCTCTCACACACACACAGAGTCTGATCGCACCCGCATCTCTCTCTCTCTCGCGGGGCTGAAGCCAACTTGATGTGTTGAATGCTCAGAGCACGTTATAAAAACGTGTACTTAAAATAGGCTACACATTTCTGTTTTAATAAATGCTCATAGTAAATCATAGCATATTGCCTATAACATAAGGTAGGTACAAAAATGGTCAGTGATACATTTGCAACCCATTAAAAATTAGGGTCGCAATGGCATTTCAAAAGGTCGCATATGTAGGGCTGTAGTCAAGACCACCTTCGTCGAGTCCAAGACCAGGACTAGTCGAGTCCAAGTCAAGACCGAGTCCAAAGAGGTTCGAGTCCGAGTCAAGGCCGAGTCCAGGACAGGAAAAAAAAAGTCTTATGCATGACATTATCAAGACAGTAATTTGGGGTTATTGTTTGTTGATCTAAAAGCAAAAGTGTCACAACACCCAGGATTTTTAAGTAGTAGCTAGTAAGATAGTAACAGCAAGAGAAGATGCGTGCCGTTGTAGTGAGCACTTTCGGTTAATTTTGGCATTTTCTAAGTTAACGTTACCCTAATAGGCTAGTAATAAATGAACACACATACAAAAATGTCTTTCGTTCTGTAGGCGTCCTGGAGAATATTTCTGTTCGTCCTGAACACATTTTCTATTGTCAATTTAAAACTGAATAAATCATCACCGATGTCAGATAACATTAACGTTACCCAAATGAACCACCTTTAACGCATATGACACACACACCCACACAGCTAGCTACTACCACCATACGGAATCGAACTCATAACTTTATGACGTTAGGCTGATGCAAAGTTTACAAATGCAAAATTAACGGGCATGCAGATGCAGAGCGTGACGTGCGAGGATAATCTAGTGTGATTGGTTATTAGGTGGCCAGTGTTTCACTTTTTCTTCAATATTATTAACAGAAATACACCTGGACTCGGTCATGACCAAAAGCCATATTTGGCAAGACCAGTGGCCGAGTCCGAATACCAGCGAGTCCGAGACAAGTTCGAGACCATAGAAAAACAGTCTTGAGTCCAAGACCGGACTCGAGTACTACAGCCCTACGCATATGCGACCATTTTGGTCGCAGTGTAGTTCCATGGTTCCAGAGGTGAACAAAAGTCTGGGGTCTGTGGGTTTGGAATTGAAAGTGTTTTAACTTTTCACCTCTCTGCTTGGTTTGACCATTTAAACTGCAAGCTAAAGAAAAAGCTCAACAGGATAGTGTCAATGGCTAGTAAAATTGTAGGAAAACCACAAAAACCACTGTCCCAAATATACATTGACAGAACGAGGAATAAGGCTAGGAAAATCACTGCAGATAGTACTCACCCCCTTTCTAGCGAGTTTGAACTAATGAAGTCTGGGAGGCGCTTTAGAGTGCCTCTGGCTAAAAGTTCTTTTAGAAAATCTTTCATTCCAAATGCCATTAGTATCCTTAACCAAACAAAGTAACAATAACAAATGAGCTGCTATTTTAATGTATAAGTATTTATTCTTAATAAGATGTGTTTTTATTTTATTTTATTAATTTAGAAATGTTTCTTCATTATGTCTGAGACATTTGTATGTTTTATCTGTTTTTGTATTGTATGTTGCGGTGAGCCAAAGAAAAATTTCCACCCCGGTGGACAATAAAGATTTATTCTATTCTATTCTATTCTAACTAGGTATGCACGATATATCGGCCACCATATCTTATCGGCCGATATATGATCATTTTTAATGTTATCGTTATCGGCCCGATAAGAACATTTTGCCTATATATTAAAGCTGATAAATAATGTATTATGTCCTTCAGCTGAGACGCTTCAGATGCGCACTGTTCAACATGATGGGTTTGAATTGCTTGAAATATGATTGGAATCACTTCAAAAAGGAAAATAGAGTTAAGTGCAACATATTGTCATATAGGCTACATACAATTATAATAAGAATATCATTATAATTGAATGATTGGGACATGTTTTTGTAATCAGGCTCTCAAATTATATAAAAAAACTGGATTTAGATTTATCGGCCAATATATCGGTTATCGGCTTTCAAATTAAATAATTATTGGTTATCGGTCAATTTTCATATCATGCATCCCTATTTGGAACGACATGAAGGTGAGTAAATGATGACAGAATTTTTATTTTTGGGTGAACTATCTCTTCAAATAAAACTGACAGTCCTGTTTCTTCTCCCAGTTG
This sequence comes from Tiaroga cobitis, assembly GCA_030578255.1. Classification (NCBI taxonomy): domain Eukaryota; kingdom Metazoa; phylum Chordata; class Actinopteri; order Cypriniformes; family Leuciscidae; genus Tiaroga; species Tiaroga cobitis. The sequence goes on from CM060602.1 coordinate 1,232,892, forward strand.
ATATGGAAGAGCCTCCCAGCAACTCCGATGGTTTACAGCCTCAGGATCTGTCTGTCCTTCCCAACATCTTCGATCTGACGCGGAGCAGAGAGGAATGCCTGTTAAAAGCGAATCCCATCGATGCCTTGCGTGTCGTGCAGACGCCGGGCTGGTTCGTCAATCCTGGGACTAGCAATGGGACGATTCTTCCCGAGAATGACTCTGATTCGCTTCCCTCAGAGCAGATCCAACCAGACGATGCATTTTCCAACACGACCGTCATGCTATCGTACCTGAGCCGGTCGCATGTCTTCTCAGAGCATTCCCCGGTTTACGGGGTTCCTTCGGCGTTCCTTCGTGCCTATGATCCCGGGAAAGACGCAGGAGACACGGGACTCCCGGTGGATGTGGATCAACACTGTCTCCAGCAAGTTTCCGTTCCGGTCGGATTAGCATCTTGCGAGCCGTTCGGCTTCATGTCGCCGGCTCAAGTTGTGGAGAATGTAGCGGCGTTTTGCTATCTTCAACAACCTCCGGATATGGAAAACTTAGCTTTGGAAACGCTCAAGTCTTTACAAGCCGATTCCGGCGAGTGCAAGTTTCCCATCAGCGTAGACGAACTTCAGAATGGAGCTGCTAATGCCCTGTGGAACGTCGGACCCTTCGAGGGAGGATTCCCAGAGGACAACTGCACGGAACCAGAGGGATTGTGTCCAAACGCAAACCCGGAGCTCGTCTTTCTCATCTCCAGGTCCAAGGAGCCAGTCGTTTTACCAAACGAACCGGGAGCCGCGAGCTTCGCCGTGTCGTTAAATCAAAACTTCATTGGTCCGTTAGATCCCGAATCAACTTCAGCTGAGCAAATGGAGAATTTGTTGACTGATCCCGAATCAACTTCAGGAGACCAAATGGAGAATTTGTTGACTGATCCCGAATCAACTTCAGCTGTGCAAATGGAGAATTTCTTGACTGATCCCGAATCAACTTCAGCTGAGCAAATGGAGAATGTGTTGAGTGATCCCGAATCAACTTCAGGAGACCAAATGGAGAATGTGTTGACTGATCCCAAATCAACTTCAGCTGACCAAATGGAGAATTTGTTGACTGATCCCGAATCTTCATCAATCGAGCAAATGGAGAATGTGTTGACTGATCCCGAATCAACTTCAGGAGAGCAAATGGAGAATGTGTTGACTGATCCCAAATCAACTTCAGGAGAGCAAATGGAGAATGTGTTGACTGATCCCGAATCTTCATCAATAGAGCAAATGGAGAATGTGTTGACTGATCCCGAATCAACTTCAGCTGAGCAAATGGAGAATTTGTTTACTGATACCGAATCAACTTCAACAAGGCAAATGGAGAATGTGTTGACTGATCCCGAATCAAATTCAGGAGAGCAAATGGAGAACGTGTTGACTGATCCCGAATCTTCTTCAATAAAGCAAATAGACCATGTGTTGACTGATCCCGAATCAACTTCAATAGAGCAAATGGAGAATGTGTTGACTGATCCCGAATCAACTTCAATAGAGCAAATGGGGAATGTGTTGACTGATCCTGAATCAACTTCAATAGAGCAAATGGAGAATGTGTTGACTGATCCCGAATCAACTTCAATAGAGCAAATGGAGAATGTGTTGACTGATCCCGAATCTTCTTCAATAGAGCAAATGGAGAATGTGTTGACTGATCCCGAATCAACTTCAATAGAGCAAATGGAGAATGTGTTGACTGATCCCGAATCAACTTCAGGAGAGCAAATGGAGAATGTGTTGACTGATCCCGAATCAACTTCAGGAGAGCAAATGGAGAATTTGTTGACTGATCCCGAATCAATTTCAACAAGGCAAATGGAGAATGTGTTGACTGATCCCGAATCAACTTCAGGAGAGCAAATGGAGAACGTGTTGACTGATCCCGAATCAACTTCAGCTGTGCAAATGGAGAATTTCTTGACTGATCCCGAATTAACTTCAATAGAGCAAATGGAGAATGTGTTGACTGATCCTGAATCAACTTCAATAGAGCAAATGGAGAATGTGTTGACTGATCCCGAATCAACTTCAGGAGAGCAAATTGAGAACATGTTGACTGATCCCGAATCAATTTCAACAAGGCAAATGGAGAATGTGTTGACTGATCCCGAATCAATTTCAACAAGGCAAATGGAGAATGTGTTGACTGATCCCGAATCAACTTCAGGAGAGCAAATGGAGAACGTGTTGACTGATCCCGAATCAACTTCAGCTGTGCAAATGGAGAATTTCTTGACTGATCCCGAATTAACTTCAATAGAGCAAATGGAGAATGTGTTGACTGATCCTGAATCAACTTCAATAGAGCAAATGGAGAATGTGTTGACTGATCCCGAATCAACTTCAGGAGAGCAAATTGAGAACATGTTGACTGATCCCGAATCTACTTCAATAGAGCAAATGGAGAAAGTGTTGACTGATCCCGAATCTTCTTCAATAGAGCAAATGGAGAATGTGTTGACTGATCCCGAATCAACTTCAATAGAGCAAATGGAGAATGTGTTGACTGATCCCGAATCAACTTCAGGAGAGCAAATGGACAATGTGTTGACTGATCCCGAATCAACTTCAGGAGAGCAAATGGAGAATGTGTTGACTGATCCTGAATCTTCTTCAAAAGAGCAAATGGACAATGTGTTGACTGATCCCGAATCAACTTCAGGAGAGCAAATTGAGAACATGTTGACTGATCCCGAATCTTCTTCAATAGAGCAAATGGACCATGTGTTGACAGATTCCGAATCAACTTCAGGAGAGCAAATAGACAATGTGTTGACTGATTCCGAATCAACTTCAGGAGAGCAAATGGAGAATGTGTTGACTGATCCTGAATCTTCTTCAAAAGAGCAAATGGACAATGTGTTGACTGATCCCGAATCAACTCCAGGAGAGCAAATGGACAATGTGTTGACTGATCCCGAATCAACTTCAGGAGAGCAAATGGACAATGTGTTGACTGATCCCGAATCAACTTCAGGAGAGCAAATGGAGAACGTGTTGACTGATCCCGAATCTTCTTCAATAGAGCAAATGGAGAATGTGTTGACGAGCGGAGAAGCAGTTGATGGGAAGCAAAAGCAAGAAAAGGAGTCTGATCTCACAACAGAATTGTCCTGCGACAAACCAACCGAGTCCAGCAACTGTGAATCTGCAGATCAGACAAACATGGATGCGTTCAAAACAAGCAATGGTTTGTCTTCGCCAGTCGCCACCGAGAAGACGTTCGAGAGGAAAAAACTTCCTCCGAGAGCCCGGAGAGGCATAAGAATGGGAGCCATTGTTCAAAACATCCAACCCACCAGGTACAAATTGAGTCGCGTACGTGCAATAAAACCTCAGGCGAGGAAGTCCAAGGAAAACAAGTCCTCCACTTTGCTGGAAAGGATGCATGATGATGCCAAAGAAAAGACGGCATTGCATTTACAGAAAGAACGAACTGAAATCAGACGCTCACGGAGATGTCAAGAAAGATCTGCCTCATCTTCTGCAAAGACTTTAGATGCATTTTACCAATCAGCAAAGAAAAAGACAAGAAACTGTCATTCCGTACCAATCAGTCGCCCTGAAATCCCGCGAAAAGAAACGACCGCTCACAAACGTCCAACTTCTGCGAAGAAATCTCATGCTAGCAAACGGAAACGAAAGAAACACAAAGGTAAAGTCGACCACACGTCCTTTTTCCAACCGCAGGAACCCGAGATTAAACTCAAATGTCTGAACTGCAAGGAAGAGAAGGAGGTTCGGGACGAGAGCTTTTCGCCGTATGTGCGCGTGCATCTCAAGGACTTTCCCACCTGTACGGTTGTGAACGATCCGGAGAACAAGCGTGGGAAGCGTTCGGCGTCTGCTGGGATTGTTTCGGGAATGATGCCTGCAAATCCGGGACTGCAGTACGGTCGAGTTTGCGCCGATGGCTCGCGGAACGACGTGCTAGTTTGCTGTCTCTGCGGGGGATCGTCGAATGCGAATGACCTAGGAGACTTGCATGGGCCGTATTTCCCTGAAGGCTACAAATCAGCCTCGAAAGTCATTTCCAATCCATTAGAGGAGGAGGATAATAGTGACTCGGATCCGGCTTCTAGAGGCAATTGGACAAACTCTTTCCACGAGTCGAGATGGAATGACCCATGTACTAGTCCAACAGCTAAGAAACCTAAGATGGATGCCGCCACTGATTGGTTTAGCCCTCCTGTGGTTCCTCTTGACGCTAACGAACACTGGCTCCACCAGGACTGTGCCGTATGGGCCGCCGGCGTCTTTCTGGTTCGGGGGAAACTCTACGGGCTGGAGAAAGCCGTCAGGTTGGCGAAAGTGTCGGTAAGATTTCAGATACACGGATTCTTTAAACAGATCGTTCACCCAAAAATGAAAATTAGCCCATGATTTACTCACCCTGAAGCCATCCTAGGTGTCTATGACATTCTTCAGACGAATACAATCGGAGTTATATTAAAAATTGTCCTGGCTCTTCCAAATTTTATAATGTAAGCCGATTTACGTTGGCTATCTGCCGGAAGCTAGTTATTTTAGTCGTTTAAGTTTTAAATATGGATATTTTTCTTAAACGAACGCATCACTTCACTTCAGAAGGCCTTTATTAACCCCCCAGATGCACTTTTATGATGGACAGATGCACTTTTATGGTGGATAGATGCACTTTTCTGATGGATAGATGCACTTTTATGATGGATAGATGCACTTTTATGATGGACAGATGCACTTTTATGATGGATAGATGCACTTTTATGATGGATACAGATGCACTTTTCTGATGGACAGATGCACTTTTATGATGGACAGATGCACTTTTATGATGGACAGATGCACTTTTATGATGGATAGATGCACTTTTCTGATGGACAGATGCACTTTTATGATAGACAGATGCACTTTTATGATGGATAGATGCACTTTTATGATGGACAGATGCACTTTTATGGTGGCTAGATGCACTTTTCTGATGGATAGATGCACTTTTATGATGGACAGATGCACTTTTATGATGGACAGATGCACTTTTATGATTGGTAGATGGACAGATGCACTTTTATGATGGATAGATGCACTTTTATGATGGACAGATGCACTTTTCTGATGGACAGATGCACTTTTCTGATGGACAGATGCACTTTTATGATGGATAGATGGACAGATGCACTTTTATAATGGACAGATGCACTTTTATGATGGGTAGATGCACTTTTATGATGGACAGATGCACTTTTATGATGGACAGATGCACTTTTATGATGGACAGATGCACTTTTATGATGGACAGATGCACTTTTATGATGGACAGATGCACTTTTATGATGGACGGATGCACTTTTCTGATGGACGGATGCACTTTTATGATGGACGGATGCACTTTTATGATGGATGGATGCACTTTTATGATGGATAGATGGACAGATGCACTTTTATGATGGATGGATGCACTTTTATGATGGATAGATGGACAGATGCGCTTTTATGATGGATAGATGCACTTTTATGATGGATAGATGGACAGATGCACTTTTATGATGGACGGATGCACTTTTATGATGGACGGATGCACTTTTATGATGGATGGATGCACTTTTATGATGGATAGATGGACAGATGCACTTTTATGATGGATAGATGCACTTTTATGATGGATAGATGGATAGATGCACTTTTATGATGGATAGATGCACTTTTATGATGGACAGATGCACTTTTATGATGGACAGATGCACTTTTATGATGGATAGATGCACTTTTATGATGGACAGATGCACTTTTATGATGGATAGATGCACTTTTATGATGGATAGATGCACTTTTATGATGGACAGATGCACTTTTATGATGGATAGATGCACTTTTATGATGGATAGATGCACTTTCATGATGGATAGATGCACTTTTATGATGGATAGATGCACTTTTATGATGGATAGATGCACTTTCATGATGGATAGATGCACTTTCATGATGGATAGATGCACTTTTATGATGGATAGATGCACTTTTATGATGGATAGATTCACTTTTATGATGGACAGATGCACTTTTATGATGGATAGATGCACTTTTATGATGGATAGATGCACTTTTATGATGGACAGATGCACTTTTATGATGGACAGATGCACTTTTATGATGGACAGATGCACTTTTATGATAGATAGATGCACTTTCATGATGGATAGATGCACTTTCATGATGGATAGATGCACTTTAATGATGGATAGATGCACTTTTATGATGCATAGATCCACTTATTCCCATTGACTTCCATTATAAAGCTTGGAAGAGCCCGGATATTTTTTAATATAACTCCGATTGTATTCGTCTGAAGAATGTCATATACACCTAGGATGGCTTCAGGGTGAGTAAATCATGGGCTAATTTAAATTTTTGGGTGAACTATCCCTTTAAGATCAAACACTCTGCAATAATTACACTCAATTGTTTGTTTCTCCAGGTTTGTTCGACTTGCCAAAAACGGGGAGCAACGTTGGGATGCGTTTTCAAAGGCTGCCTGAACAGGTATCACTACATGTGTGCGGTTCAGTCAGGTGAGAGACACGACAAGGACGATGTTGCACAATACACGTATGTTGTAGGGTTAATTTTGCCAGCTAATTTTTAATTAGTCTTATAGTCTCCCTGTAGTCAATAATTTTATCCCTTTTAACACTCATCTTTGATCACCAAAATTACATATTTAAACGTTTTTTCCCTTGAAAATAATTTCTTCATGCCTTTAAAATATCTTGAATGTAACTCGACACCCTCACCTCATTTAGTATGCGTGGTTCTATGAATATGCAAATGAGCCCCGCCTCCACTCACTCACTCAGCTCAGAGATCCACTGGTTGACGATCACACGTTGATCTGATTGGTTACAAGGTCGTTTGTGACGTCAGAAACACCAGCGATTTCAAACCGTGTTTTTGAGACTGTCTTTGGTTCACTGCAGTTTTAAGCAGGAAATACTCAGCAATGCTGTCGACTTATGAACTTACACATGGTGTGTCTTAAAGCGTAATTAAAAACACCACATAGACAAATAAACAACATTAAAAACTGGATTTTCACTACAGGGGGACTTTAAGTATTAGATGAAAGCTGTCTGTCGCTTTAAATGCCCAAACTCTTTAAAGCAGGATGGATTCTGATTGGCTGTCAATGTTTTTATCTTTCATAGAACAAATATTGTTGGAATCACTTTCAGAATGAGGTTTGAACAGTGTCATTATCGTTATTAGGGTCATTCCATGTCATATCAACAAAATTTTGGAAACTTCCCCGTCTCAAGTTTTTGATTGTTACTTTTTTTTTCCTGAAATTTATTTAACCATAATCGCAAACATTATAGGCGAGATTATGTTTGGATTTATTAGTCTATGCAGATTTAGTTAATAACATATGCAGCTTGTGAAGGAACACAGACTGAGCAGAATATCTCGATGCAGAGCAATAAACATAAGCGCTTTATTCTCATGGTTGCCAGATTTACACAATAAACACAATACATGTTAATAAATAAAACACTGGGCAGAAAATGTTTCCCTTTAGAAGAGAGGATCTGGCAACCGCAGGCGTGGAGGCTTGTGGAAACAGTCTATACTATTTCTGCTGCCTTTCCTTTTTGAAGAAGAAGAAAATGTATTTTGGTAAAGTTTTTATTTTTAAGCTACTTTTTAGTTTTTTTTTTTTTTTTTCATCAACAGTGTTGCATGTTCATATAGTCACAGTTGTGATCTCGTCTTAGTCATGGAGAACAGGATTTAACGCATTGCATTGTTTGGAAACAGGCCTTTTGATGGTGATCTGTGTGTGTGTGTGTTAGCTCAGCAGACGTGTTAAAAACTGCTCAGACACGCGAAATAAGTGTGTGAATCTGCCCCTGCATGAAGGAAATGATGTAAATGTATCATTTATAGATGAAAACTGGAGACAAGAGTAGCAGTTACTGAATTCAGAACAACACTGAGATTTCAGAGCATCTATCCGCTTTGTTTTTATGTATTATGTGTTTATTTTTTTTATATTAAGTGTTATGAGTTGGATTTAAACTTGTAAACCTTGGAGTTTACCATTAGAGATTTTAAAACCATTAGAGATTTTAAAACCATTAGAGATTTTCTGTTAACTTCCTAAAGGGTTTTTATTTTTCTTTGTTTTTTTGTTTTGGTTGTTCACTTCATTCTCTTCAGGACTAATTGATGTGTTTCCTCATTTTTATTATAGGCTGTGTATTAAATGAGGATAATTTCTCAATGAAATGCAGAAAGCACAAGGTATATGTATAATTTTTTTCTACCTTTTTCTAGATGACAATGTGAAATATTCAAAGTCCCCCTGTATCAATCTTTTTTTTCCCCCTTAACACTCATCTTTGATCACCAATATGACATTTAAATGTTTTTTCCTTGAAAAATGTCTTCATGGCTTAAAATATCTTGAATGTAACTCGACACCCTCGCCTCATTTAGTCAAGTCAAGTCATCTTCATTTATATAGCGCTTTTAACAATGGATTGTTTCAAAGCAGCTTTACAGAGATAAACATATAATTTAAGGTAACAGATTGTTTTGGCATTATAGCGGTTCTTGAATAATGTTATTTCCAGCTAAAGTTAACTTTGATTGATTCACCTCCGTCGAAATGATCAGACTTTAAACGCGAACCTGTGATTAACGCTGACGGCGTTCACATGCTCATTCAGAATGGATTCTATAGTTATGTGCTTTTTAAAATATGTGCGCAGGTTTATAATTCATACAACCCAGCCTAAACAAACTACTTTTCTTGCCTATAAATTTTGATACAGAATTTTGTTTTATTTTATCACTTCGGGGTACGCGAGCCGGAATTCACAACGCTTTATCTGTAGAGTGGGAAAGGGATCCTCCATAGGGAGAGGATAGTGGACACTTCAGCACTGCATTGTCATCTGGTCCAGGCGGATCTCCTTCGTCAGATCTGGACACGGCCTGGATCCGGCAGGCTGCGGGAAAACCTCGGGATAAACAAAGACACTAATATTAGCGTAGATGCCATTCTTCTTATGATGTAGCGAGTACATCAAGATTTAAGGGAAGTGTTCCCAGTTCCGGCTGACCTAATCTATGCAGCCTAACATTGAATTATAGAAGTCTATAGTGTGTTATGTGTATGCTAGGTCAAAGAGATGTGTTTTTAGTCTAGCTTTGAACTGACAGAGTGTGTCTGCTTCCCGGACAATGGTAGGAAGACTGTTCCAAAGTTTTGGTGCTAAATAGGAAAAGGATCTACCGCCTGCAGTCGATTTAGATATTCTAGGTATTATCAACTGGCCGGAATTTTGAGATCGCAATAGACGTGAAGGACTATAATACGTTAAGAGCTCGCTCAAGTACTGCGGAGCTAAACCATTTAGTGCTTTGTAGGTAATCAACAATATTTTAAAATGTATACGATGTTTAATAGGGAGCCAATGCAGTGTTGACAGAACCGGGCTAATATGGTCATATTTCCTGGTTCTGGTAAGAACTCGAGCTGCGGCGTTTTGAACTAGCTGTAGTTTATTTATTAAGCGTGCAGGGCAACCACCCAGTAGAGCATTACAATAATCTAGCCTTGAGGTCATGAACGCATGAACTAATTGTTCCGCATTTCCCAATGAGAGCATATGGCGTATTTTAGATATATTTTTAAGATGGAAAAATGCAGTTTTACAGATACTAGACACGTGGCTTTCAAAAGAAAGGTTGGTATCAAAGAGCACACCCAGGTTCCTAACCGACGACGAAGACTTGACAGAGCAGCCATCAAGTGTTAGACAGTATTCTGGGTTATTACGTGTGGAAGTTTTTTGTCCAATAATTAGAATCTCTGTCTTTTCAGAATTTAGTAGTAGGAAATTACTAGTCATCCAATTTTTTATATCAGCTATGCATTCCGTTAATTTTGTGAATTGGTAAGTTTCGTTGGGTTTTGAAGAAATATACAGCTGAGTATCATCGGCATAACAGTGAAAGCTAACTCCATGTTTTCTAATGATATCTCCTAATGGTAGCATGTACAGAGTGAACAGCAACGGTCCTAGTACTGAGCCTTGTGGTACGCCATACTGAACTTGTGATCGATAAGACATCTCTTCATTTACTGCTACAAACTGATAACGGTCAGATAAGTATGATTTAAACCATGCTAGTGCAATTCCACTAATGCCCACATAGTTTTCTAGTCTATTTAAAAGAATGTTGTGGTCAATTGTGTCAAATGCAGCACTAAGATCGAGTAACACTAATAGAGAGATACAACCACGATCGGATGATAAGAGCAAATCATTTGTGACTCTAATGAGAGCGGTCTCAGTACTATGGTACGGTCTAAATCCGGACTGAAAATCCTCGCAGATATCATTTCTTTCTAGAAAGGAACACAGTTGTGAAGATACTGCTTTCTCTAATATCTTTGACAGAAAAGGCAGATTCGAGATCGGCCTGTAATTGACTAATTCTGTAGGATCAAGTTGTGTTTTTTTAACAAGCGGTTTTATCATAGCCAGTTTAAAGGTTTTTGGTACGTATCCTAGAGACAAAGATGAATTAATGATATTAAGAAGAGGATATGTGACCTCTGAAAACATCTCTTTCAGTAGCTTAGTCGGTATAGGATCTAACATACAAGTTGTCGATTTAGATGAATTAACGAGTTTGCAGAATTCTTCCTCTCCTATAGCAACAAATGAATCAAATTTTTCCTCAGGGAGACTACAATGCACTTCCTGATGCGATACTGTGGTAGACGGTTGCATAGTTATAATTTTGTCCCTGATATTATCAATCTTATAAGTGAAGAAGTTCATAAAGTCATCACTGCTGTGTTGCTTGGACACTTCTGAGCTTGAAGCTTTCTTTTTCGTTAGTTTAGCCACTGTTTCAAATAAATACCTTGGATTATGTTTATTTTCTTCTAATAGGTTTGAAAAATAAGCAGATCTAGCAGCTTTTAAAGCCTCTCTGTAAGCAATCGAGCTCTCTTTCCACGAAATCCGAAATACCTCTAGTTTAGTTTTCTTCCAGTTGCGCTCCATTTTTCTGGCTGCTCTCTTAAGGGCCCGGGTGTGCTCGCTGTACCACGGCGTTGGGCTATTTTCTTTAATCTTCTTTAAGCGCAACGGAGCAACTGCGTCTAAAGTGCTGGAAAAGAGAGAGTTAAACGTTTCTGTTGCAATATCAAGTTCTTCTAAGCTATCCGGGATGCTGAGATGATGAAACTGATTAGGAAGATTATTGATAAAGCAATCTTTAGTGGCAGAAGTTATAGGTCTAACGTATTTATAACACGGAGTCGGCTTTGCAGCCTTGGCTAAATGTAATTTACATGAGACTAGATAATGATCTGAGATGTCATCGCTCTGCTGCAGAATTTCAACGGCAGTGGTTTAGTATGCGTGGTTCTATGAATATGCAAATGAGCCCCGCCTCCACTCACTCACTCAGCTCAGAGATCCACTGGTTGACGATCACACGTTGATCTGATTGGTTACAAGGTCGTTTGTGACGTCAGAAACACCAGCGATTTCAAACCGTGTGTTTGAGACTGTCTTTGGTTCACTGCAGTTTTAAGCAGGAAATACTCAGCAATGCTGTCGACTTATGAACTTACACACGGTGTGTCTTAAAGCGTATTAAACACACCACATAAACAACATTAAAAGCTGGATTTACACCACAGGGGGACTTTAAGTATTAGATTTGTATATTTATTTTTAATTGAGTATTTTAAAATTAAGATGCTCAATATTGTGCTTTTTGTAATTTTTCCCTTGATGCATTAGAACAAGTCCATTAAAGGGTCATCATATGGTCAGATCAACAGGTGACACTGGAGCAAGAGGTTTGAGCTCCATTATAACACGCTTCTCTTAATGTCCGGTCTCCAATTGCACTGAATTTTTCTTTTGCACAACATACACATAAATCAAAAGTATATGCATGCGTTTTTATGCTTAGTTAGATTCCCTCTCTTTATATAGTCTGTGTTTATATACGTTTATATATATTTATATATATTTAATACGAATCGTTCCTCTTTCAAAACGGCATTTTTGAGAGAATAAAAAATGACTTTTTTCTCTATTACATTCAAAAATAATGTAAAATATCATTAAACAAATCATTTACAAACATCATTAACTCTTTAAACGTATTTTAGTATTTACTCTAGCAAATCCATTTAATGGTATTCAAGGAACACTTTACAGTAAGGTGACGTTTATTAATGCATTAACTAATAATGAGCGCTACTTATGTTACTGTATTTATTACTCGGTTAATTAAAATACAGCTGTTCATTGTTCGTTCATATTCGCTCAGATCCACTGAATAATATGAACAGATACAACTTTAGTAAATGTTGAAATGAACGTGCTTTAGAAGTGTTTCATGTTAACTCTTTCTTCGCCAGTGACACAATTATCCAGTGTTCTGTGTTTTCACTGTTATACTGTAGGGGGCGCTATTACACATCTACTGAGAGAGTACAGAATCTCCTGATATCATATTTAATTATGCATATATAAAATAATGCGATCATCAACATTAAACGGCATATAAATCAAAACGGCCAAATGTTACAGAATGAAACGTCGATGCTTAAAACGGTGCTTTTTAATGAAACTCACATTCAAGTGTTGATAAAAAAAGAATGCATGAAGCTTAAATTAAACGGGTTTATTTGTTTAAAAGAAGAGGGTCTGTTCTTTCTTTTGATATATTGCATGTTCAGATATTCATACAACAAAATATTCCTGGGCCTGAGAAACTTTCTGTGAAAATGATCAAAAACGCTGGCGAGGAAAGAGTTAACTAATGTAATGCTTATATTAACCAATGAAAACCTATTGTGAAGTGTTACCGCTTAACAGAACAGAACAGGTGTGAAAAATAGAAGTATAAAACAAATATAAATTATAGTGGGATTTATTATAAGCGCCAAGCCTATTAAACCTAAACTGAAATTACCGGCGTAAAAATATGCACTATTCGGATGAGAATATGGTGCAAAAGTTCATTTATTTCAGTAATTCAACTTAAAAGGTGAAACTAATATATTATATAGACTCATTACATGCAAAGTGAGATATTTCAAGCCTTTATTAGTTATAATTGTGATGATTATGGCTTACAGCTTATGAAAACCTTTTCACAATATTCTAATTTTGAATTTGGGGTTTTCATAAGCTGTAAAATCATCAAAATTATAACAAATAAAGGCTTGAAATATCTCCCTTTGCATGTAATGAGTCTATATAATATATTAGTTTCACCTTTTAACTGAATTACTTTTGCACAATATTCAAATCTTTCAAGTTTCACCTGTAAATCCAAATGTGTGCATGTTTTAAAGCATTTCAATAGTGTTTTATTTCCGCCTCTTCGTCCTCCTGTAGAGCGCGTTTGACCTCTGACCCCCAGCTGTCCGTGTGGGACCTTCAGAAGCGAAGGCCTTGATGATCCTCTGCACTTCTCCACATCTGCTCCGGCACACGAGACGCGGCGCTCCGCAAGAGTCCGAGCGGGAGACAGACCTCAGATCAGCCTTCAGTCGCCAGCTTCAATACGCTTTTCACAGTATGGGTGTCCATATTTATATCTGGGGGGGGAATTATTGTTATATAATAATTCTTTTTTTTGTTTATTCTGTCTTAATTTATGAACTGAATTTTAAATGTACGGCTTGTCAGAATGTAAATCCGTCTTCATAATCATCATAGTCATCACTATATATTCAGTCGCATGGAAAATGGTTCTTTACAAAAAAGTGTTTCCAGAAGCTGAGGTGAAGGAACGTGACGACAGCTGGGGTTTACGGAAGCTGCTTTGAAGAGCACTTTGTGTTTAAAAACAAATGGGAAAAGATGTTTTTTTTTTATCTAAGATGATTTGATTAATTTCTGAATGCAAGGCCAAAATTCTGTTGTTTAATCCACTGATTCTTCCTGTTTGACGTCGCATTTACACACTTCAATTCCTCTGAACGTGATCCACATCTAATGTGCATTTTCAGCTGCATACTATTGTTTATTGTAAGAAATGCTGAATATTAGTGTTCCATAGAAATCTGAATATACTTTTTTTTTTTTTTTGTACTCACTGCCGGTTGATGTTCTTGTGCACTTAAATACGTCTAATCCTCTTGCAAACGGATAACAAGTATAAGTAATGGGTAACACTTTACTTAAGGGGTGTGCATAAGACTGACATGACACTTTCATAATCGTGACAGGACACATGTCATGCATCTGAAGGAGGGTTTATGCATGTTTATGACAACTGTCATTAAGTGTCATTCGCTCAATTATGACATTTTTAATGCAAATATGACCTTGTTTGAGATGTCTTTGTTATGACAACTTGACATTACTAAAACAGCACAGGCTGTCATAAACATGACATAGCAGATTAATTATCAAACTTAAGAAAGCACTTAGCTTTATGGTTTTGACATTGGCTGTCATGAGGCATTATAACTGTCATGAATGTTTTTCTTGACCTCAACTACAGTGGTACACATTGAATTTGTCATTAAAATGTTATAATGGCCTCATGACAGCCAATAATTATATAAATAGTTTGATAATTAATCTGCTATGTCATGTTTATGACAGGTTGTGTTGTTTTAGTAATGTCAAGGTGTCATAACAAAGACATCTCAAGCAAGGTCATATTTGCATTAAAAATGTCATAATTGAGCGAATGACACTTAATGACAGTTGTCATAAATATGCATAAAGCCTCCTTCATAGTCATGACATGTGTCGTGTCAGTCTTATGCACACTCCTTCAAGTAAAGTGTTACCAAGTAAGGACATATTATCTTGATGACCTGTAGGAAAGTTAATGCATTTGTTTTTGCTCATCTTTGACTCCAGAAAGCATTGAACAATAAGCAAAGTATTTCCATTCAACATTTGCAAGATGCTGAACTTCTTTTTTATAGTAAAAGTGGCTTCCTTAATTAGTTGTTGCCTTGCTAAGACAAATCAGTGTGTTTATGATTTATTTTCACCAAGCACTTCTTTTATTTGTGATGAAAGACACGGGGACGTTGAGACGAGTGCATTATAGAGACTATGTTTCAGTATTTTTGTCCAAAGTTTAAGATGAATCTGGAATCTGATGAACTGACTCTGTTTGTGCCAAACTTCTGTGCAAATGTGTTTGTTTTTTTCTAACTTGAATGAGTTGTCACGTTTTAGCGTCACACCAAATGCACCAAAAACCATTTTTTGTTTGGCGTTGTGTTTCTGAAATGTATTAAATCTTACTCTCAGGGTTGAGCAGGGTTCTTTTGTGTTGTTGTCCACATTCTTAATGTATTTATCTTGAACTGATTAAACCGAGCTGCTCAGTGTAATAAACTGGCTTCTTTTATTTTGCCTAACGTGATTCTGGTCTCATTTGTATTTGCTCATATGGCTGATTGATATGACTGGCAATCGTATAATTTTCCTGTATTTTCACATGTTTTCAGCCAGAGACTCAAACCTGCAAAAAGAAACACGTGCACATTTTAGTCAAGATTTATTTCCGACTAAATCTGACCTTACAGGAAGACAGTTGTATTGCAAAGACAGGGTTTCAGAGTGTGTTACCGACAGCTAAACCCAAATCAAAACTATCACCAGAAACCAAAGACGAGCCACAGCACGCAGTGACCGACCGCAACATCTCCTGAAGTAGAACATGTTCTGGAAGAGTAGTTGATGTAAGAACATGATATTATGTTCTTCTAGACTTCTGATGCAGTGACATGTCGAAGCTTTTACTCCCAATACATGTTGAAAGCTCATGCAGACGTGTAGCAACTAGTAACACTTTACAATAAGGTTCATTTAGTTAACATGACCTAAGAATGAACAATACTTCTACAGCATTTATTAATCTTAATTAATTGTAATTTCGACGTTTACTAATACGTTATTAAAATCAAAGGTTGTATTAGTTAACATTAGTTAGTTAACATTAGTTACTGCACTGTGAACTAACATGAACACACAATGAACAGCTGGATTATTATTAACTAACATTAACAAAGATTAATAACAAATGTATTGCTCAGTGTTAGTTAATACATTGACTAATGAACCTTATTGTAAAGTGTTACCAATAAAACGCATAAAGACAAACTGTAGGCTAGTAATTCCAATAAAAGCCCCTTGTGCGCAAGTCCTTCGCCCAGATAACAACATACAGTCTGAGAACGTTTCGCCAACGTTCCCATTAGGTTACGAAAGCGTTTGATCTGCGTGTTCTCCGAACGTTCAAAACATTCCGTTTCTTGGTTACGGAATGTTACATTTTATTGGAACGTTATACTTTTGAATGTTGTCTGAACATTCTAAAATAAGTTCTAAGTAACATTATTATTATTTTTAAAACACGCAGAGGACTGGCGCGAAATGTGTGGGGAAATCCATTTGATTGTAGTTTAAGTGAGAAATAATTTCAGTGCTCTGGTCAACCGCTATAGAGTGAGTGCAGTTTACAGGTCTCATAGAAAGAGAACGACGTGAGCGCGTGTGATTGGCAGCGAGTGTGTGTGTGCGGAACAAATAGCTCAATATGAGAGGCAACGAGAAACGCAAAGACATGTGAAATAAAATCACATATTGACATAAAATCACATTGATTAAAGTGGTGGAAATAACGGTTGATGGACACAGAACGGTAACAATTACACACACACCCGCGTGCAAACTCAAAATACATCATTAGTTTAAAATTAGATCTATTTAAATTGTTTTCATATTATAATAATATAATATGTAAATAATTTGAAGCATTATATCACTTCAAATACTTCAATTCGTTTTTTATATATATCATATTATATAAGGCCTATATTTTATTATATTATAAGCCTAAATAAAGAATCTCACACGGGTATTGTTTAGGGCTCATTGCCATTAAAAAGTTTGAAACCCCCTGCTAAAGAAAATATTGGAAATTCATAAGCAATAAACAATCATTTAACTTTGATGGTTTAATGCTTCCTGTACACAATTAATTGACTGTACAAAAACACTTTATGGTTTTCCCAAACCATCTCAGTGTAACAGCTTACTTTTCTTTCATACTATATTCTATTATTGTAAAGAATTGAACTGTCCTGCAGAAGATTTTGTAAATTATTTTTCATAGGATTTCTTGGTAAAGAGTGTACAGTTAACAGCACTGTAAAACAAATATCAGGTGACCTAAAATGTGCTTCATTTAGTGACTTCTTAATTTGTTAAGAAGCTTGTTTTCCAGAATATGTATATATTAATACCAATAAGTTACATCAAGGGTCAAATAAAATAGAAATGGTAGCCTACATTCAAGTTAAAAGTTACAACTGAATGTTGAAACAAAACCATTGTGTTTCTACGTATGCTGTACAGGTCAGGTATAAAGAATATTTTTGCTCAGGTGGCGAAAAATGTCGCCCAATAGAAAAAAGTTTTGCTCAGCAAGAAAAAAATTTAGAGGGAACATTGACCAGGAGTGTGTTTGTGTTTGCCGAAAGCATCGTTAGTTGGACTCAATACCAATGGCGCCACCAAGGGGTGGCCAGGGGTGGCCGTGGCCACCCCTGGCCGACTCCTGGCCACCCCACTGGCCACCCCAATGGCCACCCCAATGGCCAGTAGAAATTTTAGTAGCATCAGTTATGCATTTCATAAATAAGTCAAACATGTTCTTTAGTAAAAGAAGACGGGGAATTATGTGTCGTGACGTGCTTTTTAAGTGCCAAACGGTTACAGTATACTGTTTCAGCAGCTTTTTGATGTGTCTTTGCCACGTTTTGACAAGCAGGGATGCAAACAGCGCGCTTTTCGGCGCCTCCCGATTTTTTTCACTTCAGTTTGGGTGACAAAGTCATCTGAAGTCATTCCATAGCTTAATTAGAGGGACAGAAGTCTATTTACATCATTAAAGTATACGGAAACTCGTTTTCCCTCCTCTGCGGCTGTCAATCATTCTCCATTCATATTCAAACAGCGCGCGCGCCTCTTGGATGCACGTTAAAACTCTCTCCAATATGATATATTCACATTATAATGCATTATCTCTAGATAAAAGGCTGTAGATTTGCATAAAATTACTTTATTTTGTTGGAGTTTGTTGCTGTTTTTAATCGACTCACTACCGTGTGCTTGCTAGATCACACACATCACAAGGACTATGAATCGGCATCAAACGCACAATAACTGGCATTCAAAACTGTGAAACAAAGGAACAAATCGCACTAGGATTTGTGCGCTCGACATTTCTTCGCTTTGTGACGTGAACTTTTAAATGCGCACTTATGCAGCGCTGCACACTGTGACTCCATGTTGCTTTGAGCACATCATTCTGCACCCGCGATGCGCATACACGCTGTGTGCCTCTGTTTTTCATGTTATCATGGGTTTGCGCACTGAAATATAATTAAAAGCCAATATATTTAGTTATACCTAGCCTGCTCAATACATTTAAAATAAGCATAATTTAATTGCATATTATTTCTTTGTAGTGTAGGATATGCACTTCTGAATTCTTGACATTCATATATAAATATAAAATTGTGAAATGTATGATTGCCTGATTGAATTTTATAAGAAAACTAAAAGTAATTTGTTTTTATTAACATATTTAGATTTTATAAAATTACAGTGCAGATTTTTTCAAGAATTGATTTTTGCTGCTGATTTATACACTCATTAAGTTTATTAAAAATTCATAATACATTTATGTAATATTTAAAGGTGTTAACTGTAATCTTACACTGCAAAATAATAACTTAAAAAGAATTAAATTCATCACAATTATGTAAGTATCTGGAAATTTGCCGCGGGGCGAGGGCCCTTATATATATCATTATATATAATATAATATATATTAGTAGGGCCCTACTAATATCATTAGTAACATTAAATATAACACAATAAACCAAAGTATATCAGTAGGAGTTTCCTTAAGTCTTTCTGATAGTTTTCTACAGGCCGGTTTACTACAACAGTAGAATACAATTCTGAAATTATGGTTTATAGTTTTGGTGTGCCACCTCAAGATTTTAAGTGGCCCCATCTGGCCACCCCTATGAAAAATTTCTGGAGGCGCCACTGAGTTTAATTGTATTAATAAATGACAATTTTGCACTTATTTTATCTGTTAGCTCTCACTCGTTCCTACTCACTTATTACATGGCGCAAAAAATGTTGCTGCATACCCCTCTGACACTAGGTAGTTGCGCCCCTGATTGAACTGCTAGCAAATGTAAGCAATAGCGCCCGTCTAACGTTACATTCGTGAAGAAATCAAAACAATTGAGTGAAACAGCACACAGAAAACTCACAGAAGAAATATACTGAGGTAAAGATTCTATATATTTTTTTTATAACATGATTTAGTTTAACATAACACAAATAAGGGAGCTGTTTTGCTGAATATTATCACGATTGAAAATGTTACATTGAATTTATTGTTCAATAAACAAGTAGCGTAGATATTTATTATTAAGTTACTTACATTTTATACACAAACCATGTTAACTGTTTTTGTTCTATTTCACCGCCTCAAATAGTTCCACAGGAAAGCTACAGCAGCGCGGTGTTTTGTTACTGAATGATTCAGCGTTTTGAACGAATCTTTTGTATGAATGACTCACTAATTAAGACGCTCACTTGCCGCCACCTATTGGCGGTTTAGTTTAATGTTTAAGTATTGCATTTTTTTATTTGTATATTCAAACATTTATTTAAAACATCAATCTCAAAACATTATTTAATTGCAGTGCACATTATTTAATTTGATGGGTAACAGCCCTATAGTGTCTTATTATTATAACTGAATTTATTGATCAAATGTAAGAATTTGACAAGATAGATGACGATGCATACATTTAATAAGGTAATACAAATTTCCTTTTTTTTCATCAAATGAAAAAAAAAAATAGGGTTGTCCGTGTTTCAAAAATTTTATTTGGGTGCATAGGATGGCCTGGATGGGTGTAGGATTTCCCGGGCTGAAATTGTGTCCCAGTCCGGCCCTGATATAAACGCATAAATTGAATTAAACAACGCTAAACAAACGTTCTATTAATGTTACCGGAAGAATGTTTGTTCGTAACTTTGAGAGAACGTTCTGAGACGTCCTGTTAGCTGGGAACTTTTCATGACTTCCCTTTCATCCTGACCCAGACAGCAACCGTGTCGGCCCAGATCCGGCCTGCGCGGGATCCACATGTCCCGGATGTGGGCCGGATCTGGGCCGACACTGTTGATGTCTGGGGATCTGCATATTATGGGTTTCAGTAGATGACAGCAGATGTGTTTCACACGCACAGGCTTTATCAGGTAGTTCTTGATCTCAGTGAGAAATAAACAACAACAACAACAGCAGCGTACAAACACGACAACAAAACGAACGATCATTTGCTGGCTGGCTTGATGTTTTGCCCTATGTCATCTACTAAAAATTTCACTCTGAAACATTATGCAAGAAATTGTGACGGCAAAAAAATTCACATTACATCAATTCTCACAAATCTTAAAACACTTGTTTTCAATGTTTTCATCAACGTCATGCAGTTATTATTATGTTTGCTCGCGCACATCAGCGCTCTTTGTTTTGCATTTCAGTTTAAACCAATGTAGAAAACATATAAGATAATACTTTAAAGGGGGAACACCAAACAAAAAATATAGTAGGCAAAAAAGATGTCTTTTCAACCTGTGGATAATTGTATGTTGTTCACCACCACAAACTAGTAGTTTTTCTTTTTGCAACAGAAATATCATAAAGCAATCACAGCCAAACTCTTGAGAAATACTCTAAAACATCATGAATAAACTTTCATGAATAAATGTTCAATTAATGTTCGTCGAAGCAGCCGACCTTCAGCCACATGAACAATAAGTTTGGCACAACTGTGCTAAAGTACTAAAATTAAATAAAAAATATTGATGTTTGTTCATCAACTTAAAAAATATATATTTCTGAATACTATAGAATCCTGATAAATTAAGAACAATTAATTAAAAACAACAGTCTACAAGTCAATTTATAAACACATGCAATATCTGCGACACAAACCTCGGGAACACCTTTCGTGTGTTGCACGTACTGAACATTCAGTAAATCAGGATTTAATAACATCTAATTCGTACGCGGCAAATCTCGAACACACATTCATAAGTTCATCATCCGCTCTCATAAACGTCCCAGTTCTCACTGTTTGCTTCTTCACAGAAATGATTTTGATGAATTCCTCACAGGAATGAAGATCCCAGATATTCTCCTTTCTTTCTTTCTTTTTTTTTGCTTCATGATATATTGCTTTAGAGAGATTTGTGGGAAGCCCTCGTGTTTCTTCCCGAGCCGGAAGTGGATTCAAGCTTTCGATCCACTCGTTTACTCATTTAATTGCGGTATTTCACAGTTTCAGTGCAGCGTTTCTTTGTAGACTGTTTCTAAAGACGGAAATCTCTGTTAGGAATGTTAGTGGAGCGACCAGAGAATCAAACACACATCGAACACAAACTAAGGGTTTGTTTACACGACAACCATTTACTAAAAACGGAAATGTTCTTCTTCGCGTTTTTCTCGTGCAGACGACACCGTTGTCAAAACGATCCAGTTCACACGGATCCGTGAAAACCACTAACTTTCAGTTAAAAACAGTGTCGTGTAAACAGACCCTTAATATGTCTTGCGTTTAAATATGCGCTCACGTTTATCGTTGTTCAGCGAGTTTTCGCGGGCGAAATGCCGTCATTTCGAAAGAAATCCACGTCAACGGGAATTTCGCTAAAGATTTCGCTCATTTTCAAGTTTGTCACGTGAATTCGGCGTTAACGAACAGAAAGATGCTTGGTTTGGAAGAGACTTCTTATGTGTGAGCAGTTTCTGACGATAAACTGACATTTTCGCCCATTCAATTTAGCTGAATTAACGCTAATGTGACTGGAAGCCCGTTTTCATCACGTAAGGGAAAAAAATCTGTCTTTTGTAAATCATATAATTAACATAAAATGTCAAACTTACATACCAAGTCATAATTATGACACTACTTGAAATTCTGACCTAAACAGTCGAAATTCTGACTTAAAAAGTCAGAATTATGACATAAATCGAAATTATGAACAAGTCGAAATTCGGACATAAAAGGTCATAATTAGTCGAAAATATGACAAAGGCCCGGTTTCACAGACAGGGCTTAGATTAAGCCAGGATTAGGCCTAAATTCAATTAGGACATTTAAGTAGCTAAACTTGCCCTATATATATATTTAAAAAAAATTCTGATGTGCATCTTGAGACGAAACAGTGGCACTGACACATTTTAATATAATTTCAGTAAAAACAGATCAAACATGCATTTTAGTCTGAGACTAGACTTAAACCTTGTCTGTGAAACCAGGGGTAAAAGTTGCAATCATGACTTAAAAATAGTAATTATGATGTCATCATTTTGACTTTTTAATTCATAATCTTAACTTTTTAAATCTCATAATTTTGATGAGTCATAATTAAAACTGTCATAATTTGGACTTAAATCTCATAATTATGACTTAGTACATAATAAATTCGACTTTTTCTGTCATAATTATGAATCAGCACATCATAATTATGCCTTTTTAATCGCATAATTATTAGGGATGCATCGATATGAAAATTTTGGCCGATACCGATAATTCTTTATATTTGAAAGCCGATAACCGATATATTGGTCGATAAATTTAAATCCAAATTTTTATGTAATTTTTGAGAGCCTGATTACAAATACAAAACTCTCATCATGTCCCAACCACAAATGTTCTCATTATAATGTTATGTAGCCGATATGACATCGCTGCACATGTTGCACTTTACTGTATTTTCCTTTTAGAAAGTGATTCCACTCATATTTCACGCAATTCAAAACCATCATGTTGAACAGTGCGCATCTGAAGAGTCTCAGCTGACGGACATAATACATTATTTATCGGCTTTAATATATATCGGCCAAATTTTCTCATCAGGCCGATAACGATAACAATAACATTACAAATGAACATATATCGGCCGATACCGATATGGTGGCCGATATATCGTGCATCCCTAAACATTTAATTGTGTCGTAAACAGGCTTCCATATAATAGCGCTATATTGTACACACGTCTCCGTGTCATCGGTGCGCGCGTGTGTTGCGTGTGCGAGTGTGTGTGCGCTCACACACAGATCTCGATGGGCGTGGTGACGAGGATCCGGCTGCTTGCTGGACTGTCCCGGGCCGAGCGCTCGAAGCTGTTGGTGGACGAGACGGAGCTGTTGGTGGACACCGATGTGAAGAGGTGAGCCGATCCCGACTCCACACCGAGACTCGCCGAAGCCTTCGGAGACAAGCTCTGCTTCTTCATGCGGTCCACAAGCAGCTCCTCCTCCTCGGATGAAGAGTTCTGCGCCGACTGATGATGGTTTTCGCCGCTTTTCCCGTCTAGCATCCAACGGTGCCCGAAATGCGCGAATACTTCCTTAACGGAGCATCGGCGTTCCTGCTCCAACGCCAGGAGCTTCCTGAACATGCGGAGTGCTTCGTCTGTGAAGCGACGCCACTGAGACGGAACCGAATTCGTTCGCCGTCTCTGCCAGCGCACAAACTCCTCGTAGAACGAGTCGGGAGGCATGGCCTTTTCCCACGGGAAGTTCCCGGTGAGCATACAGAAGAGAAGCACTCCGAAGGCCCACACGTCTGTGCTGTAGTCCACGCTGAAGCCCTCGTGTTTCGACGAGTCGCAGAGCTCCGGTGCCGTGTACGGGATCGTGCCGCTCACGCGCTTCACCGGAGAACCGGAGCGCCGAGTCATGCCGAAGTCCGAGAGCTTGACCTTACGGCACTCCTTGTCGAAGATTAGGATGTTCTCGGGCTTGATGTCTCTGTGCACCAGCTGCTTGGAGTGGAGGTAGTCCAGAGCGATGGCCACCTGATGCACACAGCGCTTCGCCACCGGCTCCGGGAGACCCACCTGTGCACACACATGCAGCGCACGTTTATATACAGCGCTTTCACAACACACATCATTTCAGAGCAGCTTTACAGAACATGCAGGAGTCCACATTACAGTGTACAGTGATCTGTTATCAGAGGACACTGTCTGAGTTATGCATTTCAGAAATGTACATATACAAAATCACAGTTGCGAAAAATGTATTAATTTAAACAATGTAATAATTTAAGGCAGAAACAATGAGCTCATTGAAGTAATGAAAACTTGTTTGTTAACAAACATAAGCAATAATCCGAGTAATAATCCATATACCATGGTCTGGGTGAATACTCGATTCTGATTGGCTGCAGGGTGTCCATTAAAAAGTGATCGAGGACACCTAGGAAAGGAGTTCTGGTGAAACTTACTGTTTACCGTTCGAAATTAATAAATAAATGCACTGGCTACATCAGCTGTGAGTAACCATAGCAACAGGCAGTCACAGTATCCGTTTACCATTTATTGTATCAAAACAAACATCTAGTTAGCCGTTATACTATGCCTACCTGTGTGTTTTAATTATAGGTTAAAAAACCAAAGTGTAACACCCATGGCTAGACAATCCTAACTTACAAGAAAAGAAATACGTTAACGTTCTGGCTCGTAAGTTAGCTAAACTGAAAGGTTCTCCAAGCTGAGCGCACTATAAATATCTCCGGTTGCTCAATAAACCGTCAGGCGTAATCAGGGAAATCAAGTTATTGTTTGTAAAAACTTTAGATTTCGATTTAAAAAATAATTAAAATATAAACGAATGTTTTAAAAATGTGTTATTTGGCAAGTGACCATGGTATAAGGGGGTTAATGCCCTTCGAGGTGTCCATGTCTAGGTATTAATGGCATTCGCCGTCGTCCATTAATACCTGACAATGGACACCTCGCCGGGCATTAACCCTTACATAATGGGAGTGATTCGTTGCTGGGATTCTATTACCACAACCTATCTTTACTTTATTTTACGACGCCCTCTTTGTTTCTATATTCCGCTGGACACGTTAGCCTGGCTCCGCCCTCATACGTACTTCCGCTCAATTTTCATTTTCCTTCAGTACTACGTCTGGGATTGTGGTGTATTCTTTGGTTTTCTCCAGTCAGTTTTACCGGTCCAATCAGTGAACAGAGGGAGTGTCTGAGAACGATGACGTTGATGTCGTGCGCTAGTTTGAGTCGTCATTCGTCACGGCCAAACGTCAGCGATTGGTAATGGCAGATCTAGAGTGACTCTGGGCAGATCCAATAGTTTTAGACTTCAACAGAGGAAGACGCTTGTCAATGGAGTGAGGCCAGACTCTCTGAACAAATGAAATGTACGAGAGTCTGGTGGGACCAGGTTATGAACGCGGGGCGTAATAATAAAAATAATAATAATAATTGGGGGCTCGTCCGGGATCAAACAGAACTAAAAGGGAGAGAAAAAGTACACAGAGCAATAGAAAAGATTCACGTACGCAGGTCATAACACACCGACACAAGGATCATCACCATCATTTAACTTAATATCCAACAATATTATTGATCTCCTGCATTGACAGCATTATATGAGAACTGAACTGAGCTGGACGATAACATCACCGAGCGGCTATATACAGTATATAAACGAACTAATACCTTTTTACAACAGAAATGAAGCATCACTGAACTTACTCAAGCTGGACTGAGACGCTATTCTCTTCTGGAAACACACTTAGTTGCATTATTCTCCTGCTATCTCTGTAAAGCTGCTCTTAAAACACTCTGTGCTGTAAATGACAGGAGAGATGCAGCTTCTGTTCTTGTGTTTGCGGTGCCATTTTATTCGTATCAGTCTATAGTATTCTGATTGATTGAAGTAATTGGTTAAATTGAAGTATTTTACATAAAAGACAACACAGACACATTCAAAGCTACAATATGTAATTGTTTTTCGCCGCTAGGGGTCGCTAACCTCTTACAATAACAGAGGCGTAGATTGATGACGCAGTGAATAAGCGGAATTACTGAACTTGTCGTCATGCCAATGGATCTAATAATGTTTATGGATGAGTGAATACATGATGTTTTTATCACGACTGGGATGAAGTAGAGCGCGAGTGCTAATGAGAGACAGATCTCAGCGCCACACGCGAGTCCCGCGGATATAAAGCAACGAGGACATTTAATCCTACCAAACTAACGTTACCCGCAAGTGCTGATTTACTCACACAGGTCAGTTTATTAGACGAATTTAACTTGTAAGGTAACGCAGCGCTGATTCACTTGCTCTACACTATCACACTAAACTGCATTTGAGTGTGTTAAAGTTATAAAGTCATTCTATGTGTTAGTTTGTTGGCTATATGAGACTAGCAGTGCGGTAGATCAACATTAGAATAACATACAGATCATATTATAACATTTCATCATGTTGTACATTTGCTCACCTGTCTAATAAAGCTCATGCGAGAGTGGCGTCTCTGTCGAGTCGAAGTTAGCCGCACGCTAGCTCTCGGCATCTCGAAAATGCCACGCTGATATTGATCCTCGTTTTAGCTCTCCTTTTGTCCCAAAGTCTGCTTGCCACGATCCATAATGTTTGAACGAAACATCAACAGCGTGAGCGTACCGCTAGACGTAACGCTGTTGTCCACGTCTGTCGCCATGGTTACTACGGCAGTACGAGCGGAAACCAGGGATAACGCGGATAATACGTCAGTGACAGGCGACGCGTGAACAGGGACGAGCCATTATTTAAAATGGGAGTTTCTCTGAAATTAAAAATCTTTGGAGACTTTTGGGATATTGTAAGTACACAACTGCAGGAAACATATCACACTGCGCAAGTGATTTTTGGATATTTTATTACAAAATTATTACATATTGTACCTTTAAGGTAATTGTCTTTACAAAGGTAAAAAAAAGCTCCAGGAAAGCACTGGAAAATGATGGATTGTTAGATGCTTCTGATTACCTGTGGAGGAATGATATCGAACAGGTCTCCAGACGGCGCGTATTCCTGCGCAAAAACATAGTACTCCTCCGTTTCAAACGCAATGCCAAACATGTTGATGACGAAGGGACATGGAGAAAGATAGAAGGAGATGCTGTACTCCCGCAAGAAACTCTTCAGCTTGGTTGTCTTCTTCTTTAGGAACTTCAGAGCCATCTTGGCTCCTGTAGATCGAGGAGAAACACATGCGGATTAGTTTATTAATCTCTCAGATTACGGCACCTGCTATAAACCTCACGCATGAACAATTAGACCATGAGACGGAAAACAATGAACTACTTTACAAAGCACATTAATATTCAATGACAAAAATAAACACACAAATATCAATAACAAGACGCCGCTGCTGCTTTGAGATACGCAATAGTTCTGGTCGGATCTTTGTTTGGATCTATTTTCGTTGGTAAAACAGAACAAAAACAGTCAATATTGTAAATAATTTAATATTAACTACATGTTTATTGGACTAAAAATTATGAGTATTAATTGTATTGTGACAAAATGACAAATCATGATAAAAATAAATACACAAATATCTTTTTCATCCGACATCATTCCTAAATATTTCATCAAGTTGGTTTGGAACGGCGTTATTGTGAGCTAGATGTTATTTTTGTGTATTTTCATTTTAAGTTTACTAATTTTGTTGAGTGTGTTTGTCATTTTCATTCACTTTAGTTTTTTTGTTATATCTTTGACTATACAGTCATTTGTTTTGTTTCCGACTGAATCAGTGTGTATAAAAGGCTTTGACATTTCTCGGTGCCTGCCCCTTTAAGACGCGTCTTCTTCTGTGGTTACGGTAGCGGAAGTGCGTAGCTAGTGTGTTGGGATTTATTTGTTTTTTTATCAGACTACAATGACAATACTGGATATTGGAATGTTCTGATGAGCACTGCTGAAGCTCAATACAGTTAAAGGAAAAAGAAAATGAATCTCCTCGTCTTTATTCCTGTGTCCTGACCGATACACCATCCTGTTTACTGGCTGAAAACTTTGATGAACTAGCCCTACTTGATTAACTCACTAACACAGCGTTTTGAATGAATTGGTTGAGTAAATGATTCAATGAAACAGTCAATTGTTTATTTCCCAAATGAATCAATGTTTTTGAATGATTCAATGACTCACTCACGTTTCATTTTCTGAATGAATGTTTTCTAAAAGGATTGGTTGAATGAATGATTCAGTGACTTATTCATAAAGGCATCTGTCATCATTACTACTGGAGTAATGCTGTTTATTAAGTTGCTTTAAGATGTTTATTAATGCTTTCCTGTAGCTCACACAGTAGAGCGCCTGCAACGCCACGGTCATGGGTTCGACTCCCAGGGAAAGCAAGAACTGATAAGAATGTAAATGTGTGCCTTGAAATGCAATGCAAGCCCCTTTGGATAAAAGCGTCCGCCAAATGCATAAATGTAAATTAAGTTATATTTTTATTTTATTTATTTTAGTACATTCAATTGAAACAAATTTTTTACATTTGATTTTATTTCAGTTAAAGTCCCCCTGTAGTCAACAATTTTATCCATTAGAACTCATCTTTGATCACCAAAATTACATATTTAAACATTTTTGCCTTAAAATATCTTGAATGTAACTCGACACCCTCACCTCATTTAGTATGCGCGGTTCTATGAATATGCAAATGAGCCCCGCCTCCACTCACTCACTCAGCTCAGAGATCCACTGGTTGACGATCACACGTTGATCTGATTGGTTACAAGGTTGTTTGTGACGTCAGAAACACCAGCGATTTCAAACCGTGTTTTTGAGACTGTCTTTGGTTCACTGCAGTTTTAAGCAGGAAATACTCAGCAATGCTGTCGACTTATGAACTTACACACGGTGTGTCTTAAAGCATATTAAAAACACATAAACAATATTAAAAGCTGGATTTTCACCACAGGGGGAGTTTATTTGATTATGTTGTTACGTACTCGTACGTATTCAAAGTGTTGCAATATGGAGATGTGTGTAGTTTGGTGTTGTTGTTGTGGTGTGTGTGTTTCAGGTCTTCGTTGAATCAATCTACCACCTGTCAATCTTAATGAAGGATGATGACGTTTCGGTTCACCTCATCCAATCACATCTCGCCACTTCATTCAAATGCCCGTGATCACTTCCATGTCAACAGCTGTGTGCTCACTTTTGTTTGCTGCGCTTGTTTGACTTTCTGTCAATGATTTGACTGTGTGTCTAACATTCGAGTTCTGTTTAATTTTTTGCATTGTGTTTTGAGTATACTGTTCAGCCTGATCAGTTTACACGGAGTGTGTAAAGTGGGGAAGAGAGCAGGTTAGTAGGTCGCGCGACATACATTTTGCACTTAGGAGGTTTTGGATTATGTTAGACACACCAGTTTAGGAGAGTGCCCACTTTGTAAGTTTTGTTGTTTAGTTAGTGTAGTTTAGTTAGAGCGTCTTGACGCCGAAGATTTCTTTTTTACATTTTTTGTTTGGTAGTTAGGTTAGTCGAATTAACTTTTAACTAGTTTGTTTTGTTTTATTGATTTTCTTTGATTTGGCATCTCTCGTGCGCTCGCCTTCCCTCCTTGTGTTTTTGTTTGTGTTTAAAGTCGTTATTTTGTTATTGTTCGTATTCATTGTTTGTATATATTGTAAATATTATTTTCTTAATTCACTCTTCGTGGCACTGTGGATTAATAAATCCTTTTTGAGCTGAGTTCTGAGGTCGGCTTCTTTTTCTTGCTCTGTCCTGTACATTGAGGTATACACACACAGTTTTTAAAAAGTGTTATGCCCTTATTTCCCTAGACATCGTAAATAGGGACGTAACAATGTTTTAGGAGTGTATTTGAAGTATTGAGAACAGTGGCGATAATAACCCAGGTCTGGCCTGTGCTGTACCTCTGCTCTTATGGATGACGAGGTCCACCTTCCCATAAGTCCCCTTGCCGAGCTCTCGTATGACCTCATAGTATTTGTTGACCTCGACCTTCTCCAGGTTTTGAGCTGCGAAGACCTGCAGTTCCTCGAGGATATCAACGCACACACGAGGGACGACGGGAGAAGAGCTCATTCTGACGGAGGAACAGCTCATGAAAACCTGCAACACACACAACAAGCAAACGCATGTCAGTCTGAGAGAAACACTCGCGACTGCTTTACGCTCGCTCCGCCGCAGGGCCTGTCCTCATCCTGCAGATCACACACACACACACACACACACACACACACACACACACACACACACACACACACACACACACACACAGGGACTTCACTTAGCCTGATCTAACCCAATATTATCCACGTCTCAGGAGTCTCGCGGCTCGCTAGTCCCTCCAGTTTTTCGCGATTCTGTGATCGCTGAATGCAACGCAAAATCGCAATTTTTTGCGATCCTGCATAATTCCTAATTTAACCGCAAAATAATCACAAAAATTCAAAAAAAGACCTCACAAAACATTAAATTATAATCACCCTATTGAAATATATCTAGTTAATTAAAGTTTCAATGCATTTTTACGTGGATACAGATGTTGCGCACGCGTGATGTCTGTGAGCGGTCTGTCGGAAACATTGCGAAAGAAAAAGCGTCTCTCCTGCCCTCTCAGCGCACAGGTTTTCATTGGGCAGGACGGCAAACTTATTAACGCGTTTAACATGATTGAATGACATAACAAAAAGTATGATATGCTCGATGGTACTAAAAAGAATTATTAAAAGCGCAGTATGCCGTGAAAGAGAACTAATTTCAGCCAGTCGAGTGACAGTCTGTCTCTGACTGCAAGTGTGTGTGTGTGTGTGTGTGTGTGTGTGTGACTGACTGACTCACTGCGTGTCACCGCCTGTCAGCCTAGTTAGAATATTGAATTCTCTTTATAGTGCTTGAACAAATACACATAGCTACAATTACTTCAAAATATTCATCTTGGCAAGTATTTACGTAAAACAATAACTGATTGGGACATTTGTCATTACTGTAGTTGGTCTTAAAGTGACAGTAACCTAATTTACCTGCTGTTGTCAGTGTTGTTAATGTTAATCAAGCAACAACAATAGGCTACAGCACAATTAAAAAAAAAAAGAATTTGATTAGACCAAATAAACAAGCTTTATGCATTTTGTTTGTGATTTGTGTCATGTATGACTATTGTGCATCTGACATAATACTATTATGGTAAATGTGATGTCCTAATTATAAAATATAAAAATCGAAAAATTTTTCACAAATTTCTGGAAATTACCACCACAAAATCAGTCATTTTGATCGCAAAAATCACACAAAAAAATCGTGAAATCCTGGAGGGACTGGTATTATAAATCCTCATGGGCTCTGTCTGGAAGATTTATAATCCGTTACATTTTAAAGAAGAGATCGGCCTGACCTGCTTTTGTAGGAGTAAAATGGTCAAATAAGTTTTAAAATAAAATAAAAATTGTTCTAGAAGTTCTCAGGGTGTCTACAGATATAAACAAGTTCAACTTAAGACTATTAAAGAGCTTTTTAATGTCACCTTGTGTGAAATTTAAGACCAAACCTGTGATGGAATTACACATTATATTACATATACGTATATGTAATTTTTAATGTTTACTGTAAAAAGAAAACAAAACATCATCGCTGTCATAAAGGCTATTTATTACGATGATATACAGTGAACTTTTCATATCAGCAGATAATATCCCATACAAAAGAGCGCACAAAAGCAATGCATCACTGAGATTTTTGGTTGTGTAAACAGTTTATTCTGAAGAAATATAAGCTTTTACATACTTGAAT
Organism: Tiaroga cobitis; assembly: GCA_030578255.1. Taxonomy (NCBI): domain Eukaryota; kingdom Metazoa; phylum Chordata; class Actinopteri; order Cypriniformes; family Leuciscidae; genus Tiaroga; species Tiaroga cobitis. The sequence continues at coordinate 1,264,652 of CM060602.1, forward strand.
CTGCACATTTTAGATTTTTACCCTAGGCCATTTTTTTTTACCTTATTATTTAACCTTATTAAATGTATGCGTGATCTTTCATGTCAAATTCTTACATTTGATAAATTAATTCAATATGCACTATAGGGCTGTTATCAATACATAAAGTTATGAGATTAATATTTTAAATACATGTTTGAATATACAAATAAGAAATGTTGGACAAATGCATACTTTTAAACCAGAACTAAACCACCAGTAGGTGGCGGCAAGTCACTTACTGAGTGAATCATTGAGTCATTCATTCAAGCGATTCGTTTGAAACCCTGAATCATTCATTAAAAAAACAAACTTTGAGATACGCAATAGTTCTGGTCGGATCTTTGTTTGGAACTTTTCGTTGGTAAAACAGAACAGAAACAGTCCATATTTAAGTAATTTAATATTAACTACTTGTTTATTGAGCTAAAAATTATGAGTATGAATTGTATTGTGAGTAATTGATGAGCAATTAATAATGAGTTAATTACATTTTGAACAAAATATAGCCAGTAACGTTGTCTATTTGTGGTGTTTCCTGAATGAATTAGTGTTTTGAACAAATGATTGAATGATTGAATGATGGTTGAATGAATGATTCAATGACTCGCTCATTTGTTTTATTCCCAGATCAATCAGTGTTTTTGAACAAATCAGTTGAATAAATGATTCAATGACCGAATAAATCAGTCTTTGTAATGAATTGGTTGAGAGAATGATTCAATGACTCCGGAATGTATCAGTGTTTTTGAACAAATCAGTAGAGAAAATGATTCAATGACTCAATGACCGAATAAATCAGGCTGTGTCCGAAATCTCCCACTACTCACTATATAGTGGACTATATAGTGAGCTTGCCATTTTGTAGTGCTGTCCGAATGTATAGTGATGATTATTATACCCTATATAGTCCACTCAATGTATCCCAGAATGCATTTTGAAAAGTAGTGTACAACCGATGGTCACTAACCCAAGCCCTACATACCATCATGCATTGCGCTGATCGCAAAAATGGCGGATGGACGTCAAGGAGAGTAGCGCGACAATACGAATTTGTCATACAAATGTAAGTTATATTCTTTTATTTATGTTTATAAGTTATAATCATGTGTGGAGTAACGCATTATAACAGAAACGGCCAGAAATGACTTTTAATTTGACAATTTTGGAGAAATAAGCTCAATATAATGTAAAATCTATTTAGCCCAGAGCTGGCTCGGCACCAGCTGACAGATGATGGAGCGTTTAAATAGTGCGACAGTAATGCCGTAATCAACGGCGCCGAGAGACGATCGAGTAGTGTCCGAAAGTGGTGTTTCTATTATGCTGGTGAGCTCACTATATAGTGCTCTACTCCCTACCCCCTACATAGGGGTTAGAGAGTAGTGGTTTGAGTGGAGATTTCGGACACAGCCTCAGTCTTTTGATTGAATTGTTTGAGAGAACGATTCGATGACTCAGTCACTTGATTCATTCCGGAATGAATCAGTGTTTTTGAACAAATCAGTTGAATGAATCTGTGTGTTGGACTTACAGCGGCGCTGTGCAGACCGATAGATAAGAAAAATTATATTGAGTTACTACTTGCGTTGAAAAATAGTAAAGCAAAATGCACTAGGTCTATGTGAAGCTTTTATGCTATTTATATGATGATCTCATACCTGTTCCTTTTTCTGTTTATATTATTTTCTTTTCTTTTTCCCCTTTCTTTTTACTTGTATTATTATTTTATATATCATACTGTATATTTTATTTGACTATTTGTTGTCTATATTTGTTAAAAAAATGTATACTATGTGTTTGACTATATGTTTATTATTTGTAATGTATTTTTTTTTAAACAGTAAAATCAGTATATGCAGCGCCGCTTCACGCCGAACACACCTAACAATTTAATTATTCAATCACTTGTTTTATTCCCGAATGAATCTGTGTTTTTGAATGAATCAGAACTAATTCCGTTTACATTTATGAAATTACGTTTATGAGTGAGTCATTGAAACATTCACTCAACTTTGACGTAAACATAAACGTAATTTGTCGCCACCTACTGGAGTAATGATGTAACCTGCAGAAAGAGTCACTGAAAAAGACTCAACACACACACACACACACACAATCTGACAGTCTGACACAACAAACACAGACAAGCGAAATGATCCAATCTGTGAAAAATCCCAGTGCTATTGGATGCTTATATCAGCACGCTTGAAACTACTCAGCCAATCAGATTCGAGAGCTAACCGAATCAGCCACAAGTCATTGGCTGATAATGTCAAAATAGTTCAATTACCCACAATGACTTAGTCTGGCTTATATATCGGTTGGGTCGATCACTAGTTGTATAAATGTAAAAGTGCCAGTGCATCAGAAGTGCAGGTTAGACAGCCATGATGGAAGTCAAGTTACATTTATTTCTACACAATGCAAAATTTTTCAAAGCAGCTTCACAGTAATAAACAGGAAAATAACTGAATTAATGATGCAAAATCCATCCATTATCCAGCTAAGTGGAACAGCTTTCTTATGATCTTATGATCGCATTAGACCTTACATGTCACGACACCCAACTTCAGCACGCACAAAAAACATCATGAGATTTTCACATTGTCTGAATAATGTGTGTTAAACTCACCAACGCAATGCTAAGGTGTTCTGGGTGTTTGCCAGGGCACTGGAATGTGGGCTGTGTTTATGAGATAACTCATCTCTCCTCAACAAACTGGAGGACTTCAGGCCATTCAACAGTGCAGGATGAGTTACATAGCAGAACTCAGTGGTCTCGCGGTCTGGAAGTCTGATTCACAGCAGGACTTTATAAAGAGTGCAATATACGCCGGGAATAAAGCCGGGCTGGTGCAGAATACAGCAGGAATAAAGCCGGGAATAAAGCTGTGCTGGTGCAGAATACACCGGGAATAAAGCCGGGCTGGTGCAGAATACACCGGGAATAAAGCCGGGCTGGTGCAGAATACACCGGGAATAAAGCCGGGCTGGTGCAGAATACACCGGGAATAAAGCCGGGAATAAAGCTGTGCTGGTGCAGAATACACCGGGAATAAAGCCGGGAATAAAGCTGTGCTGGTGCAGAATACACCGGGAATAAAGCCGGGCTGGTGCAGAATACACCGGGAATAAAGCCGGGCTGGTGCAGAATACACCGGGAATAAAGCCGGGAATAAAGCTGTGCTGGTGCAGAATACACCGGGAATAAAGCCGGGAATAAAGCTGTGCTGGTGCAGAATACACCGGGAATAAAGCCGGGCTGGTCCAGAATACACCGGGAATAAAGCCGGGCTGGTGCAGAATACACCGGGAATAAAGCCGGGAATAAAGCCGGGCTGGTCCAGAATACACCGGGAATAAAGCCGGGCTGGTGCAGAATACACCAGGAATAAAGCCGGGAATAAAGTCGGGCTGGTGCAGAATACACCGGGAATAAAGCCGGGAATAAAGCTGTGCTGGTGCAGAATACACCGGGAATAAAGCCGGGCTGGTGCAGAATACACCGGGAATAAAGCCAGGAATAAAGCCGGGCTGGTGCAGAATACACCGAGAATAAAGCCGGGAATAAAGGCGGGCTGGTGCAGAATACACCGGGAATAAAGCCGGGAATAAAGGCGGGCTGGTGCAGAATACACCGGGAATAAAGCTGTGCTGTTGCAGAATACACCGGGAATAAAGCCGGGAATACGCCGGGAATAAAGCCGGGAGTAAAGCCGGGAATAAAGCCGTGAATAAAGCTGTGCTGGTGCAGAATACACCAGGAATAAAGCCGGGAATAAAGTCGGGCTGGTGCAGAATACACCGGGAATAAAGCCGGGAATAAAGCTGTGCTGGTGCAGAATACACCGGGAATAAAGCCGGGCTGGTGCAGAATACACCGGGAATAAAGCCAGGAATAAAGCCGGGCTGGTGCAGAATACACCGAGAATAAAGCCGGGAATAAAGCTGTGCTGGTGCAGAATACACCGGGAATAAAGCCGGGAATAAAGCTGTGCTGGTGCAGAATACACCGGGAATAAAGCCGGGAATAAAGGCGGGCTGGTGCAGAATACACCGGGAATAAAGCCGGGAATAAAGGCGGGCTGGTGCAGAATACACCGGGAATAAAGCTGTGCTGTTGCAGAATACACCGGGAATAAAGCCGGGAATACGCCGGGAATAAAGCCGGGAGTAAAGCCGGGAATAAAGCCGTGAATAAAGCTGTGCTGGTGCAGAATACGCCGGGAATAAAGCCGGGAATAAAGCCGGGAATAAAGCCGGGAATAAAGCCGGGAATAAAGCCGGGAATAAAGCTGTGCTGTTGCAGAGTATGCTGGGAATAAAGCCGGGAATACGCCGGGAATAAATCCGGGAGTAAAGCTGGGAATAAAGCCGGGAATAAAGCTGTGCTGTTGCAGAATACACCGGGAATAAAGCCGGGAATACGCCGGGAGTAAAGCCAGGAATAAAGCTGTGCTGGTGCAGAGTATGCTGGGAATAAAGCCGGGAATACGCCAGGAATAAAACCGGGAGTAAAGCTGGGAATAAAGCCGGGAATACGCCGGGAATAAAGCCGGGAGTAAAGCTGGGAATAAAGCCGGGAGTAAAGCTGGGAATAAAGCTGTGCTGGTGCAGAGTATGCTGGGAATAAAGCAGGGAATAATATTGCCAATAATGCAATAAGACTGCAGCGCATAATTCATAATGACCTCATCTTTCAAAATATACACAGTGTAACCATTTCTGCACTAAGTCGTGTACTTGCGCGCCACAGAATAAGAATGAAGCAAATTTACAGAGTTCCTTTCGAGAGAAACACAGAACGTGTAAAGCAACTGCGATATGACTGTGCAGGTAAGCTATAGTGTCATTGGTTCTGAATTTGGAAGTGCATACTGTAGTGCTGTGCATGGGCCTGATGTGTTGCATTTGTTTTGTCTTGTCCAGAGAGTGAAGGAACTAGAAGCAGATGCCATGGGACATGAGCTACTTTTTGTAGATGAGGCCGGTTTTAACCTCAGTAAAACCAGGAGACGTGGCAGGAACATTATTGGACACCGTGCCATCATCAATGTCCCAGGACAACGTGGTGGTAACATAACCATGTGTGCAGCTATAAGCCAAAATGGTGTTGTTCACCATCATGCAACCATAGGCCCATACAACACTGCACACATTATTGCATTCCTGGACACCTTACATGACATGCTCACTGTTCAGAGACCAGAGCATACCCGATATGTCATCATATGGGACAATGTTAGTTTCCATAGGGCTGCTTTGGTCCGCAACTGGTTTACAGACCACCCATTCTTCATGGCACTCAACCTCCCTCCATACTCTCCATTCTTAAATCCCATCGAGGAGTTCTTCTCTGCCTGGCGCTGGAAAGTGTACGACCGTCATCCTCATCAACAGGCAGCCCTTTTACAGGCAATGGAGGAGGCATGTGGAGATATTGACCAGGCATCATGTCAGGCCTGGATACGGCATTCAAGGAGATATTTTCCCCCGTGCCTTGGACTGGAGGATATCGCATGCGATGTGGACGAAATTTTGTGGCCGGACCCAGAAAGACGACATGATGTAGGCTGATTGTTTTTTTTTTGTGTGAAATTACTATTTTGTGTTCTGACTTTGTCTTGGTTTTGATGAGTGTGAATAAACACCAATACTTGAAGTTTGGATCCTTGTATGTTTACATGACACTATAACAAAAGTATGACCTCAAATTGACATCTGTACACAGAGAAAGCAAAAGCCAGATGTGTTTTGTATTCATACCATCAGTGTGTAGTTGGCACATTGTGTGCTTAGTAGATGATGGCTTGTGTTTACTGTTTGATACGAAAACACCATTTTTACGAAGGTGTGAAGAGTTAATCTAGCTGTGTTCACTTTTGCAAGAGAACTACGTTTTGATAATTGGGTGAAAGGTTTTCTTATTTGTGTGTAGAGTTTTGCAAAAATAGCCAATAGTTACAAAAAATGTGCTTAAGCAATCAGAAAAAACTGTAATTCGTCTTTTATTCACAGATTAAAGGGTTAGTTCACCCAAAACTGTAAACTCTGTCAGTAATTACTCTCCCTCATGTTGTTCAACCCCGTAAGACTGTCGTTCATCTTCAGAACACAAATTAATATATTTCTGAATAAATCTGAGAGCTGGATCACTCCTCCAGAGGCTTCTAAGGGATTGAAACTTGCCGGCCCAGAAAGTTATTAAAGACATCGTTAAAATAGTCGGAGTGACTACAGCGGCTCAAACTTAAGTTTATCAAGCGACGAGAATATTTTCTGTGCGCAAACTAAACAAATTATTTATTCAACTATTCATCTTCTTCTCTGTGGGCCTCGAGTGCGTTCGCGTAGTGTAACAGCGCAGCGCTTCTGGGTTGTACGTCAGAACGTAGGCTCACTATTGGCTGACGCTGGTCATGTGTGTGTGAGTGTGTGACGTACAAAGAAGCGCTGCGCTGTTACACTACGTGAACTCACTCGAGGCCCACAGAGAAGAAGATGAATAGTTTTTTTTTTTTCGTTTGTTTTTTATGTCTTTAATAACTTTCTGGGCCGGCAAGTTTCAATCCCTTAGACGACTATGGAGGAGTGATCCAGCTCTCAGATTTAATCGAAAATATCTTAATTTGTGTTCCGAAGAACCACAACCGTTCACCGACTGATGTGCGAGTTGATGAATGTTTTTATGTGAATAAAAGCCTAAATTCAATCTGTTCATCATATAAAGCGACCCGAGTCTCTTTGGACGATCGCTTTAGGAACTTTTTGATGCGTCAAAGTTTCAGTTGCGTAGACTGTCAATGGAGGGACGAAAAACTCTCAGATTTCATTAAAAAGATCTTCATTTGTGTTCCGAAGACGAACGAAAGTCTTACGGGACACGAGGGTTTGTAATTAATGACAGAATTGTCATTTTTGGGTGAACTATCTCTTAAACTAGTTTTCTGTCATTTAATGCCAAAGAAAAAAACACAAAGTATAGTGTTATAAATGTACATTACAATGTTAACTGTGAAACATGTCATCACAGTCAGTGAAAAGGGATTGCTCTGTTTCTTGGAGATCCTGACCAGCAACACTGACTCAACCAATGGTGTGCGTTCGGGGGCGGGGCTACCAGTCTGAACAACCAATGGGAAACGAGTGGGAGACATATTTAGAATTTCATGATACTACTAACACTGAAATTGTACACAAATGCAACAAATGCAGTTTTTTTCAATTTATGCTCTATTAAAAAACGGAAAAAAAAAACTAATTTCGACACTGTTTCGTTATCTTAAATTATGCCTTAATAACTTTATCAACTGAGCCGTACGTCTTCCCTCAACATTTCTTTCAATTTCCCAAGATCACCCAATCACAGAAGACACTAACATGATCAGCTCAAAGTGGCGGAATCATTTTTGGTCCCAAATTTGTATAACTTTTACACTGTATGAAGAATATTTGGATATAAAATGTCACAGTTTACTTTATTTTGCTCTCCTCACTTACAATGAACTATAGTGTCCTGCACACACTAGTAAACAAATATCAAAAATGATATCTGGTGTCAGAATAGTGTTTGGTTTGACTGTGTGTTACTCCAAGGCACTTCAAAGAATATAATTGGAAGTATAATCTACAGTATTACCCAAATATTGGTGTTTGTTTATAATAAAACGCTGATGAAGAATGAGCACGCACATGCATCTCTAGCCGGGGACAATACTGTTGTTTATATGGCGAATGAAGAGAGGAACAGGAGGTCGTGTGGAGAAACGGTGTTGTTATAAAGTGTGACTCTCTCGTGCGTGTGTGTTAACGCCACAGGAGTGTGTGAGAGGAGAGCCAGAGACACAATAAAGCCATCGCACATGATTCATTCATTTCTCCCAAATGTGCAAGCGCTGTTGTCCAGTGTGATCGTGCAAATCGGTGTGTGTATCTATCTTATAGAAAACGCATGTGAAGAGCTGATTGCATGTGTGTGTGTGTGTGAGGCGTTCAGCAGCAGTGAGTGTAAATTGCACTGATGTTCAGCATCAGCATCCGAACTCTTATTCGTCTATTTCCCCGAGTCGATCCGCTCATTTCTCATCCGGTCTCTGACAGCTTCCATTTAACGGTGTTGAGTTCTGGGTGACCTGCGGATACCTGCACACTCATCCTCTCCGCACTGAGAACACACACACACACACACACACACACACACGCACACGCACACACACACACACACACACACACACACGCGCGCGCGCACGCACACACAGTGCTGTCTGCAGTCTGCAGCCTCACACACACACACTCGCTCTTCTTAAAGGGGGAATACGTTTAGGACAAAAGGAATATCATCCATGCATATCCAGAACAAATACAAAAATTGAATTATATATATATATATATATATTTTTTTTTTTGTTAGCTGGATAATACTTTTATTTTAAAAAATATGTTTTTTCTTTTATGGTTATTATTATTTATTTATATTAATTATAATGCAAAAAAAAACATTTTTTTATTATTATAATAATTTATTATATATTACGACAATGTATTATTATTATTAATCCAATTGGCTCAACAAAGTGAATACAAATAATAGAGGTATTATTATTATTGCTCATGCTCATTCTATCAGTGCTTATATATTAATTAATAAAAAACATATGTAATTATAGTAATAACACCATTATTATTATTTTCGTTAATTCCCTAGCAGCATCCGGATATTATTCTGCAGTGATGTTTAAGGTCGTCTGGCAGCGATTATAATTATTCATATTCATATCCCCCCATCATTCCAGAGCAGGACAGTCATTGTAATCGAGCATCGGTGTATCGACTGCTGCAATGCAATAATACTGTTGACATCGAGCGGAATGCACTCACCAAACCATGAAATCCGTCCAGAACACCAGCGCTTCTGCTTCTATCCACAAATATTATAATAATGCGAGTCTGTTCTCATGGTACAGTGTCGTGTCTCTCTTTCATCCGCATTTGTGTTGGAGAATCGGACGATATTCACCCGGCGAGGATCAACTGACACTGAGGGGGAAAATCACAGCTTCCGAGCGGGGCTGATGAAACCCCGCCCACCGCGACAGCCAGCCAATAGCAGCGCAGGACGCTCCTCGCGTCACCTGTACACTCCGCCTACCTTGCGCATCAGCCAATCACAGCAAACAGCAGCATTAGTCGCTGAGGCGGTTTCAAGGATGCATTTTATAATAGTTCTTTTTTTTTTTTAGGTATTAGGTTTATTTACCTTTAATAATCGCATATGTTAAGTGTATTTTAATGTTTATTCGTTGTAATAACAAGATTGAGATCATTGTATCTGCATTAAATTATTACGATGTTTAAATTAATACATTTTAAGCTAGCTGTGATTTTGTATATGTACATTTCTGAAACACATAACTTAAGACAGTGTCCTCTGATAACAGATCACTGTACACTGTAATGTGGACTCGTGCAGTTTCTGTAAAGCTGCTCTGGAACGATGTGTATTGTGAAAGCGCTATACAAGTAAATGTGAATTGAATTAATGACAGTAAATGCAAATGCATTCATTTGATTTTTTGTTGCTTTTACAAACTAAGGGCCAATCCAAAAATTCCCAGCGAGTTCCCAAATCACTCGTTGGATTATGGTGACGAAATAAAACCTAAATATAACCATTAAAGAACATTCTAAGAATGCAGTTATTTGACTGAACCATATGCTAACGTTAGGGGAACGTTTTGTGACTGAATTCACTTTATTTCCAACAGTTTTATAACGATGACATCTGTCATGTAAACAACCAGAACTAGATTAGTTTCGACGACCACAGAATAAATGTACATACCCCTACTTATTTGACTATATATATCAGTTAGAAACATGTGTATATATGTAGTAGTGTTTTATTTTTTTACGTGTTTTTGTGCTTTATAGTTTTCCTCCATGGTGTTATAATTAACACATACTTCTATATCACTTTTTGTAGTTTGTTCTGGTTATTTTCCCTACAGTTTTATCTGTGCTTTGTATGCAATGCCACATTTGTCCTTAATTACTATTAAACACCAAACGGTTTCCTTTACATCCATAAAGACTTTCATCCAATGAATCCATTCAGACCTCTCTTTTTGAGAACATTTTTCTCATTTACTGAATTAATCAAACAGTAAAGTTACACTTTTAAAGAAGAGTTTATAAACCATGTTCTTCAAGTGACCAAAAACAATTGAACGGAGCAAAGCGTGATTCTGAAGAACTTTGCAATCTCTCGTATAATACCGGTACAAACATTAGTAGTCAAACACAAGAATACAAACACGTAACTTCGAGCAGACTCTAAAACCTGAGACTGAAAGCGGCTACACAAATAAAAACAGCTCTAAAGACTTGGAGTGCAGATGCTGAGCGAGATTCTTGATGCGACAGAGGCGCACGTGTCCAACATCTCCAGCGCCGTACACTCGATATATGTGATATCGCTCTCTCTCCTTCAGCGCCAGGTCCAGCTCGTTCGCAGACATGTGTATGAAGTGCCGATCTCGCCGGACCGTCGTCTTCACCTCCACGAAGATCTCGCGCTCAGCTTCGCTTGCCAACCCTAGTGAGGAAAAATACTATCTTTAAATATGTTAAAAGTATATGAGACCCTGCACCACAAAACCAGTCATAAGGGTAAATTTTTTTAAATTGAGATGTTTACTGAATAGTAAGCTGAACAAATAAGCTTTCCATTGGTGTGTGGTTTGTTATGATAGGACAATATTTGGACGAGATATGACTATTTTAAAATCTGGAATCTGAGGGTGCAAAAAAAAATGAAACTGAGAAAATCGCCTTTAAAGTTGTGCATTTGTGTTCACGATTGTGCAGCATTCACTCAGAGAAATATTTTTTTTATCTATTTACGGTAGGAAATTTACAAAATATCTTCTTGGAACATCTTTACTTAATATCCTAATGATTTATGGCATAAAAGAAAAATCGATCATTTTGACCCATGACATGTATAAATACACAAATATACACGCGTGTGACTGGTTTTGTGATCCAGGCTCACACATGAAGCATCATGCTTTTACCTATTTTCACAATACAACTTTTAACTTTCAAATAATTGTACTTTTAGAAAAATATAATTGAAGTGAAATTATAATTTTTTGCACTTTATTAAAAATATATTTGAGGTATATTTTTAACTGTGCTGAAAATGATCATTGTAACAATGCATTGAAAGTATACCTTCAAAATACATTATAGTATACAATAGTATTTTGTACAAAGTATAGCTAAGTAATATTTGTGTATTAATGTGCATTTGTTATTGAAGATAAAGTGTGCAATTTGCAGTATTTGGAATAAGCCAAAGGTATTACTGAGCATATACTTTTTACTCAAATATAATACACTCATGGTTTATTGCTTGTGTGTTTCGAAGACACTCGTAATGAGTTTGTAATGTACTTTATAAAGTAGACTTTAATATCACTAATCAAGCATGTCATTAGTCCCACACAGGCATATACTTAAAGTATACTTGAAGTTGCACACAAAAGTACACTAAATACACTTAAAGTTGTGCTTTACTACAATTTAATTACAACTACAACATACTTAGCACAAAATGAGTTGTTCCAAAATAGCACACTTCAAGTTAACTAATCATTAACACACTTTAAGTTTACTGATAATTAGTGTGGCTGCAAGTATTCAGGTGAAACTTCACAATAAGGAGCATTAGTGAACATGAGCTAATAATGAACAATACTTCATCAGCATTTATTAATCTTAGGTAATATTCATTTCAACATTTACTAATACGTTATTAAAATCAAAGGTTGTATTAGTTAACATTAGTTACTGCACTGTGAACTAACATGAACACACAATGAACAGCTGGATTATTATTAACTAACATTAACAAATATTAATAAATACTGTAACACATGTATTGCTCATGTTAGTTCATGTACACGTTACCTAATGAACCTTATTGTGAAGTGTTAGCGGTGTATTACCAGGGAAGCTCAGCTTGAAGTCGCAGGCGCGCCCGCTCTCGCCTCTCTCGTTGAACCATGTGATCTCGCTGGGACCCGAGCGGCCACCGTTCTCTCTCCAGTGCGTGAGGAAGGAGAAGACGAGCTGCTCTCCCCACTGCCCGATGCTGGCCGAGTCCTCCTGGTCCGTGGGAAGCACCAGCGTCTGAGGAATCGAGCAGTCCAGCGCCAGATCCTCCAGGACGTCCTCGGGACTCATGGATTTGCTCCACACCGCGTTATCCAGCGCGATCGGTGGACGAGGCCGACTCTCAGCGCCTTGAAACCGGCTCAACACCATCTCAGGAGCCTGAGGAGTCGTCTGGCTTCTAGAGGAGGAACGTGTTCAAATGCGGTGAGAAGAAAGAATAATAAGAGGATGTGTGATGCAAGTCCCCCTTTAGGCAATCACTGCATCCCTTAAAACTCATCGCTGATCACCGAAATTACATATTTTAACGTTTTTTTCCTTAAAATATCTTGAATGTAACTCGACACCCTCGCCTCATTTAGTATGCGCGGTTCTATGAATATTCAAATGAGCCCCGCCTCCACTCACTCACTCAGCTCAGAGATCCACTGGTTGACAATCACACGTTGATCTGATTGGTTACAAGGTCGTTTGTGTCGTCAGAAACACCAGCGATTTCAAACCGTGTTTTTGAGACTTACTGTCGACTTATGAACTTACACATGGTGTGTCTTAAAGCGTATTAAAACAACACATAGACACAAACAACATTAAAAGCTGGATTTTCACCACAGGGGGAGTTGCTGTTTGATCATGAGAAGCTCCAGTTCTTCTCTATATGAGTGTCAGTGTTCCTGAACTCCTGAAACGCCTCCATTGTAGTCTTGAGTTTCTTCCGGGAACACGTCACAATATTCCTCATTATAATAATTCATACGCAGAATAAAGGGGCGGGGCCTGGTTGAGTTAGTTAGTAGTGTGTTATGGAAAGGGGCGGGGCATTTCCCAAACACACTCGAAACGCTCGACCAATCACAGCACACTGCTCCAGCCGACCAATCAGAGCACAGTGTGCTTTTCAGAAGGAGGGGCTTCATAGAGACAGGAAGTAAACAGAGCGTTACTGACAGACTGGGAAGAGAGGAGCCGCAACAATGGAGAATATGAGGAGAAGAATCAACATTCAAGCAGGAAAACCTGTTCTAGTAGAGCCTGAAACTACAGTAAGGCTCTGTAAAAGGGCGTAATAGTCCTCGTTAATATCCTGTTCACTGTTGGTCCTTCTTTTGAGCACAGATGGTTGTAATCCATGAGGTTGGTCTCTTTTTAATGAAAGTGTAAATGAACTATTCTTTAATATTATGCACGATATGTGTTTTACTAAATAATTTGGACTCTAAAATTGCTTGAAAATCAAAGCCAAATGTGTAAACAAGTTGTGTTCCAATTTTTTTTTCTTTTAAACGAGCCGCTAAAAGGTTTTAAAGTATCGTTTTCATGGTAACGGAACGTCTAACTTCAAAACTGGATGAATTTTGACTGTTCAAGCTTTCGAATGATACTTTTAGTCAAGCTTTATGAATGAAACACAGGCTATGGAGCGAACACGTACTGCGGATCCGCTGCGGCGCTGCTTTCGTCCGCTGGAGTTTCATCGCCTCCGTTCTGAGGACTGACATCCTCTTCTCCTTCCTCTGTGTGAACAAAAACAAGTTTAAAACAGCGATTCACAAGCTTTTTTCCCAGCTGAACCCTTTTATATAAAATAGTTTCTTTAAAGTCGGCATAAAGCAGAAGTTGTGCTGGTCTTTTCTCCTCTATTGTGTCGTATATCGATTGAAACGCTTCTGGAACAAGAACACATGTGGGCGGGGCTTGATTGTGTCTGTGGGGAGTTGATTGGATGGTTGTGGTTTGCTATTGGCTGATCTCATGTGAGTGACAGGTTAAAGCCCCGCCCACATCAGAGAAGAGAAGAGATGCTGCAAGAGGAACTGATTCTGATTCAACATTATTGACACAATAATGACGTGCACCAATAAATCCTTTTGACTTTATTTGTAACTAAGTCCTCTAGAGATTTTAGGTTGATATTACAATAATTTAACAACACATGCGCATGTTCATGGTTCTGTGATTTCGGTTAATGGTCACATGACGTGCAGGTAAACTAATAAAGTATTTCATTTGAAGTTTCTCACAACTGTTGTCGTAAAATCTTCACTGCAGGGAGAAACAGATTTATGAACGGGCTAGGCAAATATGAAAATGAAGTGATCCTGGTGTAATTTCATATACATTAATTGTGCAGCCCTATATTTTCTTTTCTTTTATTTATTTTCAGTTTATAATGATGAGCTGTGTTTATTGCAGTCCTGAGAGCACTACAGACACTCGATTTTTATAATTTCTTTTCCAGATTACTTACATTTTAATTATGCATTGATATATAAAGACAGTATAAACAAATTTGGAAAAAAATATTTTTGGGGATTTCTACCTACCCTGCCTTTAATTATTAGATTTTCATAAATTCACAAACCCCTGTTTAGGAAACCCTGAGATAAAATAACAAATCCGTGATAGGGACATTTTTTTGGGCATGAAATTTGTTCTTTCAAAAATAAGAGGGCAAAATTGGGGCCACGAGAGCGAAATTACAATATATACATACATATATATCTATATGCAAGAGGTAAGTTTAAAAAAGTGAACTTAAAAAAGTTACAGAATTTTACGTTTATTTTGTTATGAAAAATACACAAAAATTGTAATTTTTTATATGAAATCGATATTTTCAAAAACAGTTTTACTCTTAAACTGCAAGAAAATCAAAGCCATAAATCTAAACAAGTTGTTTCAACTAGGGCTGTCACTTTACGTTCGAAAACCGAGTGCACAATCGATCGGACCAACCAACACAAGTTTCGTAAACGAAAATAGGGAATCGATTTTAACGGCCTTTTTTTTTTTAACCAAAAAATGTGTGTTATGTGGACAGATCAGTACAGGACACAGAACATGTGGGATGCTGGGAAATAACAATGTCTTTTCTGTTCACCAAATGCTTTTTAATATTCGCTATTACTTCAATGCAAGTGAACAAGCGCGCGTTATGTGTTGCTCATTGACGAGTGTGTGTGTGTGTTCAAGTGAGCCAGAAATGAGCAGATTCTGCGCTATACGCTGTATTTAATATATCATGAGGACTCACGAGTATTTGCGCTGAATCCGCGCAGATTTGTCTTACACGAACTTCCCCAGCAAAGTGAGTAAACACAGAAACACGCCAGATTGGCTCGTGATTTGACAGCGTTTCCCGCCAAAGTTCATTTGTACCCGCATCTGGCCGGTCGAGGGAGTTAATCTCAATCCCTGAATGTTGCGCTCCTGTTTGTCATTGTGCACGAAACTTCACGCCAATAAATCATCAGGAATATTGCTGTGCGTCTCAAGCGCCTCTTTACGCGCGTCCTAATGCCTGTTAGGTGTCCGTGGATTTGCCTGTATTTGGTGTTGAAAATGTAAATTTTACAATCGATTCAATGAACACTTATGACTCAAAAATCGATCAGGATTTTTTTCACAAAAGTGACAGCCCTAGTTCCAAATTTGAAGTTGATATCTCGAGAAATGAGCGTTCAGTGAGAGTGTGTTCGGCTGTAGTTCCAAACGCTTCCACTAGAGGATCCATTCTCCATTCATTTCCGACACGAGGAGCACAAGTGTGACTGTTGTTTTCAAGAGCATTTAACCTTTTTTTGTGTGTGTTTTCACACAGCAAGTGCCAAAACCTTCACCAAGTTACCATTACGATGACCTAACAAGTGATTTTTGAATCAGCAGACCTGAGGGCTGTGGGACAATGCTGCTCGCTCTGGGAGCCTGATGGTGTTGGTGTTGAGCTCTGGGATCTCCATGCGCTGGAGTTTCTGCGGTTCGCTGATGGACACTGGTGTTGGACGCGCTCCTCTCGTCTCGGGACTGAGCTGGGAGAACCAGAGGAGCAGGAGGAGGCCACATCTTCATCACCTCCTCCAAAGCCTGGCTGCCAGAACCTGCAAAACACACATGCGTTATGAGCTCGTCCGCTGGTACCACTGCAAACACACAAGAACAAGCGTGGTCTAAGGCCAATGCACATGATGTACTGATCTAAAAAAAAATAAATAAATAGAGCTGTCAGTTAAACGCGTTATTAACGGCGGTAACGCAAACCTGTTAAAAATTTTTATCGCGAGATTAACGTTCTTTTTGGCCTAGCAAACTTTGTCGTTTTTTCCACATGCTGTTACAACAACTAGTAACGTTAGAAAAACTACAACATCACACCGGATCTAGCTTGACCGGAAACAAAACAACAGGCGCCGCTCACACTTGTTTGGGTTTGCGAGCCGGCCAAATAGTAGAGCCACGTTACGTTTGAGTGGATGACGAGCGCGAGACGCCGAAATAAATGCCAATAAGATTCTGAATGGAAAGTTTACTTTTAAAAAGTTGCCAAATGTTGAATTCGCGAATTCGTGTCAAACGCGTGAATGCACCAAAAAAATAATTCACGCCAGACGCTCAATTCGCGCGAACTGGACGCGCAAAGTTTTCCATGTTGATAAGAGCATTAAAATGAGAAAAAAATAATGGGACAAAAAGAAATCAAGGGACATTTAGAATAGATACAAATATGCAATTAATCGCGAGTTAACTACGACATTAATGCGATTAAATATTTTAATTGTTTGACAGCACTAAAAATAAACTTAACAAGAAACATGAGTAAGACTAAAATTTGTCAACTCAAAATCTCAAATGTTATGCAGCTGTGGTTCCTCTCCGAATGCGGGCTTTACCTGAACTCTGGACACCGGCTTTACTGAGCGAAGCTTTGGGCGGCCAGCAAACCAGCCGATCCTCTTTATTCAGATCCGCCGGGGTCTGTTCCTCCTGCACGACTTCTGATGGACGAACTGCAAACACAAACACCACAGATCAACGCTGATCTCGCGTCACAAAACCTGCCGTATTACAGGAGAAACTCGGAAAATTAGAACATCGTCCAAAAGTTCATTAGTAATTCAACTTAAAAGCTGAAACTAATATATTATATAGACTCATTACATGCAAAGTGAGATATTTCAAGCCTTTATTAGTTATAATTGTGATGATTATGGCTTACAGCTTATGAAAACCCCAAATTCAAAATTAGAATATTGTGAAAAGGTTTTCATAAGCTGTAAGCCATAATCATTACAATTATAACACACAAAGGCTTGAAATATCTCACTTTGCATGTAATGAGTCTATATAATATATTAGTTTCACCTTTTAAGTTGAATTACTGAAATAAATGCACTGTAATGTTTCACCTGTAAACATCAATTTTAAAACACAAAATTATGTGTTCGTACAGCTGTGGCTGGATCTAAAATATCAATTTCTCAATTTTAATTGATTATATTTACGCTGTGTTTATAATCCATTTATTCACGTTTTGAGCGTAGTGCTGAAAATTACACTGCCAGCTTAAACTGTGGTGAATCTGGAACGCGACAGACTGAAGTTTGATCCTTTTCAAAGACGACACTCGGCAGGTTATTGCTGGACTAATAGTAGTTTAAAAAAAATTACAGAATTTTACGTTTTGTGTTATGAAAAATGAACAAAAATACTATTTTCAATTTTATTATGAAATATATATTTTGAAAAACACGTTGCACGATAAATCAGCCACCACCGATAAGGTGTTTTATATAACGTGTTTTTGAAAATATATATTTCATAATAATATTGAAAATAGTATTTTAGTTCATCAGCCGATATATGATCATTTTTTATGTTATCGTTTTTTCATCGTATGTTAATATTTGTTATCGTAGCCTGATAAAAATATCGTATCGTATATGAATGTTATCGTAGCATGATTAAAATTTTTTGCAGATATATTAAAGCCGATAAATAATTCATTATTTCCTTCAGCCGGGACACTTCAGACGTTCAACACGATACTTTTCAATTTGGACTTTTTGTAATCAGGCTCTCAAAAATTATATAAAAATTTGGATTTAGATTTATCGGCCAATATATCGGTTATCGGCTTTCAGATATAAAGAGTTATCGGTATCGGCCAAAATGTTCATATCGGTGAATGTTTATGTTTAAATGTTCATATTTCAAAAGATGACTTGGAGTAGAAATGTTATTATGCTAAAATAATAATGTTTGTGTACAAATCAGTTGTTAATTTTAACCTTTAATATTACAATAATGTACCAGCTGACAGAGTTCCTGTATAGTTTACAGCATTCGATTTTTTTACTGACATACTGTACCTGATATATATATATATATATATCCAAACGAATCAATATTGAATCAAACCGCAAACGTGAATTTGAGCGGCCCGCAGTGAGGAGCGCTGTGATTGGCTGAAATCGAGGTTGCTTCTGCTTACAAAACAAACAAAAATAATCTTGTTTCCGTTTGAGTTAAGATTATTTTTCTGACCCCATTGGCAGATAATTTAGCTTTTTTTTAAGCATCAACTCACTTAATTTTGATTAATTCCCCCGGAAAACAGGACATAATATCTTACGTAATTTCACTCATCTAGTAAATGCTTCTTGATTTAAGAATTTCTAGATATTTGGACTGGAAACGAGACACAAACACTGAGTAAGAACAGCATTTTTTGCAGTGTGGCCGAATTAAGATCACAGACAACCTCCTCAATTATTACAAATGACTAGAGGTCACCAGGTAATACTAATCCCGTACACACTATTAAGCCTAATAGGGCTTAATTAGCTGAAAGATTTTTTAATATTGATTCAATATTGAATCACACTGCACACATGTGATTTGAACCCGAACGGTGAGAAGTGTGTCAGTGCGCAGGCCTGGTTATTAATGCGTGCAGCGACTCTCTCTCTCTCTCTCTCTCTCTCTCTCCTCACAGCTGCGCTTTCATGTCTGACACACACACATTAGCATACGCTCACTGTGCGCGAGGAGTGATGAAACGAGGGCGCGGATTAAACCGGGAGGAAAATCAAAGGGATCGACACAGCTGTGAGTTTCTGGATGCTCCGAGACTCCGGGGAACGTGTCGTCGGCTCGGGGACACAGAGGATCTGATTACCGAGGGCTTCGGGTCTCACTTCCACCGCTGGTGGCGCCGGGACGTCCCACGGCTCCTCGGCCTCGGGCAGTTCTTGAGCGTTTTCCCGGTCCAGAAGCCTCTTTAAATCCGCTCGGTCCTGAGTCACATGATTAACAAGATTCGTGTGAGGGAGTTGTGTGAGGGATGTCAATCAAGAAGAAATTTCAAGCAGAATAATCACAAGACATGCCAATTACTTGATCATAGTTAGTCACAATCGGGATTCATTTCATTAAATAATACATATAATTTACATAATTCATAACAGTCATATATATACACATAAATATGACTGTTATTAATTATGCAAATTATATAAATGATTAAATTAAATCAATCCCGATTGTTATATATATATATATAAATATGACTGTTATTAATTATGTTAATATATATATATATATATATATATATATATATACACACACACACACATACACACATATTAAAACATATAAAATATTGAAAAAATACATTAAAGTATATATTAAAAAAAATGGACATACATATCAATAAAAATATATATATAAAAAAGAAATTAAGTAGTTTGGAATAAGTGATTAGTATCTATTAGAAAAATAGCAAACTAATTTACTGCTTATTAATACTAATTAAAAACATTTGTAAACCAAATCGAAGGGAAGAAACCTGCATTAAAAAGCATTATTATCTTGAAAAAATAAGCTTACATATTTTAGAAAATAAAATTGTACACTTGTGTATTCAAGGTGTAAAGAATGTAGGTTATTGTTTTTATTTTAGCATCACTGAGACACTATTATAGTTTTTGTTAATATTCTGATTTCTATTTTAATTTGAAAGTTTCAGTAATTTGTTGTTTTTGTCATTTTCATTTATTTTTAAAATGTCTATATAGTTATTATCATATTAAAACTATTATTATACTTATAAGTTTTAGTTTTTAGTCTTTATATTTTAGTGCTTCAAAGTAAACCAAACGGAAATTAGAAATGTTGTCTTACAAATAAATTTTTTGTACATTTTTTAAAATAATTTTTATATTATATATTTTTTTGTATTATTTAAATAAAAATAATAATAATATGTTATTTATTTCAAGGAATAAATGTTTTATGGTTTTAGTTCATGATAATAGCCCGAACCACATGACATATCTAAAGACCAAATATGAATATTGTTTCAAACCATATGAAACAAACACAAAGAGTACATTTGGC
Source organism: Tiaroga cobitis (assembly GCA_030578255.1). Classification (NCBI taxonomy): domain Eukaryota; kingdom Metazoa; phylum Chordata; class Actinopteri; order Cypriniformes; family Leuciscidae; genus Tiaroga; species Tiaroga cobitis. Next base: position 1,285,028 of record CM060602.1, read on the forward strand.
ACATATGTGAATAAAAACAAGTGGCCATGTTACATTAATTGAAATAAATGTTGCCGATCTCTGCTGAAGAAAATTTAATAGCTTATAAAAGGTCAAAAATGCACTTTTATTAAATGTATGTATGGCCCGGAGGGCATGACTACATTAATTTTAACATGCTATTTTGGATTAAATAAACCTGTTCTACTTTGATTAAATAAATGCTCTACTTCGAAAAAGAGTAGGGGCGTAACCCCGGCATCCTGGCCAAATTTGCCCCTTGGCCTCTGTCCATCATGGCCTCCTAATCATCCCTATATACTAATTGGCTTCATCCCTCTGTCTCCTCTCCACCAGTAAGCTGGTGTGTGGTGGGCGTTCTGGCGCACTATGGCTGCCGTCGCATCATCCAGGTGGAGCTGCACATTGGTGGTGGTTGAGGAGATTCCCCCTACCATATGTGAAGCGCTTTGAGGTCCGAGAAAAAGCGCTATATAAATGTAACGAATTATTATTATTACTTTCTGAGAGTCCATATCACCCCAGGTGAGAGGAAACCCTCATCTTTATCCCACCAGAGCGCTCTAGCGTTTCAATTTAGATGCAGCATTTAGTGTTTTTCAAGCCATAAATTTAGCTTTCAGCTCTCAACCACTCAATCCTGCTTTTGAAAACAAGGGCAGAGTGACCCTGGAGGGATACAGCTGGCATCAGTGTGTGTGTGTGTGTGTGGCCTGCAGGCTCGTTTTAATCATGATCCGACTCGGATTTAAACTCTATACTCCCAGGGAAAGCAAGAACTGATAAGAATGTAAAAAATGTACCTTGAAATGCAATGTAAGTCACTATGCATAAAAGCATCTGCCAAATGCATAAATATCAAATATGACTCACGTTTATGCATGAAACAAGGCCCTGGAGAAAGCGCTCCAGCTCTTTGGCAAAGGGCTTTTCAATGGTGAACAATTTCACCAGCTCTCTGCAAAATAACATAAAGAGAGATGAAACACACACACACACACACACACACACGAGGATTAGGGATGCACGATATATCGGCCACCATATCAGTGTCGGACGATACACAGGTGAAACTAATATATTATATAGACTCATTACATGCAAAGTGAGATATTTCAAGCCTTTATTTGTTATAATTACAGTTACTTACAGCTTATGAAAACCCCAAATTAAAAATGAGAATATTGTGAAAAGGTTTTCATAAGCTGTAAGCCATAATCATCAACATTATAACAAATAAAGGCTTGAAATATCTCACTTTGCATGTAATGAGTCTATATAATATATTAGTTTCACCTTTTCAGTTGAATTACTGAAATAAATGAACTTTTGCACCAAATTCGAATTTTTCGAGTTTCACCTGTATGTTCATTTTTAATGTTATCTTTATCACCCTGATGAGTAAATTTGGCTGATATATTAAAGCTGATAAATACTGTATTTTATCCTTCAGCTGAGGCGCTTCAGATGCGCACTGTTCAACATGATGGGTTTGAATTGCTTGAAATATGATTCAATCACTTCAAAAAGGAAAATTAAAGGAGTTAAAGTGCAACATATAGTCATATCGGCTACTTACAATTATAATGAGAACATCATTATAATTGTGTGATTGGGACATGATGAGACTTTTGTTTTTATAATCAGGCTCTCAAAAATTAAATAAAAATTTGGATTTAGATTTATCGGCCAACATATGGGTTATCGGCTTTCAGATATAAAGAGTTATCGGTTATCGGTGATATCGGTGCATATCCCTAATGAGGATTGTGAGGCATCATGAGACGTGCTGAAACACACGGCCGACGCTGTACCTGCAGATGTCCAGTCGGGCTGAGAGATGATCCTTGTGGATGTACAGCTCTTTTTTGTCTTTCAGGAGACATATAATATCCTCGCTCTCGAAGATCGGGTCCTCGTCCGGCACCTCGAGCCGATAATGATTATACAGCTTCCCGACCTGCACAAACACAAACGCTTCAGTTCCTGCCGCCCCCTAAGAGTCGACTAGAAGACTAGAAGAGAGTCGACTATAGTAGTCGTTTAGTCGCAGAAAAAAAACACTAAAAAAAAGTGGCGAAATCACGCAGGCTGTGACGGAAATTCATTCGCCATTCATTTATAGACCTCAAAATATGGCTAATATCACCTGAAACATGTAAATAGCAGCAACTTTACGAGTCCGTTCGCTCTCATGTTAACCTAGGCAAATGTGTGCTATTATTAAGTGCATATCTTAGTGTGTGTGTGGAGTGTGTGTCCACTGCATTTTTACAAGCGAAATCACTCGAGTTTAACTTAAAATACTCCATCATTTTTGGTCATACAGATAATCATAAGAGTAATGCAAACTGTAAAGGGTCTACTCTTATTTCTGTAAACTCACAATAACAACAAAACCTTGTGCTTCTGTAAAATAATGGCGCTTTCTGTCGATTCGGTCTTGAACTGGAGCGCATCATCATAAATGAACTGAAACTCAACACACAGGCAAACCACACATTATTCACACACCGAATATCAGTTTTGATATTTGTTTACTAGTGTGTGCAGGACACTATAGTTCATTTATGTAAGTGAGGAGAGCAAAATAAAGTAAACTGTGACATATTATACCCAAATATTCTTCAAATTTATACAAATTTCGGAGTAAAAATGGTTCCTCCACTTTGAGCTGATCATGTTTTGCTGAAGTGTGTTTTCTGTTATTGCTAATGCTCTTTTCACACACACACTGAACAACATGAAGCATTGCTTGGTCACTGGTTGAGCTAAACTGGTATTATCTAATTGTGTAGTTAAATTTAACAGCTGACAGATATTCAACATAATTCATGTGTGAGAGTCTAACAGAAGGACGGACAAAACCAGTCAAATATCCACTGATCTGAGAACTCTGAGTTCTGCTCATGTTTCATTACCATTTTCTAAACTAGAGCGAATAAACTGATAATGTGGTGAATAAATTTTGGTTACGTATAGGCAATTAAAGAGGCATTATTATGATTTATGGCTTATTAAAAAAAAATGCTCGATTAGTCGACTAATGGCTTAAATGAGTCGAAAAGCAAAATCTTAATACAGAAAGAGAGATTATAATGCAACCGGCTGCAAGCAGTCCCAGTGATCTGAGTAAACCGCACCTGTCCGAAACTCAGCGAGCTGATGCGTTTGGCAATCCCACAATCCTTCAGCTCACTGTACATGTCTTCAAAGTCCGCATGGTGGAAGATGAACCTCTGGATGTACGGGACGAGTTGTCGGACCAGCGCCTGCAGAGCGGGACACGGCCGGTACAGCTCGGTCTGCGCTTCGGTGGTCACGCACCGGGAGAGTTTCTCCACGCCGCAGATCTGCAGGAATAACTCCCGATCGCACTCGCGGAACAGCTCCTTCTCCGGCTTTCCTGAGGACGAGAGGACCAGGGCACCGCGTCACAACCCAGGACACTCATCACACAGCTAACGAGCACACAGCTGAACGTAAAGTCCCCCTGTGGTGAACATCCAGCTTGTTTATATGTCAATTTTAATACGCTTTAAGACACACCGTGTGTAAGTTCATAAGTCGACAGCATTGCTGAGTATTTTCTGCTTAAAACTGCAGTGAACCAAAGACAGTCTCAAAAACACGGTTTGAAATCGCTGGTGTTTCTGACGTCACAAACGACCTTGTAACCAATCAGATCAACGTGTGATCGTCAACCAGTGGATCTCTGAGCTGAGTGAGTGAGTGGAGGCGGGGCTCATTTGAATATTCATAGAACCGCGCATACGAAATGAGGCAAGGGTGTCGAGTTACATTCAAGGCATGAAGATTTTTTTCAAGGAAAAAACTTTAAATATGTAATTTTGGTGATCAAAGATGAGTTTTAAGAGATAAAAGTATTGAGTACAGGGGGACTATAAATTCCATATTCTATATATTTGTCATCTAACCGCGCATACTAAATGAGGCAAGGGTGTCGAGTTACATTCAAGCATAGAGAATTGAATCGAGAAAAAAACGTTTAAATATGTAATTTTGGTGATCAGAGATGAGTTTTAAGGGGGACTTTAAATAGTTGTAGTTCATTGATAATAATCATAAATGTTTCTTGAGCATCAGATCCTCATATTAGAGTGATTTCTGAAGGATCATGTGACACTGAAGACTGGAGTAATGATGCTGAAAATACAGCTTTGATCACAGGAATAAATTACACTTTACTGTATATTCACAGAGAAAACAGCGGATTTACATTGTACTAATATTTTAAAATTTTACTGTTTTTTTTTTGTTGTTGTATTTTTAATAAAATAAATGCAGACTTGGTGAAAATAAGAGACTTCTCTTAAAAACAATAAAAATCTTACCGATCCCAATCTTTTGAACGGTTAAAGTTTGGTGTGTGTAAAGCTGCTGGATTGGAGATTTCTAAATCGCCTCTAAAGACTAAAATCTACAGACGCTAATAGATAAAGTGCAATAAAAGAAAGGTTATGGAAGCAAAACAGCTCAAAATTGAGCAGTGATTGAAAAAACACTGGCGTTGCCTGCAGTGTCTCGGCTGGTTGTGTGAGAAAGGCATATAACATCGTAATATTAACAAATCGATTGCATGTCTCTGAATTTAAATGCATTGTTTGAGGGATCAGCAAATACTGTAAGTTCATGATGAAACGTCTGTTTTAAAGCCCTAGTTTCCATCATCACTGACTTTAAACACGCATTGGTTCTTCTTTCTGTAAAGTTTGAAAACGCTGAAAAATGTAAAATAGTATTTTTGTGCATTTTTCATAACAATACAAGTAAAATTCTGTAACTTTTTTTTAAGTTAACTTTTTTTAACTTTTCTCACTCCAGCAATAATCTGCCGAGTGTCGTCTGTGAAAAGAGATCAAACTTCAGTCTGTCGCTCTAAAGCGTTCAAGATTCTCCACAGTTTAAGCTGGAAATTACATTTTCAGGTCTAAGCTCAAAAAGTGAATAAATGGACTATAAATACAGCGTAAATATAATTTAATCTAAAAAAATCCCCTAAAAAAAAAAATAAAAAAAAAATATATATATTGATCGCATGCCCCTGAATCAGAACAAATCATAATGTTTTGAGGGATCAGTAAATACTGTACAAGTAAAACTGGAAAAATTAGAATATCGTGCAAAAGTTCATTTATTTCAGTAATTCAACTTAAAAGGTGAAACTAATATATTATATAGACTCATTACATGCAAAGTGAGATATTTCAAGCCTTTATTAGTTATAATTGTGATGATTATGGCTTACAGCTTATGAAAACCTTTTCACAATATTCTAATTTTGAATTTGGGGTTTTCATAAGCTGTAAGCCATAATCATCAACATTATAACACATAAAGGCTTGAAATATCTCACTTTGCATGTAATGAGTCTATATAATATATTAGTTTCACCTTTTAAGTTGAATTACTGAAATAAATGAACTTTTGCACCATATTCTAATTTTTCCAGTTTCACCTGTAAGTTTGTGATGAAACGTCCGATTTAAAGCCCTATTTTCCATCATCACTGACTCTGGGAAGCCTCAAAACACAGAGTAGCTCAATGGGTGATTTAGCATTGGCTCTCTCTGTAAAAAGCAAGACTCCTGCTAAATGTCATTGGCACAGTTGAGGCCTGTACCTTCAGGCCTGGATCTGCTGGCGGCTCTCCTGGCGGCGGATGGCAGGTTCAGCAAACAAACCGAACCGTGCGATTTGAAGATCTTCTCCAAGTGTGCGCTGTCCGCGATCATGGGCTTACGAGCTAGCGTGACCCATCCGCTAGTCTTGGTGGGGAAAACTCGTTTATGGGACACCATTTCTGTTAAGACATTAAGACAGATCAAGACGAGAGCAGAGCAGGACTTCAGCGGCTCGATAATAAACACACGAGGTGTGAGATCTCACCCTTCAGAGAGATGCAGTAGGTGGAGTTCAGCTGCGCGTCCTGGTCCTGCTCTCCGTGGACGTGGACTTTACATTTATCAGCTTTTAGAGAGAGAGAGAGAGAGAGAGAGAGAGAGAGAGAATTTCAAAATCCTTTTATTACTAATTTTAAAATATTGCCCAGTCATTTAACACACTGTTAAACAAAAATCAGAACAGAAAAGGCAAAATCATCTTCAGAGGGATGCAAAACACAGGTTGTCATCAATAACCCCTTATTGCATCAAATCTGATCAAAAGAAACAAGATCATTCACAGCTTTAAAAAAATCGAAAATCCATTAAAATTCTAGATTTCACTGAATTGAAAAACACTGCCTCTAAATTATAACTTGTTTCTCGTTCAATTTTATGTTTCCCAGTATTATAAATTGCCATTTTAGCTTGGCCTAGCAAAAAGCTCAAAAGTTGACACCGTAATCGGCGTCTCCAAACGTATTTAAAACCACAAAAAACTCCAACAGAAAAAGTTTCGAGAGAGAGAGAGAGAGAGAGAGAGAGAGAGAGAGAGAGAGAGAGAGAGAGAGAGAGAGAGAGAGAGAGAGAGACAAAACACAATTTCAACATCTATTAGGTGAAGGTACATTGATGCTTGTCACAAAAAGAGAGAGTCGACGACTAGTGATGCACTCTCACACACACACACACACACACACACACACACACACACACACACACACACACACACACACACACCCAGCTGTGTTTTTGTGATATATGAGGACATTCCATAGGCGTAATGACTTTTATACTGGACAAACTGTATATTCTATCCCCCTACACTGCCCCTATCCCTAAACCTGCCCATCACACACACACACACACACACACACACACAGCCCCTATCCCTAAACCTGCCCATCACACACACACACACACACACACACACACACAGCCCCTATCCCTAAACCTGCCCATCACAGGAGACATGCTGCATTTTTACATTAAAAAAACACATTGTTTTTTATGTTTTTTAAGCTATTTGAAATATGAGGACTCATGCAATGTCCTCATATATCACGTGTAAGTTGTAATACCAGTGTAATATGCATGTCATTATACACATTTGTGTCCTCATATATCACAAAAACAAAAGCACACACACACACACACACACACACAGAGTTCTAAATTGTTCACAGAATTTTGAAATGTTCATAAACTGTTCTACTTTTTCTTTTCTTTTTTAATGTATGTTTATGTACATGTATGATTGTTTACTGTAAAAAAAATTGAAATGCTTTGGCAATACATTGATACAATTGTCATGCCAATAAAGCTCACTTTGAATTTGAGAGAGAGAGAGAGAGATCAGAAATGCCAGTTTAATGGATGATTATGCAGAGTTTGACTGGTACCCAGTTTGGCGAAGATGACGGACACGTCCTGGACGACGTCTCCTGTGGCGAGCGGAGAGGACTCGCACACGGCCTCCAGCAGGGACACGTACTGCTTCATCGAGGGATTCTGCTCCACTCTCAGGGACTGCAATGACAATATACGCTTCTTACAATGCATTTATCTCACTGTTAGCCATATACAATGAACCTGTTCCTGAATCAGTCCCATATAAATGATCAGGCGATATATCAGGCGGCCCTTTCTGTTGTGTTCCAAATTCCTTGTTTTGTTTAAATTTTTCTGGATTCTACTTTAATTTTTTTATTTTAATTAAAAAACATTATGCATGTCTACATCAATCGAATTTCTAAAATGAAAAAAAAAATTTGATAAAAATTTTAATAATAGTAGGGCCCTATGAAACATTTAATTTTTTCCAATTTTAATTACATTTTAATAATTTAATTACATTTTAATTAAGGATGTCTAGTGAATTGACTTCAACAAATTTACAATTTAATAATTTATTATAATTTTAACGATAGGGCCCTATGGAGTGCGTTTTATTCCCTTAAACTTTATTATTATTGTTATCATTACATTCTGCTGTATAATAGTAATATGCTTCTGTCATAATTTCTTCAAGTTAAACTTGAATGTATATTATTATTGATTATATATTTTCTTTTTTATTTATTTATCTGTATCAATATTGGAAATCTTCTTGTACATGCTCATTTCCTCTGTGTATATTGCCTTTGCTGTAATCTAATGCTCAGTTAAAGTTAATCTCTAAAAACATTAATAACAGTTAAACGTAATTTTTTCAAGTGCATACGGTACACTTCAATGTTGTCTACATTCACAATTTTAGTTTTTAGCCGTTTAATTTGACATTTATTTAGACAAAATAGTATAACATTTTAATATTGGCTATTTCTTAGCCAGAACATGACAATAACGTCGGGCTTATAGATTTTTATTCAACCCTAAACAAACCTCGAACATGCTCTTCATGTCCTGCAACCCATTATAGAGCGGAGCCAAGACTCTGGGCTCCTGAATCCCACTGTCGGGCCGCCGGATCAGCTCCTTATATCTCTGGAACATCCCCGTCGGATCCCACCAGCAAACCTCTTTAAGATGATAGAAGCGCCCCGAGCACCGCTCATCCGTCCTGCACGACATGAGGTTTTTATTATTTGAATATGTTCCTTGTGGTTCACTTATAATGCTAATGAAGTTCTTTGCACACAAAAAACAAATACAGTCAAACCAAAAATGATTCAGACCTGACCATGTTTTGCTGAAGTGTGTTTTCTGTAATTGCTAATGCTCTTTTTACACACACACTGAACAACATGAAGCATTGCTTGGTCACTGGTTGAGCTAAACTGGTATTATCTAATTGTGTAGTTAAATTTAACAGCTGACAGATATTCAACATAATTCATGTGTGAGAGTCTAACAGAAGGACGGACAAAACCAGTCAAATATCCACTGATCTGAGAACTCTGAGTTCTGCTCATATGTATTACCATTTTCTAAACTAGAGCGAATAAACTGTGATAATGTTGAAAGTGTCTGAATAAATTTTAGTTTGAATGTATATATGCAGAAAAATTATTATTTTCAAGCTTAATTCTGAGCCTCTTTTAATGCGCGGCTCCTTTAAGGCTTGTCAGTAAACGCCCACTGTTATGATTGGCTAACGTCATTGCATAGGAAACCGTATCGACGCCCACTCGCTATTGCACACGAGTAAGTGTCTTTAAAACATTATCCTCATAAAACCGTACAGACAAAGCGCGATGAAATCCTTCACTTTACAGTCGCAAAGGTTTCTTTGTGAACTCTCCATTACACCGAGCCTCGTTTACAAGACAATCAAACGCTCCGAACAAACATACAATCCTCTGACGCGATCCGGGACGCCTTAAAATAAACCATCCACTTGTTTCTGACGCTGGGATCTTCTTCAAGTGCGTGGAGTTCGTCAGAAACTGAACACACATCTGTATACTGTATCAGTGTAGACAGCGTCAGTCATTATAATGGCTCAGTGTCACTGACAGCCAGCTAATATGGTGTTTAGGTGCATTTTTGTTTGCGCTCCTCGCGTCCTCCTTCCTATCCCTAAACAACCTCGTCTGTGTGCCCGCTGGCTCCAATTCCTGCATTTCGAAGGAGGAGGAATAACGGCGAGTTCGCGTCTGTGTGCAAGGCATTTCACTGAAGAATGTTTTAAGAATTTGGTACGATATAAAATGGGATGCTCTCGAGGGTGAACTTGACTATCAGCCGTCTCTTCTTGGTTCGCGGGAGGCTCATATAAATATGGGGTGATTTCTTCCGGAAAATTTGGCTGCTCGTCCTCGTTCTCATCGTCGGGTTCCTCAATAAAAAATCCTTCATGGGAGGGTAACGGTGGTGAGTCCGGTGGAGAGAAATCCTCCACAACTGACTGTAAACTGGCATTCAAATCTGCCTCCATTTTGTTAGCAACGCCCAACCTCCAACGATCCAATCAATTCCCGAAGGACGAAATCAAGCCCCGCCCTACATTTTTTTCTAATTTCAGAAGCCGTTTCACTTGGATACACGTCACAATAAGGAAAAAAGGACAATCTCAACCTCCGTTTTATGACGACTTTAAGTTTATCAAGCGACGAGAATACTTTTTGTACGCAAAAATAAACTAAAATAACGACTTTATTCTATTTTATAACTATTCATTTTCTTCTGGTTGGGCCTCTGAGTGAGTTCACGTAGTGTAACAGCGCAGCGCTTCTGGGTTGTACGTCAGAACGTAGGCTCACTATTGGCCAGCATCACACACATGACCAGCATCGGCCAATAGTGAGCCTATGTTCTGACGTACAACCCAGAAGCGCTGCGCTGTTACACTACGTGAACTCACTCAGAGGTGAAAAAGTATCTCGTCGCTTGATAAACTTAAGGTTGAGCCGCTGTAGTCACTTGAACGATTGAACGACTATTTGAACGATGTCTTTACTAACTTTCTCGGCCAGCAAGTTTCAACAACAATAGAAGCCTATGGAGGAGTGATCCAGCTCTCAGATTTAATCACAAATATCTTAATTTGTGTTCCGAAGACGAACGAAAGTCTTACGGGGTTGAACAACATGAGCGAGAGTAATTACTGACAGAGTTTACAGTTTTGGGTGAACTATCCCTTTAAATAACGTATATGGTTAGTATCTGTTTATCTGACCTGTCATACTCGATGAAGACGGCGGGCGAGTGCTGGAACAGGTCTCGGATCTGGACACTAGTGCACTGCGCGTACAGGTACTGGTACACTGCATGGATGTGATCCACAGTAGAGCTGAAGTCTGCTCCTTCGGGCTCGTCACACGGATCCTCGGACACCTTCGTGCACCAGCGCTTCAGATAGCCAATCATGTCCTCCACATGCACACTGTGTCTCATTCCTGCACACACATGAATACCTCAACTGTAATAATATGCACCCTTCAAAGGTTTGGCATTGAAACATTTCTGATTATTATCAATGTTGAAGATAGCGCTGTGAAACGAATCACGATTAATCGCATCCAAAATAAAAGTTTGAGTTTACATAATATATGTGTGTGTCCTGTGTAATTATTTTCTATGTATAAATACACACACATGCATGTTGTATATATTTAAGAAAAATGTGTTATTTATATATAAAATATTTATATATAATATAAATTATGTATAGATATATATACATGCAAATATTTCTTAAATATATACAGTACATGCATTTATACATAGAAAATAATTACACAGGACACACACATATATTATGTAAACTCAAACTTTTATTTTGGATTGCGATTAATCGCGATGTTCATTAGCGAGTTGAAAACCGTGATACATTTTATTTCTCAGGATTCTTTGATGTATAGAAAGTTCAAAAGAACCACATTTATTTGAAATAGAATCTTTTGTAACATTTTAGATATCTTTACTTTTGATCATTTTAATGCGTTCTCGCTAAATCAAAGTATTAATTTCTTTATACAGGTGAAACTCAAAAAATTAGAATATTGTGAAAAGGTTTTCATAAGCTGTACGCCATAATCATCACAATTATAACTAATAAAGGCTTGAAATATCTCACTGTGCATGTAATGAGTCTATATAATATATTAGTTTCACCTTTTAAGTTGAATTACTGAAATAAATGAACTTTTGCACCATATTGTAATTTTACCCGTTTTAGCTGTATATAAATATACACAGACCCCAACATTTTGAATTTTTTTTTAAAAATCGCTCCAAACAAACAAGTGAAAACTTCTTTCTACTTAAGCACAATTTAGTACAACAACAGTTGCCCAAAGTGCTGTAAAAGAAGCTTAAATTTATATAATAACATAATAATAACCTTTATTTTCTATAGCACCTTTAAATGTACATCTCAAAGCGCTGAACAAAAACAATTAAACCAGCAAAGATACAACACACAAAGAGACATACTACACAGTAAAATAAACATAAAAGACAATAAATCAATTCAAAGCTAACCTAAAAAAATTTGTTTTAAGCTGAGATTTAAAAATATCAAAAGATTTGGCTTGCCTGATCTCAATCGGTAGATTATTTTTAATATGTTTATTAAACTTAGCTTTACCTATTGCGCTGGTGAATTCGCTGGGCTTGTGTACGCTGTGCGCATAATCGACGTGTGAGGCGAGAAGCTGGTGCACTCGCGTAGAGTAGATGTAGACAGACTTGGGCTGCAGGAACGCTACGGGCCGGCTCGCGGGCCACGACGGCCTGTACGCTGGAACCCAGGGCAACTGCGTGAGGAGATGATGGAAGGAGGATCGGGCCTCTCGCACGGGCCGGCCATGGCTGTCCGAGACCTGCGCCCGGAGATACTGAGAGAACTTCTCTCTGCAACACACACAGCACAGGGCTCATGGAGAAAGACATGCACTGGCTTTACATGAATGAGCAAGGAAAGAGCAAAAACATGCACTCGATAAAAGAAACAATACAAAAACTGAAGAAAGTCGGCACACCGAGGCTCAAATAATACAAAAATACTGGTAACACTTTACAATAAGGTTAACTAGTGAACATGAACTAAGAATCGACAATACTTCTACAGCATTTACTAATCTTAGTTCATATTAATTTCAACATTTACTAATACGTTATTAAAATCAAAGGTTGTATTAGTTAACATTAGTTACTGCACTGTGAACTAACATGAACACACAATGAACAGCTGGATTATTATTAACTAACATTAACAAATATTAATAAAAACTGCTGTAACACATGTATTGCTCATGTTAGTTAATACATTACCTGATGAACCTTATTGTAAAGTGTTACAATAATAATAGTAGACTCACACACACGTTACGTTTCAAGCACGCAGGCTCTTCGTCACACAATTAAAAGTTATTACCCAACAAGCCTTTATAATCAGGTGATTCATCAACGGATCACATTAAATGAAGAATTTGATATGATTTTTCCTTGGTTTTCCATAGCAGGTATTACGTTTCTCGTTATTCATTTCGCATGTTTAAAATTTGACTTTCACATTTAGTATTTTTATGTTGCTTTTGTTTTCCGTGACTTTTTTTACAAAAGCTTTTTCGTTTCTTCTTTTCTCTCCCTTTCCCCCCTCTCTCAAGGCTTGTTGGGTAATAACTTGTATTTGCCTGCCGAAGAGCGTAACCTGTCTGTGAGTCTATCATTTTATTCGCATATATTGTTGCCGACTTTTTTCAGTTGTTTTTCTTTACATGAATAATAAATACTGCAACAAAAGTATTGCTCGTTGCTAGTTAATTTTTAAAATGCATTATCTTACAGTAACTAATAGGGCCTTATTGTAAAGTGGGTAACACTTTACTTGAAGGGGTGTGCATAAGACTGACATGACACCTTCATAATCATGACAGGACACATGTCATAAGAAGGAGGGTTATGCATGTTTGTGACAACTGTCATTAAGTGTCATTCGCTCAATTATGAGATTTTTAATGCAAATATGACATTGTTTGAGATGTCTTTGAGACAACTTGAAATTACTAAGACAACATAAACATGAAATATACATGACATAGCAGATTAATTATCAAACTTAAGAAAGCACTTTATGGGTGAACATTACATTAAACTGTCATGTGGTTTACTCATTTAAAAAAAAAAAAAAATGTTTACAGTACAAAAGTATGCAAGCAGTGTCCAAGCAATCACATCATTACCATTTTAGAACCGGTTCCAAATTTCCAATAATCGGGGATTCGATAAGACACGTGCATTTCGATTCCCTTTAATGATTAAAGCGTTTAATGATTCCTATGTTTCTAAATCATTCAAGTGACAGAAGACTCGCTAAAACCAAGTTCTCATGTCACAGTTTACTTTATTCTGCTCTCCTCACTAACGTAAATGAACTATAGAGTCCTGCACACACTAGTAAACAAATATAAAAATGTATATCTGGTGTCTCAATAATGTACATTGCTTTGAGAGCTTTATAAAAGCGAGCGACCAAGAATAGACTGATGCATGTTCCCGATTAGGATCTGACGGGGTTTTATGGTCATCAGATACAGTCCATTAAATAAACAGGCCAATCCTTCAAGCACACACACATATGCCAGACAGCAGGCACAATATTTCCTCCTCTTTAAAGCTTATGTGATCAAAAATGATCAAATGCAGATGATGAATTGCATGCCAGACTAATTGTGCGACCGTAGTGTTTGAATAATCTGGACTGAAGAGCTGTTCAGAGAGCATATTGAGCATAAGTGGAGTGGATTTCTCCACAAACAGAGAAATCATGAATCATGAGGGCATTACTTGCTGGGTTTCTGGGTGAGTTTAAGAGTTCAACCGCTTAGTTTTTGCAAGCAGAATCAAAGCAGAATCTACACGAATGCGTTGTAATGCCAGTATCTCCTGCAGTGCTATTCACCAGCAGCTGCTGGATGTCCAAACAAAGCCACGGCAAAGCAAACAGCCGTGACCTTGCAGTCTAAATTGAAAATGATGAGCTAAAGAAGTTCATTGTTTCAATCTAAACATGCACAAACAAACAGCATTTCTGTTTCAGCCCCGAAAAACACACAAAAAACACATAAAACAGGAAAGAGCTTCGAGATTTGACAGTATAAATAGATTTGACGGTGTATTGCATCGCTGCGATTCACAGACACGACTGGATCCAGGCAGAGAACGCTGGATTTGCAGCTATTTTGTGTCGATATGCTGAATTAAGGGGTAAAATCACACCCTCTATATTGTATTGTTAAGTATTGTATTGATAACTCATTAAGTAAATATTTACCATCGTATATTCTGCATAATTGGATGTTTTTAAATAAACACTGACATTAAACTACACGAGTTTTAGGGCTGGCGATATGATGATATATATAACATTGATATGAGTGATCACATGGATTTACACCTAATATTGTGTTTATATAAAGCGTTCACATGCAAATTCGCTTTATGTATTTCCCCGGTGTGGAAATCAGGCTCATATAAAAGTCAGGAAACATGATTCCTGCTGCATGTCGATATCCACGATCTCTGGGTCTCTGGTAAGTTGTAAGGAACATTATATTGAGTCCAAGCTTTAGTTTAAACTGATACTCGCTTGTTTTACTCGTGTTTTCGCAGTTTCCCCTGTTAAATCCAGTCACTGATTTATATTATATAGGCTTTCCTGTAGCTCAAACAGTACAGCGTTAGCGCCTGCAACGCCAAGGTCATGGGTTCGATTCCCAGGGAAAGCAAGAACTGATAAGAATGTAAATGTGTGCCTTGAAATCCAATGCAAGTCGCTTTGGATAAAAGAGCCCGCCAAATGCATAAATGTAAATATATAATGTGCTGCACATCTTCTGCAGTGTTTATTACCCAGCGTCCCAGTGCTTGTCCATCAGGCTGATGAGAGCTTGTCTCTGCTGTAGTTTAGTGTTCGCCTGCAGATGCTCGACGGTGGCCAGCGTATGAAACTCAGCGCAGTGATGATCCTCGATGACGTAAAGCCCGTCCGAAGGCTTCGGCCACAGCTCGCTCTCCACCGCCCACGGGCTCGATGCCTGGAGGAGACGTCAGGTTACTCAGGATCATACCGGGAGAGACTACTGTACTCTTATGAAGCTTATGAAGATGACCTCAGAATGCAATATGAATGAACTACACTGCAAAAAATGCTTTCCTTACTTAGTGTTTTTGTCTTGTTTCCAGTCCAAGTGTCTGAAAATTCTTCAATTAAGAAGTCTTCACTAGATAAGTAAAATGACATGAGACATTTATGGGAGCTTGTTTCCGCCACAGAATGAAAAATAAAAATGGTAATTGCGTTGTTGCGTTGTTATTGCGTTGTTTGTAGTTATAAAGTCAGAATTGCGAGATATATAGTCGCAATTGCGAGTTATAAAGTCAAAATTGCGAGATATAAAGTCAGAATTGCGAGATATATAGTCGTAATTGCGAGTTATAAAGTCAGAATTGCGAGATATAAAGTCAGAATTGCGAGATATATAGTCGCAATTGCGAGTTATAAAGTCAAAATTGCGAGATATAAAGTCAGAATTGCGAGATATATAGTCGCGATTGCGAGTTATAAAGTCAGAATTGCAAGATATAAAGTCGCAATTGTGAGTTATAAAGTCAGAATTGCGAGATATATAGTCGCAATTGCGAGTTATAAAGTCAGAATTGCGAGATATATAGTCGCGATTGCGAGTTATAAAGTCAGAATTGTGAGATATAAAGTCGCAATTGTGAGTTATAAAGTCAGAATGCGAGATATATAGTCGCAATTGCGAGTTATAAAGTCAGAATTGCGAGATATAAAGTCAGAATTGCGAGATATAAAGTCAGAATTGCGAGATATATAGTCGCAATTGCGAGTTATAAAGTCAAAATTGCGAGATATAAAGTCAGAATTGCGAGATATAAAGTCAGAATTGCGAGATATAAAGTCGCAATTGCGAGTTATAAAGTCAGAATTGCGAGATATATAGTCGCAATTGCGAGTTATAAAGTCAAAATTGCGAGATATAAAGTCAGAATTGCGAGATATATAGTCGCATTTGCGAGTTATAAAGTCAGAATTGCGAGATATATAGTCGCATTTGCGAGTTATAAAGTCAGAATTGCGAGTTATAAAGTCAGAATTGCGAGATATAAAGTCGCAATTGCGAGTTATAAAGTCAGAATTGCGAGATATAAAGTCAGAATTGCGAGATATAAAGTCAGAATTGCGAGATATAAAGTCGCAATTGCGAGTTATAAAGTCAGAATTGCGAGATATAAAGTCAGAATTGCGAGATATAAAGTCAGAATTGCGAGATATAAAGTCGCAATTGCGAGATATAAAGTCAGAATTGCGAGATATAAAGTCAGAATTGCGAGATATAAAGTCGCAATTGCGAGTTATAAAGTCAGAATTGCGAGATATATAGTCGCAATTGCGAGTTATAAAGTCAAAATTGCGAGATATAAAGTCAGAATTGCGAGATATAAAGTCAGAATTGCGAGATATAAAGTCGCAATTGCGAGTTATAAAGTCAGAATTGCGAGATATATAGTCGCAATTGCGAGTTATAAAGTCAAAATTGCGAGATATAAAGTCAGAATTGCGAGATATATAGTCGCATTTGCGAGTTATAAAGTCAGAATTGCGAGATATATAGTCGCATTTGCGAGTTATAAAGTCGCAATTGCGAGTTATAAAGTCAGAATTGCGAGATATATAGTCGCAATTGCGAGTTATAAAGTCAAAATTGCGAGATATAAAGTCAGAATTGCGAGATATAAAGTCAGAATTGCGAGATATAAAGTCGCAATTGCGAGATATAAAGTCAGAATTGCGAGATATATAGTCGCAATTGCGAGTTATAAAGTCAAAATTGCGAGATATAAAGTCAGAATTGCGAGATACAAAGTCAGAATTGCGAGATATAAAGTCGCAATTGCGAGTTATAAAGTCAGAATTGCGAGATATATAGTCGCAATTGCGAGTTATAAAGTCAAAATTGCGAGATATAAAGTCAGAATTGCAAGTTATAAAGTCAAAATTGCGAGATATAAAGTCAGAATTGCGAGTTATAAAGTCAGAATTGCGAGATATATAGTCGCAATTGCGAGTTATAAAGTCAGAATTGCGAGATATAAAGTCGCAATTGCGAGTTATAAAGTCAGAATTGCGAGATATAGTCGCAATTGTGAGTTATAAAGTCAGAATCGCAAGATATATAGTCGCAATTGCGAGTTATAAAGTCAGAATTGCGAGATATAAAGTCAGAATTGCGAGTTATAAAGTCAGAATTGCGAGATGTAAACTCGAAATTCTGAGAAAAAAAGTTGCAATTATCTTTTAAAATGTTTTATTCTGTGGCTGAACGAAATTCTATCTTGTTTTCTGATAGTAAAAAAAGTGACTTTTTATTTAAAACAAGCAAAATGATCTGCCAACAGGGTAAGAAAAATAATCATCTTTTCCATTTGAATTAAGATTATTTTTCTCACCCCATTGGCAAATAATTTAGCTTGAAACTCGCTTCATTTAGATTTTTTCCCCCCTTTTTTAAGAAAACAAGATTTAATTTCTTATGTCATTTTACTCATCTAGTAAATAATTCTTGATTTAAGAATTTTTAGCTATTTGGACTGGAAACAAGACAAATATACTAAGGAAAAAAAACATTTTTTTGCAGTGAACAAAATACATAAATAAATCTTTCAATTGCATTTTCGTTACTGGCTCATGCTCAAAAATACATTTACTCGTATCGGCTTCGTGAATCAGGTTTTCAATCCTATATGCTGTTCTAAATATCGTTATATTGGGAGTTTGTAATGTTTTCTACGGTCAACCGGTTAAACCGGTTTCTTCGGTCAGCCATGAGTGGTTTTGAATGTGCTCTATAAAGTAATGAGTCGGCTGTTTTAATGAACTGGTCAAAAAGTTATTTATCTGAATGAATTACATGCTAAATCCATCAGTAGTGTTACTGAATGAACATCACTGAATGCACACGTTTATATGATGAGGTCAGGCACACTTAATGCCATATTTGAACTATGGAAAATTAGTTTAGTGTGTTTCATAATCACCCATGTCTGGTATTTTCAGCTGTTCTCATTGCATTTAAGATAAAAAACTCTACGATCACAGAACAGCATGTGTGCAACATGTTACTTAAGACAGAAGGCCACAAATGGCATTGGAAGTTGATGAGTTCAGCTTGACGTCCTCCTTTTATCACATCCAATTACTGCCAATTTCACACTTTCACTCCATTAAACGGCTCGCAGTGAGGAGCGCCGTGATTGGCTGAAATCGAGGTTGCGCACAAAACAAAAGCAAGCGCTGACATGCTTCATTACACTGTGAAACATGCATTTCTTACATAGTATTTGTCTTGTTTCCAGTCCAAATATCAAACATTTCTTAAATCAAGATGCATTTACTAAAGTAGTAAAAGGACATAAGATATTAAGTCTTGTTTTCTGGGGAAATAAATAAAAATGAAGTGAGTTTTTGCTTAAAACAGCAAAATTATCTGCCAATGGGGTAAAAAAAATAAAAATCTTGTTTCTGTTTGAATTCAGATTATTTTTTGGCAGATCATTTTGCTTATTTTAACCATCAACGCACTCAATTTTGATTAATTCCCCCGGATTAATTTTACTCATCTAGTAAATGCATCTTGATTTAAGAAATGTTTGATATTTGGACTGGAAACTAGACACAAACACTAAGTAAGAACAGCATTTTTGCAGTGTCACACGCACACGTTCTGATCCGTGTGCCGAGACTCACGTCACCTGGTCTCACCAGTTCAGATGTTGTGAATGTGCGCTTCTCCTTCCTGAAGATCAGAAGGTCTCGCACTCCCAGTGAACTGAAGATCTCTCTCCACCCGCTCACGTCTCGATCGGCCGTCAGGTAGCAGGCGTCCAGCAGAACCCACGCCACACCTGGGGAAAGGAAAACCACCGGTTGGGTCTGAAGGACTGGATGGATCCATTGTATAACGCTCCATGTTCATGCACAATTCATGCTTTTGTAAGTCCCTACGAAAGACTTTTAGTTCGGTGAATTAATTTCACTGCAAAAAATGCTTTTCTTACTTAGTATTTTTGTCTTGTTTCCAGTCCAAATATCTAAAAATTCTTAAATCAAGATGCATTTACTAGATGAGTGAAATTACATGAGATATTATGTCCTGTTTTCTGGGGGAATTAATCAGTTCAAAACCGATTTCAAACAGAAACAACATAATTTTTTTTTACTCCATTGGCAGATAATTTTCCTTGTTTTAAGCAAAAACTCACTTAATTTTGATTTATTTCCCCAGAAAACAAGACTTAATATCTTATGTAATTTTACTACTTTAGTAAATGCATCTTGATTTATATTTGGACTGGAAACAAGACAAAAATACTAAGTAAGAAAAGCAGTTTTTGCAGTGTAATTGGGACAATCATAAACTGTGAAGCTTATTCAAAATCTGAAGTAATTTGATTAAACTGAATATTTCTGTAGGTTTTAAAATGGTAAAACTTTACAATAAGGTTCCATTAGTAAACGTTACATTAACTAATAATGACCAATACATTTGTTACAGTTTCTAATAATCCTTGTTAACATTAGTTAGTAAGAATACAACTGATTATTGTTAGTTCATGTTAGCTCAGGTCCATTATATAATATTAATTATTTGATTTGAATAATGTATTACTAAATGCTGAAATTAACATCGACAAAGATATTTTTTATAGTTAGTTCATGTTAACTAATGTAGATAATATGGAAACTTGTTTCGCCACAGATTACAAAATAAAAAAGGTAATTCTAAATTTTAAGAAACAAAAATGTCAGAATTATCAGATTAAAAAGTCACAATTACCTTTTTTATTTTTTATTCTGTGGAGGAAACAAGCTTCCATATTAATTACAAAATTGCGAGTTTATTTCTCAAAATCAGAATGGCAAGTAATAAACACGTAATTGTGAAGAATTGCGAGAAAAGGTACTAATTTGCGAGATATAATTTTTGAAAATGCAAAAAAAGGCATAATTGCGAGATAAACTCGGAATTGCGAGAAATAAAGTCAGAATTGTGAGATAAAAAGTCGCAATTACCTTTGTTATTTTTTATTCTGTGGAGGAAACAAGCTTCCATATTAATTACAAAATTGCGAGTTTATATTTTGAAATCAGAATGGCAAGTTATAAACTCATAATCGCTAAGAATTGCGAGAAAAGGTCATAATTGCGAGATATAAACTTAAAATCGCAAAGAATTCTGAATTGCAAGATAAACTCGCAATTGCGAAAAAAAATCTGAATTGTGATATACAAACTTGGAATTGCGAGGAATAAAGTCCGAATTGCAAAAAGAAAAAAAAGTTGAATTGAAATAAACTCGCAATTTCAAGAAAAAAGTCAGAATTGCGAGAAATAAAGTCAGAATTGTGAGATAAGATCACAATTGTGGGTTATAAATTCAGAATTGCGAGATACAAACTTGGAATAGAGATAAATAGTCAAAATTAGGATATTTTCGTTTTTTTTATTCCGTTGTGGACAAAAGCTTCCATAAGTTAACTAATAAAATCTCATTGTAAAGCTTCACCTTTGACTCTTAATTCATCAAGAGGCTACAATTTTAATTTTCAAAATTATTTTTCGAAGTTGCAAACAAAACATTGAAGTTTATAATAGATCATTGGAGTGCGTGTTACAAGAAAACACCATTTCATTCTGTTTCCTTAAAAATTTCATGTTTAATTGAATGTGTTACTTGCCATTTTTTTTGCAATTATTTGTGAATTTTACAAGCAATTTCAAAGTAAATCCCACACCAAGCCGAACTTTGTTTACCAGGGAGCATGCTGGGAAGGTCGATGTTGTCGTACTGGCTGGAGAACTGTATTTTGCGCTGTGAAGGGAAGAGAAAGCCCTCGCTGGTCAGCACAGGTATGACTGCGGCGAGGCTCCTGTAGTCCTGATCCTGAGAGTGCCCTTTGATGAACACCAGGTAGCTGACGACAACATCCTTGGGCTTTTTCTAAGAGAAAGGGGAATTAAATAAGAGTATGAGGTACAGTCATAATAGATGACAGCATTTTCACACACTTGATCCAGTTTCAAACATCCAGGGCTGTGTTTCCCGAAAGCATCGTTAGCCAACTATAGTTGCAAGTTTCGTCATTATCAGCAGTTTAACGAGTCGGTGTTTCCCGAAAGCATCGTTAGCCAACTATAGTCGCAAGTTTCGTCATTATCAGCAGTTCAACGAGTCGGTGTTTCCCGAAAGCATCGTTAGCCAACTATAGTCGCAAGTTTCGTCATTATCAGCAGTTTAACGAGTCGGTGTTTCCCGAAAGCATCGTTAGCCAACTATAGTCGCAAGTTTCGTCATTATCAGCAGTTTAACGAGTCGGTGTTTCCCGAAAGCATCGTTAGCCAACTATAGTCGCAAGTTTCGTCATTATCAGCAGTTTAACGAGTCGGTGTTTCCCGAAAGCATCGTTAGCCAACTATAGTCGCAAGTTTCGTCATTATCAGCAGTTTAACGAGTCGGTGTTTCCCGAAAGCATCGTTAGCCAACTATAGTCGCAAGTTTAGTCATTATCAGCAGTTTAACGAGTCTGTGTTTCACGAAAGCATCGTTAGCCAACTATAGTCGCAAGTTTCGTCATTATCAGCAGTTTAACGAGTCGGTGTTTCCTGAAAGCATCGTTAGCCAACTATAGCCGCAAGTTTCGTCATTATCAGCAGTTTAACGAGTCGGTGTTTCCCGAAAGCATCGTTAGCCAACTATAGCCGCAAGTTTCGTCATTATCAGCAGTTCAACGAGTCGGTGTTTCCCGAAAGCATCGTTAGCCAACTATAGTCGCAAGTTTCGTCATTATCAGCAGTTTAACGAGTCGGTGTTTCCCGAAAGCATCGTTAGCCAACTACACTCACCTAAAGGATTATTAGGATTATTATTATGACACCTGTTCAATTTCTCATTAATGCAATTATCTAATCAACCAATCACATGGCAGTTGCTTCAATGCATTTAGGGGTGTGGTCCTGGTCAAGACAGTCTCCTGAACTCCAAACTGAATGTCAGAATGGGAAAGAAAGGTGATTTAAGCAATTTTGAGCGTGGCATGGTTGTTGGTGCCAGACGGGCCGGTCTGAGTATTTCACAATCTGCTCAGTTACTGGGATTTTCACGCACAACCATTTCTAGGGTTTACAAAGAATGGTGTGAAAAGGGAAAAACATCCAGTATGCGGCAGTCCTGTGGGCGAAAATGCCTTGTTGATGCTAGAGGTCAGAGGAGAATGGGCCGACTGATTCAAGCTGATAGAAGAGCAACTTTGACTGAAATAACCACTCGTTACAACCGAGGTATGCAGCAAAGCATTTGTGAAGCCACAACACGCACAACCTTGAGGCGGATGGGCCACAACAGCAGAAGACCCCACCGGGTACCACTCATCTCCACTACAAATAGGAAAAAGAGGCTACAATTAGCAAGAGCTCACCAAACTTGGACAGTTGAAGACTAGAAAAATGTTGCCTGGTCTGATGAGTCTCGATTTCTGTTGAGACATTCAGATGGTAGAGTCAGAATTTGGCGTAAACAGAATGAGAACATGGATCCATCATGCCTTGTTACCACTGTGCAGGCTGGTGGTGGTGGTGTAATGGTGTGGGAGATGTGTTCTTGGCACACTTTAGGCCCCTTAGTGCCAATCGGGCATCGTTTAAATGCCACGGCCTTCCTGAGCATTGTTTCTGACCATGTCCATCCCTTTATGGCCACCATGTACCCATCCTCTGATGGCTACTTCCAGCAGGATAATGCACCATGTCACAAAGCTCGAATCATTTCAAATTGGGTTCTTGAACATGACAATGAGTTCACTGTACTAAAATGGCCCCCACAGTCACCAGATGTCTATTTTTTTGTGGATACTCACAATAAAAACAAAGTGTTCTGCTTCTTGTCAAATAAAGAAAAATAAACATGATGCGAATTTTGCCTTCTCTCTGTCAGTAAAGTCCTGAAACGCGTCCGAAAATGAACTGTAACTCAGTCAATACTTGTCACACAGGCACAAAATATTTTTCGTTATGAAGCTGAAATTCTCTTCTTTTAAATTAAGTAATTTATATAAAAAACAAATATTCTCAGTTTATGTAATCTGTATGAAAAGAGAGAGATGTCTGTCTTTTTCCTTTCAGCTAATTATAGCGTATGACGTGTTAATGTGACCACGCATAAACTTAGAATTGCGAGGAATAAACAGACAGAAGTTGTCTGCGATTCTTTCTTTTGTAAAGTGTGAACACACACACCCGTGACTGAACGCTACCCCAGAACATTGTGCTGTGTGAACTTGCACACTGAGTCCGAAATTCGTTTTCAAAAATTTTGCACGTTAAAAAATAAATACGACCTGACGTTTTGTCAATCACGTTTACACACCGCCTCCGAAACATTCGTCCGTCATAAAAAAAATCTTATAAGGTTCGATTTTCTGTGTTTTTCGCATCCGTAGCGTTTTGAGAGGTGCAATTCAGAGCCACCGAATGACGAACACGACTCGATCTTTTCCCCCAGTATAATATATTTTTGTTCAATATTATTTTGTATTTTGAGGGTATGGTATTTTATGGTACAAAGTAATATTTATACAATAATTATGATCCATTTGTTTCCACAATTTTTCCAATACAATTCATTACTATTAATAATTAATAATATTTAATAAATCCATACATTTTTTTATTATTATTATTTTTCAATTAACCCCTTCATATTTCGATCAAAAGAATAGCACCAGATGGTTAAATATAATCTTAAGAAAAAAAAAAAAAAAATACTGTACAAAGCAATGTTCTGATGCATAAGCTCACTTGTACCGAGACAAAATAACATGCATTTTAAATTAACTTAAATTAAATTTTAATTAAATGTAATAAAATTTAAAATGTAATATTAATTTTAATTTTCATAAAGTGTATCATACCATGAAAAATCAATTATTATTCTATTATAAATTATTATTCGAGAATTGTACCGTTGTATCATGCACCGTTAATGTGAACCACTGGAGGCTCAAGCTAACGATGTGGCGTTACTCAGATCTAGATCGGTTCGATTTTCTGCGTTTTTCGCATCCGTAGCGTTTTCAGAGGTGCAATTCAGAGCCACCGCATGACGAACACGACTCAGTGTGCACTGCAGGCACTCGGGGATAAAGCGTGTGTTCCTCTGACCTCCCAGGCTTTGCTCCTCAGCACCGGGTAGATGTGCTGCTGCAGGACCTGCTGAGGCTCCAGCTCGTGAACGCCGAGTCTGCGGAGGAACTCCCGAACCTGCGAGTTTCCCAGCTCATCCAGACACGCCAGCAGCCGCGGCTCCACGGTGTTCAGGTCCTGGTACAGAGCCTTCAGATCTGCAGCCGGAACAGGGACAGGGTTGGGAAGCAGTGTTGTGTGGAACTCATTACAAGTAAACGTAAGTTACGTAATCACATTACTTTTTCAAGTAACTAGTGAAGTAACGCATTACTTTTACAATTTACAAAAAAAAAAAATCTATGTTCAAATAAGTAAAGCTTGTAACTTGTTCAAATTTGTTGACTGACAGCTGTCCTGTCCTCATGTTGAGAGACATAAAGTGAGGAGGTGTTGTGTGTGTGTGTGTGTGTGTCCGTGTGTGTGTTTGTGTGTCTGTGTGTGCGTGCGTGTGTGTGTGTGTGTGTATGTGTGCGTGCATGTGTGTGTGTGTGCGCGCGTGTGTGTTTATGTGTGTGTGTGTGTGTATGTGCGTGCGTATGTGCGTGCGTGCGTGCATGTGTGCGTGTGGGTGAGCGTGCATGTGTGCGTGCGTGCGTGTGTGTGTGTGTGTATGTATGTGCGTGCGTGCGTATGTGCGTGCGTGCGTGCATGTGTGCGTGTGCGTGAGCGTGCATGTGTGCGTGCGTGTGTGTGTGTGTATGTATGTGCGTGCGTATGTGCGTGTGTGTGTGTGTGTGTGTGTGTGTGTGTATGTGCGTATGTGCGTGTGTGTGTGTGTGCATTTATTTTTCCGGACAAGCAACTTTTTTACTAGGACTTTTAATTCACATTTAAGTGAATGACAGATTTGCACAGACTTGCGGATTTGCATATATAAATTTATATATATATACACACAGGTGAAACTCGAAAAATTAGAATATCGTGCAAAAGTTAATTTATTTCAGTAATTCAACTTAAAGTGTAAATTGCAGGTTACATTTTTCACGAAGATAATGCAATGTGCTTACTAAACATAAAGATAAGAACCGCCCACAATTGCTTTTTATGTTTTTTTATACCAAAATGCTGCATATAATATAAAAAGTTGGTGCGTTTTACAGTGGTTTTAAGCACGCCCGCTCCCTTCCACCAGGCTGGGCGTGACGTCATAAAAGGGACTCCAAGCTTTTACTGTCTATGCCTGGTCTATGCTCCAAGCCTAGAGTTACCGTTAGTCTAAACGGCAAGTAGGCTAGCAGTTGTATTGGAGACCTAGCTAGCAAAATTGGTTAACTATTGTGTTTGTGCGGGATGTACGAATACATCAAAATGGGGGAGAGGCTCCACAAGTTCCCCAAGGACAAACGGCTGATTCGTGCCTGTAAGTGTCAGCATACCTGAGGTTTATGTCGGTAAGCTGACATCAGTTCATCGCGATCGCACACATCTCTGTTATTACCAAAGAAGCTTTCATAATATATAAACTTTGTTTGTTATAATTCGAGGATTTGCCAGCATACAGAGTTCAGCACTGTCCGTTTTGAGCGGTGAGGGAAGTCTACCGTAAATGCTTCTGATTGGCCATTGCGTTCCTAGAAATCAACACATATGTCTGTGATTGGCTACATCGCTCAACGCTGCAAACATGTTATAAATAGAAACTCTGCCTGTAAATCGTTTCTATTTTGTTTTAGTTGTTCTTGTTGCTTTTCTGCAACAGATGAATAAAAATCTATTAGTTTTTATATGTTTTATTCATAGATATTTCTAGTTTGCGGGAGTTCCGCGAATCGTTTTATTCTCCCACAACGTGAACACACAGAGTGAGTGCATTACCGTTACCGCCCGCGCTCCCTCTTATGACGTCATCACCCAGTTACGGTAAAAAACATGCAACCTTTGAAGAAACCCCAATAAATGTTATTTTAATGCATTTTAAGACAGAATTTTTTTTAATATATACATATTAAGCACTTAAGCACATTAATTGGTTGTGGTGGTTAACCTGCAATTTACACTTTAAAAGGTGAAACTAATATATTATATAGACTCATTACATGCAAAGTGAGATATTTCAAGCCTTTATTTGTTATAATTTTGATGATTATGGCTTACAGCTTATGAAAACCTTTTCACAATATTCTCATTTTTCCAGTTTCACCTGTATGTACTGGGTCGTAGTTAATCTGCTTTATTTAGTTGAATATTAAATTCAAGTGCATTAAGTGCTTTGTAAGTAATCAGAAGTATTTAAAAATGTATGCGATGTTTAAATAATGTTGCATTATTTTCCTGTTATCTCTGTAAAGCTGCTTTGAAACACTCTGTATTGTTAAAAGCGCTATGTAAATAAATGTGACTTGACTATTTATTTTATTTCTATGGCTAGTAGACGTTCTGAATGGCCGGGACCTTAAAGATTTAGAAGCCAAATTGGGCCTGTGAGTGAAAAAGTTCATTTGAAACCCTGTACAGGAAGCATGAGAGCGGCTGATGACCCACTTCCTGTCCCGCTGAGCCTTCGGGCCCAAATGCTGATGTTTAATTCATCACTTCCCTGCTTTTAGCAGCTATGCCCGACCTGACACACATCGTTAGCATGGCTCGTTTCCATTCAGCTGGAGCTCATATTTTCACCAGTATCTGACTAATCTGACAAGAAAAATGGGTCATTAATCAAAGAGACCCGAGTTATGAAGGAGTTGTGAGATTAGAGGTGGAAAAATGCATCCGTAGTTTGGGTTTCATTCACAAAAATACTTTTTTTGACTGCAATGACGCAAGTAGTGCGTCATTCTCTCCTGTGACTCACTTTATTGAATCATGAAATAGCAGGAGATGAGGAAGATCCTTCATTTTGCAGACCGGGCGGTCTCGAGAGGCGGGCATGGAAACAACGACTCCTGACGGACTACGAGACTTCAGACATAAACGATGAACCGACGGAAGCTCAACAAACATCATTGGTTCTCGCGCTTTTGATCTTCCATGTCACCATATTTTGAGTTCTATGTATGTGCATTAATCACTGTGAATAAAAGGCTAAATTAAATATGTTCATCATATAGAGCAATCGCATCTCTTGAGGTGATTTGGATTAAACTGCTTTTCTTTTCATGTCTGATACATTCCTGAACGACCGCTTGTTCATATAATTAAACACCAAAGATGCCAGAAAAAAAACGATGCTGTGTTAATTGCATTGCATTTCTGAATGCGTTAAACAGAAAATAATGAATCACAAAATTAACACATTAATGTTGACAGCTATAATATATTATTAATATATATATATATATATATATATATATATATATATATAAATAAAGTGTAGTTCAAATACAAATATACTATATATATTTGTGTTATATATTGGAAACAATATAGTAGTTAATCTGGTTAACAACATTAACACATTAATGTTGACAGATAGCTCTAATATTATATATATATATAACAAAAATATGTACATAGTATATTTGTATTTGAACTACACTTTATTATATATATATATATAAAATAAAGTGTAGTTCAAATACAAATATACTATATACATATTTTGTTATATATTACCGTTCAAACGTTTTTTTTTTATGCTCACCAAGACTGCATTTATGTAATCAAAAATACAGAAAAAACATTAATATTGTGAAATATTATTATAATGTAAATCCGCTGTTCTCTATGTGAATATACAGTAAAGTGTAATTTATTCCTGTGATCAAAGCTGTATTTTCAGCATCATTACTCCAGTCTTCAGTGTCACATGATCCTTCAGAAATCACTCTAATATGAGGATCTGATGCTCAAGAAACATTTATGATTATTATCAGTGTTGAATTTTTCAGGATTTTTTGATGAATAGAAAATTCAAAAGAACAGCGTCTTTTGTAACATAAATGTCTTTACGGTCGCTTTAGATTAATTTAATGTGTCCTTGCTGAACAAAAGCATATAATTCTTCTTTTTTTCTCCTTTTAAAAAAAAACAATCTCACTGACCCTAATCTTTTGAACGGTAATATGTCGAAATGATGTATTTAAAAAAAAAAGGTACCTGTGCCAGCCTGCGTCACATCACTGAGAGGGAAGAAAACTCCCTCTGAACTCAGGGAAACCACACTGCCGTCGGCCAGCGGGATCATGGGAACCTCTCTGAGCGTCTGAAGCAGCGCGTCCACTTCATACTCCGGCTCCAGCGCGCGGAGGCCACACACCAGCAGCCGGGCCAGCCGGGCCAGATCGGGCTCTGAGCGGAGGACGGCAACAGACACACACACACACACTGCGTTAGGAATCCATGAAATCTTATCAGCTAACACTGTACAATAAGGGTTCTTTAGTTAACTACATCAGTGAACATGAACTAATAATGATGTGCACTTCGACAGCATTTTTTAATCTCTGTTAATGTTAATTTCAACATTTACTAATACATTATTAAAATCAAAAGTAATATTTGAAGACTTCAGATGCAAAAGCGGTGTGTGTGTAGAGAGAAATGGCTCATTCTAAGGTAATAAAAACATAACGGTTCATTATGCAAGGTCTTTATACACCACTGAAAACATAGTTATGCATATGATATTGCATTTCTGTCAACAGATCCTCGTAAATATTACACACTGCACCTTTAAGGTGAGACACGGCAGGCAAAAACTTTTTTTTTTTCACTGGTCAATTTTGAGATTTCGGGATATTTGTCTTCAAAAACATGTCTTCTTTCAGACTTGTGTTGAAAAAAAGTCTGAAATACACATTTAGGTCTTTATTTGACTACACTTTGTCTGTTTGCGTCTGTAGATTTCTCATAAATTCATCAAAAGTTGGCGTTGTAAATCCTCCCGCTGCGCCGCGATCGCGATCTGCACCGTCATCACACACACCGTTAGAAAGTGTGTGACACACCATCACACACACCGTCATTTCCTTTTTATCAGCAACCAGTCGTGAAAGTAAAAGGGCGCAAATTTCATTGGCTGATGCTAAATCTTTAAAGCCCGTTTTCTCAAAATGACAATCTCCACTTCAGTAGCACCTATACACACCAAACTTTCCAGTCTTGTACCTAGTTATATTATGAAGACATGTACAGAGGGGGATTTGTAAATATATTATTCCTGATTTATATAACATTTTATTCCAAAAAACATGGCGAAAATAAATTTAAGGCTATTGACAGTATTTTCTGATTTACAGGATAACAAAAGTAGATATCCATAAATCCCTCTGTCATTTTTTCCCCATCTAATATGTGAACTCAATGAAAAAAGAATGTTGAACCTGGCTTTATCCAATACTCAGATAAAAATTTTTGAAATATATGCAAATTAGCGCATATTTAATTAGATAATGCCTAATTTGCATATTTAAACATTAAATTACAGTAAACGTGTAATACATTTTTTCTCATCTTTATGTAGGTAATCAACTGGGAAAGTTTCATGGTGATTTCTGCTAGTTAAAAAAAAATTACCCTATTCACCTGTAGTGTCTCGGCTTAAGAGGGATGCAAAATACAGGTTGTCATCAATAATCTCACACAAAGCCCCCTTATTGCACCAAATAGTAATTCTACATAAAAGAAACAAGATCATTCATGGCTTTGAAAATCTCGAAAATCAATTAAAATTCTAGATTTCACTGAATTGAAAAACACTGCCTCTAAATTATGACTTGTTTCCCGTTCAACTTTCCAACAGTGGCCACACCTGAGCTAAGCCGGCCGTGCTGCACGAGTTCTCTGGCCATGGAGCAGGTGACGGTGATGATCTCGGCGGCGCGGAGCCGATGCACGCCCAGCGCCGTGAGCAGGGAGCTCGAGAGGCGAGACTGCAGCGCCGGGTGAAGGTACGACAGGCTCAGGCTCCGGCACAGATCCTCTCCTCCAATCACCTCCTGGATCAGGCGGTCCGGACACACGGCGAGCTGCGACGGCTGCTTGAACTCCACGCCGCCATCTAAACAAAGAGACCCCTTTATTCTTCAACGTACTGTACGTAAACGAACTGATAAGAATATAAATGTGTACCTTGAAATGCAATGCAAAAGGATAAATGTAAATATGTAAACATCAGTTTAGCATAGTCAAATAATGCCCTTTTCACAAGATGTAAAATAAGTCTCTGAAGAGTGTGTGAAGCTTTAGCTCAAAACACTGAAATACAAAATTTGTTTTATTGTAATTACGGTAATTTTTTAAATATGCCCCAGGAAACCAATTCCAAATATTGAGAGCAAATATTGGCTCTAAATGGAAAAATAACTTTTCTTGATCCGTTTAGAATATGTATACCTCATTCATTTGCCTCATGTATATTTATGTTATTTAATATGGCATTATTTTCCTGTTATCTCTGTAAAGCTGCTTTGAAACAATCTGTATTGTAAAAAGCGCTATAGAAATAAATGTGACTTGACTTGATCAATTTAATGCGTTCTTGCTGAAAAAAAGTATTGATTTAATTTATTTCTTCCCCACCCCCCAAAAACATTCTTACTGACCCCAAGATTAAGAACGGTAGTGTATAATGTTACAAAAGATTTCTATCTCAAATAAATTCTGTTGTTTTTAACTTTTTATTCATTTGAGAATCCTGAAAAAAAATTACACAATTGTTTTCAACATTGATGATAATAATAAACGTTTCTTGAGCATCAGATCCTCATATTAGAGTGATTTCTGAATGATCATGTGACACTGAAGACTGGAGTAATGATGCTGAACATTCAGCTTTGCATCAGTTATTTTAAATTGTAATAATATTTCACAATATTACTGTTTTTTTTGCGTATTTTTAATCAAATAAATTGCATCCATGGTGAGCAGAAGAGACTTATTTAAAAAAGAAAATTAAAATCTTACGATCCCAAACCTTTGAACGGCAGTGTACATAATATATATATATATATATATGTCCAGCTGAGGAACATCTATATTATGGCCCTTAATGGAAAAGTACATTTCTGCCCCGGTCCTCACCGCTGTCCTCTTTCGCAGGGAGGCACGGTTTTCCCTTCAGCAACTGAATGATCTGATTGGCCACGGGGTTGAAGAAGTCCAGGATCTCGCTTGGTTGAGGGATAAACTGCAGAAAGTAACAGAGTCCTCCGAGCCCACTGAACTCTGGGTGTTGCTGTGGGATTCACATCGCATGCACTCGTTAGCACTACAAATGTTCCTTCAGATGACCAAAGAATCATAAAGAAAGCAAGTTTCCCTTTTCTTGCAACATGCTAAAGGGAGATTTATGAGCCTTAAAGGGATAGTTCACCCAAAAATTTTTATTAGCCCATGATTTACTCACCCTCAAGTCATCCTAGGTGTATATGACACTCTTCTTTCAAACGAATACAATCAGAGTTATATTAAAAAATGTCCTGGCTCTTCCAAGCTTTATAATGGCAGTGAATGGCCGTTTCTGTTTTGAAGTCCATAAAAGTACATCTATCCATCATAAAAGTGCATCTGTCCATCATAAAAGTGCATCTATCCATCATAAAAGTGCATCTGTCCATCATAAAAGTGCATCTATCATCATAAAAGTGCATCTATCCATCATAAAAGTGCATCTGTCCATCATAAAAGTGCATCTATCCATCATAAAAGTGCATCTGTCCATCATAAAAGTGCATCTGTCCATCATAAAAGTGCATCTATCCATCATAAAAGTGCATCTGTCCATCATAAAAGTGCATCTATCCATCATAAAAGTGCATCTGTCCATCATAAAAGTGCATCTATCCATCATTAAAGTGCATCTGTCCATCATAAAAGTGCATCTATCCATCATAAAAGTGCATCTGTCCATCATAAAAGTGCATCTGTCCATCATAAAAGTGCATCTATCCATCATAAAAGTGCATCTATCCATCATAAAAGTGCATCTGTCCATCATAAAAGTGCATCTGTCCATCATAAAAGTGCATCTATCCATCATAAAAGTGCATCTGTCCATCATAAAAGTGTATCTGTCCATCATAAAAGTGCATCTGTCCATCATAAAAGTGAATCTGTCCATCATAAAAGTGCATCTGTCCATCATAAAAGTGCATCTGTCCATCATAAAAGTGCATCTGTCCATCATAAAAGTGAATCTGTCCATCATAAAAGTGCATCTGTCCATCATAAAAGTGCATCTGTCCATCATAAAAGTGAATCTGTCCATCATAAAAGTGCATCTGTCCATCATAAAAGTGCATCTGTCCATCTGTCCATCATAAAAGTGCATCTATCCATCATAAAAGTGCATCTATCCATCATAAAAGTGCATCTGTCGATCATAAAAGTGCATCTGTCCATCATTAAAATGCTCCACCTCCTTTAATATAACTCTGATTGTATTCGTCTGAAAGAAGAGCGTCATACACACCTAGGATGACTTGAGGGAGAGTAAATCATGGGCTAATTTTCTATCCCTTGAAGCTCCATCTGAAGCTGGAGTTAAAATGCAAATATATAGGAATAAATGTATCCAATCCCACGTCTCTCTTACACTGAAGACATCCATGGCGTGAACGAACAGCAGTGGGATCTCGGAGCGGAGCCACTGGTTCCAGGAACTGTCCCGGTCCACGTCTTCTCTGGAGGACGGGATGTCGAAATCCCCTGCAATACAGAACACAATGTGACAGGGTTATATTAGCATCAATGATGCAGCATTTTTAAAGAGCACCTCTGCTGTCTTCACGTCTTTAGTGAGTAATGTTGCTGTTTGCAAGTGTTCGTGTGGAGCAGAATTAACTGTGAACGGCGCCACTCTGAGACACACGTAACCTACACTCATGCACATAATTAAAGCGCATATATATAATCTTACCGATCCCAAACTTTTGAACAGCAGTGTGTGTATATATACAGGGGAAACTCAAAAAACTAGAATATGGTGCAAAAGTTCATTGATTTCAGTAATTCAACTTAAAAGGTGAAACTAATATATTATATAGACTCATTACATGCAAAGTGAGATATTTCAAGCCTTTATTAGTTATAATTGTTGATTCTAATTTTGAATTTGGGGTTTTCATAAGCTGTAAGCCATAATCATCAACATTATAACTAATAAAGGCTTGAAATATCTCACTTTGCATGTAATGAGTCTATATAATATATTAGTTTCACCTTTTAAGTTGAATTACTGAAATAAATAAACTTTTGCACGATGGTTTCATCTGTATAAAAACACACACTGCTGTTCAAAAGTTTGGGATCTGTAAGATTTAATGTTTTTAAAAAAAGTCTCTTCTGCTCACCAAGGCTGCATTTATTTAAGAATAATTATAACAAAAATCAGTAATATTGTGAAATATTATCAATGTAAATCAGCTGTTTTCTATGTGAATATACAGTAAAGTGTAATTTATTCCTGTCCCTCCAGAAAACGCGATTATGCGATCGCATGAGTCAGTGCATAATCAGCCAAAGTCCACATATTTATGCGGGGGCATTTTTTCAAATACGCCGCACTTTCGCCGCATAAATTGCCGATTTCCGTGCAAAATATGCGGCGCTTGCATGATTTCATAATCCTCGCATTTTCGTTGCAAAAAAGTCACATATATCTCAGCAGAAAGTTGGAAAATGTTGCGTTTGCTTCACACAGGAGCCGCCGTTTCCGTTATATCTTTTTAGATAAATGCTGTTCTGTCGAACTTTCTATTCATCAAAGAATCCTGAAAAAAAAATTACACAACTGTTTTCAACATTGATAATAATAATAATGAATGTTTCTTGAGCATCAAATCATAATTTTCAGTAATGATGCTGAAAAATCAGCGTTGATCACAGGAAAAAATTACATTTGAAAATATATTAAATTGTAATAATATTTCACATTATTAATGTTTTTTTTTTTTTTTTACTGGTTTTTGTATTTTTAATTAAATAAATGCAGTCTTGGTAAATATAAGAGACTTCTTTTGAAAACTTACCGATCCTAAACTTTTGAACGGCAGTGTATATATATATATATATATATATATATATATATATATATATATATATATATATATATATATATATATATACACACACACGACATATATTTATTTAATTGAATCGCAGCCTGTGAATTCACAAAAGCACTATGCTATAATATGTTTTTTAAATGGTTTTAATACATCGTTCAGCCTTAGAAAATGGTAAATAATGCAGTTCATGGACTCGACACAGTAAATTGCAATTAAGTTTTTTTTTATCGGGTATTCGAAATGGAGGGATTGTGACAGCCCTACTTGGAATAATCTACAAAATATATTAATAGTTGTCCATGCTCCCATTATTAAATGAACGTAATTTACATTTTAAAGACATTTACATTTATGCATTTGGCGGACGCTTTTATCCAAAGCGGCTTGCATTGCATTTCAAGGCACACATTTACATTCTTATCAGTTCTTGCTTTCCCTGGGAGTCGAACCCAGGACCTTGGCGTTGCAAGCGCCAGCGCTCTACTGTGTGAGCTACAGGAAAGCCTGTGTTTTATTCCCTGGTAGGGTTAGCTAGCGATAACAACCCCGAAGTCACATAAACACGTGTTAAACCTTGAATGATGAAACGGAAACCAAAGCTGCGCAGTGGAAGAAAGGCAAAGACGGGCTGTTTCTGAGGCTTCACGTCACAGGACGACGATTCGCTGAGTTGAAACGCAAGGGCCAATTCTGTCGACTCCACGTCGTCTTTAATCTGTAGAGGAAAACATGAAGACGAAGATGAAGACACTCAGTGAACTGTGAACGTCAGACATCATGATTTAAAAACATGCAGCAATACTGAGGAAAAGCTGCTGTTATTGAATTATATATAATATAGGGATGCACAGTATTTTTAAAATGCACAAGTACATTAAACAAATAGTAAAAATGTAAAAACAAGTATTTTACATTTAAGCATCAAAGCATTCAAATGTTAATAGAAACAATTATTGATTGAAAAATGTATAAAAAAATTGCCTGAAAAATGCATTAATTTTGAGATTTGCTAGATTACGTTTAAGTGTTTTTATTATTATTATTTTAAAAATATTGAGCATTATCTACATATATAAATCGGGGAGATTTTTTATTAATAAATGCAAAAAATACTTAAAAAAAAAAAAAGTTTTTGATTTGATCAAAAATATAGTAGAAAATGTGAAATATTATTCCAATATAAAACAGCCATTTTCTATGTGAATATACAGTAAAGTGTAATTTATTCCTGTGATCAAAGCTGAATTTATTTGATCAAAAATATAGTAAAATTGTGAAATATTATTGTAATGTAAATCTGCTGTTCTCTATGTGAATATACAGTAAAGTGTAATTTATTCCTGTGATCAAAGCTGTATTTTCAGCATCATTACTCCAGTCTTCAGTGTCACATGATCCTTCAGAAATCACTCTAATATGATGATTTATTTTAAATAGAAATCTTTTGCAACATTATAAATGTCTTGAATAAAATAATCAATTTCTTTAAAACGAACTCCAGCCAACTTGAGCGTATGTGAAACGTTGCAGTTTGTTGTGTACTAGCCTCTGAAACACATTTCTGCGTGTCAATACGTGTCTCTCCAGTATTAAAACTACAAGTAAAGAGAAAAATCACAGAGGAGACGGACAGAAAGTGCTGTGAACTCTCTCTGAGAACAAAGGGTACAAGCGGATGTGAAGGAAAAACATTCACTGCACTTTGCTAATAAGATTCCTTGCATGAAGTTTGAATGAGACGGGAGAGTAAAACATGTCGCTCCCCAGAGGAACGCTTGCGTAACGTCCCGATCCCAGCGAGAACTGAACACAGGCCAATTAAAAGAAGGTAAAACTGGGACAAGGACAACTTCCCCTGGTTTCTGAGCACATTTTAGACATACAGTCTAACCAGAATGTATTCAACATTTCTCACATTATCAGTTTATTCGCTCTAGTTTAGAAAATGGTAATGAAACATGAGCAGAACTCAGAGTTCTCAGATCAGTGGATATTTGACTGGTTTTGTCCGTCCTTCTGTTAGACTCTCACACATGAATTATGTTGAATATCTGTCAGCTGTTAAATTTAACTACACAATTAGATAATACCAGTTTAGCTCAACCAGTGACCAAGCAATGCTTCATGTTGTTCAGTGTGTGTGTGTAAAAAGAGCATTAGCAATTACAGAAAACACACTTCAGCAAAACATGATCAGCTCAAAGTGGAGGAATCATTTTTGCTCCCAAATTTGTATAAATTTGAAGAATATTTGGGTGTAATATGTCACAGTTTTCTTTATTTTGCTCTCCTCACTTACATAAATGAACTTTAGTGTCCTGCACACACTAGTAAACAAATATCAAAAGTGATATCCGGTGTGTGAATAATGTTTGGTTTGACTGACCGTGAACATGTAAATGTGTGTGAGACTTGCCTTTTTCGGGTAAAGCATTCTCTTGACCACCAGCCAACGCTCTTCTCCACCGGTGTGAGCCACTTCCAGGATGTTATGGCTCAAATCTCGGCGTGTCATCGACACCAAACGCTTCTCGGTCTGAAGATGAAACAAAAGTAAATGCACTTAAACCTCTAAACCCTGACTGATGAAATATAGTCAATATATAAACAAAAAAAGTATTTTTGTTGAGCACCGTAATTGATGCATCAGGCTTTTACGGCTCATATAATCTGATATAGTGGGAATATGGAGGGAAAAAACACAGTAACGGAATCAAACGGAGCAAAAATACGCAATTTGGTGCAGATTAAACAGATGAAACTCGAAAAATTAGAATATGGTGCAAAATTCATTTATTTCAGTAATTCAACTTAAAAGGTGAAACTAATATATTATATAGACTCATTACATGCAAAGTGAGATATTTCAAGCCTTTATTTGTTATAATTACAGTTACTTACAGCTTATGAAACCCCAAATAAAAAATTAGAATATTGTGAAAAGGTTTTCATAAGCTGTAAGCCATAATCATCAACATTATAACTAATAAAGGCTTGAAATATCTCACTTTGCATGTAATGAGTCTATATAATATATTAGTTTCACCTTTTAAGTTGAATTAATGAAATAAATGAACTTTTGCACCATATTCTAATGTTTCGAGTTTCACCTGCACATGGTCGTTTGTAATGTAAATCAATGAGATCTTTATAACAGTATATCATATACTTACATAAAATGCATTTAAATATCAATATCTGCCAATAATGTCTTAGTAAGATGATATTTAAATGCTTAAGTTTTATAATCAAAGCTCTGTAGTTTTAAAACATATAATACAATGGAATGCAATGATGATTGAGAGATGAACAAATAAACCGTCCTCGAAAGCCTGATGATATTTGATACTCGATAAAAAATTATGTTTGATAATCAAGTAAACCTGCTTCAGTCCGGCTGAAATATTACTAACAATATGAAATTTATTCTTGCGTTTACTTGATAAAGATCAGAGATTTGACGAATCACGAGCTGAAGGACGTTTGTACAATCATACTAAAAGACTTTTACTTGATAAAAGAGTCTAAACTCTCAATCCCACACAGAAGCGCTGGAGGAGATGTGATCGTGTTGATCATCTAGAGACTGTCTCAGTTATGATACAGTAGGTTTTATAGGGTCTTCACCTCATTGAAGATGGTGATGGAGCGCAGGCGATGGAGGAAGAGAAGGAGAGAGGGATGAACATCATGGAAGAGGTTTTTAGTCTGGTAGTTCTCCGACCGCAGGGGAAGCTGGATCTTTGTCGTCCATCTACAATAAACACACACCAAAGAGCCGTTTCATAACAACAGGGCTCGTGCAGAAACATGCTGTTCTTACTGAGTATTTGTGTCTTGTTTCCAGTCCAAATATCAAACATTTCTTAAATCAAGATGCTTTTACTAAAGTAGTAAAATGACATAAGATATTAAGTCTTGTTTTCTGGGGAAATAAATAAAAATTAAGTGAGTTTTTGCTTAAAACAAGCTAAATTATCTTCCAATGGAGTAAAAAAATTGTCTTGTTTATATTTGAATTAAGATTATTTTTCTGACCCCATTGGCAGATAATTTAGCTTTTTTAAGCATCAACTCACTTAATTTTGATTAATTCCCCCGGAAAACAGGACATAATATCGTATATAATTTCACTCATCTAGTAAATGCATCTTGATTTAAGAATTTTTAGATATTTGGACTGGAAACAAGACAAAAATACTAAGTAAGAACAGCATTTTTTTTTTTTTGTGTGCAAATTTCAGGACCTCCAATGACTTTTCAAGCACTACTTTTTTAGTTTTTTCCCCAAGGACTACAATCAGAGATCTCTTTTATCAAATAATATCTTTCTTTATTATCTTTTAAATTCTAAAAAAAGGTAAATAGATAAATAAAAATAAACTAAAAAAACAAAATGGTGCAAATAAAGTGCAGCACATGCGATGAATGCAGTAACTTTAACTATACTATGACAAAGACATCGCTTTCCTCTTTCAAACTGATTTTTCTTCCATGAATATACGACTGACTTCAAGAATAAAAGCTGTATCATACACTTTGATATTTATATGAGCAATATCACACTCATTGCCATGCGGACTGCAGCTTTAATTTAGCGTGAAAAGATTGTTTTATCAATAAAATTAAAAATAAATTTCCCATATATTGTATATTTTAATAATTCAAGCACTTGGCAAGTTACTTCTTCATAAAAATGGCTGTTTTCAAGGGTTTTCCAGGACTTACATTTCAGAAAGTCAACTTTAAGCACCTTGAAAGACCAAAAGACAAAAAGGCCACTACAACTCTATCTTTACAGGTTATCTGTATCAAATTATTTTATCATTTTGAACATATTTCCGGGCAACTCCATGTTGTTTATAAGTCTATGTTTGACCTGTGTTCTGCGGTGTCCTTGGCAGCTTGGCTCACGGGCCTCTCCTGCTCGACCCAGTGTGGTAAGATGTATCCCATGGGGCCGCTGTTCTTGTCGAATTTAATGTGGAAGCCATTGGAGTGGATCTCAGGACAGTCGGTGACTTTAAAAACTGATTTAAAGCCAATGCCCTTTTGTCCTGTATGACAAAACACAGAGGAAGGATTGTGGGTAAATACAGGCGGTTTGTTAAGATCCAGCTGAGAATGTTATTTCTAAAGAAGGGAATCTTATTTTGGTAATACATGCATCCTTCATTATCCCAGTCTGTTATTGCACTGGTAAAGAGTCATTCTTAGATTAAAATTCATGTTCATGTTCATTTTGAGTCAAACACATGCATTACTTATTACATTTTACAGTATATGGCTCACAGGTGAGGGTTTTTTACCGTTGTCAGAGACGCATCAGAAGAGATAATGTTTACACTACAAATTAGGGCGACACTGGATGGATGGATAGACGGATTTACGGACAGACAAAAGGACAA
>CM060602.1:1332500-1335000 GCA_030578255.1 Tiaroga cobitis
CACCTGGAACCAAGGCCTAATCACACCAATATTTAAACAAGGAGACAAATATGAGCCAAACA
This sequence comes from Tiaroga cobitis, assembly GCA_030578255.1. Lineage (NCBI taxonomy): Eukaryota > Metazoa > Chordata > Actinopteri > Cypriniformes > Leuciscidae > Tiaroga > Tiaroga cobitis. Next base: position 1,332,563 of record CM060602.1, read on the forward strand.
ATTACAGAGGCATATGTGTCAATAGCAACCTGGGGAAAATATTCTGTTCAATTATTAATATTAGATTGCAGAACTTTCTCAAAACCCACAAAATTCTGGACAAAAGTCAAATTGGATTTCTGCCCAAACACAGAGCATCTGACCACATTTACACTCTTCACACGATCATTGATAAACATGTATACCAAAATAAGTCCAAAGTCTTCGCTTGCTTTATTGACTTTGAGAAGGCTTTCGACTCGATCTGGCACGAAGGACTCTTCCTAAAACTACTGGAAAATGGGATTGGAGGGAAAACATTTGATTTGATCAGCACCATGTATAAAAACAATACATGTGCTGTAAAAATAGGGAATAAGCGAACAGAATTTTTCTCCCAACAACGAGGAGTCAGACAAGGTTGCCCATTGAGCCCCACTCTATTTAACATTTATATAAACGAATTAGCCAAAGCCTTAAATAATTCCACGGCCCCCGGCCCAACCCTGATGCAATCAGAAGTTAAATGTCTCCTCTTTGCAGATGATTTAGTCATTCTGTCAAAAACAAAAGAAGGACTACAGCAGCTCCTCGGCGTCGTAGAGACATTCAGTCAAACGTGGGCTCTCAAAATTAATCTCGCAAAAACTAAAATAATGATTTTTCAAAATAGATCCAGGTGTAGGGAAAATAAATACATCTTCAGAGCAGGAAACCAAGTCCTCCAACACACCCACTAATACACGTATCTGGGACTAAAACTGAGTTCAACAGGGAACTTTAATCTGGCTGTGAATGAACTGAAGGCGAAAGCGATGAGGGTCTTCTACATGATTAAAAATACTATTCGACATGAAATTCCAATTCAAACCTGGCTAAAAATCCTAAAAGCAATAATCGAACCAATTGCTCTGTACGGCAGTGAGGTATGGGGACCTCTAAAAACACAAGATTTCTCAAAATGGGAAAAAGAGGAAATTGAAACTCTGCATACCCAAATTTGTAAAAGCACCCTAAAAGTAAACAGAGCGACACCAAACAACTCTTGCAGAGCTGAATTAGGACAATACCCCTTATTGATCACTATCCAAAAAAGAGCTATAAAGTTCTACCAGCATCTGAAGCGCAGTGACCCGAGCTCATACCAGGCCGAAGCCCTGCGGTGTCAGGAACAGAACCGGCCCCGGAGCGCAGTGACCCGAGCTCATACCAGGCCGAAGCCCTGCGGTGTCAGGAGCACAACCGGCCCCGGAGTGCAGTGACCCGAGCTCATACCAGGCCGAAGCCCTACGGTGTCAGGAACAGAACCGGCCCCGGAGCGCACTGACCCGAGCTCATACCAGGCCGAAGCCCTGCGGTGTCAGGAGCAGAACCGGCCCCGGAGCGCAGTGACCCGAGCTCATACCAGGCCGAAGCCCTGCGGTGTCAGGAGCAGAACCGGCCCCGGAGCGCAGTGACCCGAGCTCATACCAGGCCGAAGCCCTGCGGTGTCAGGAGCACAACCGGCCCCGGAGCGCAGTGACCCGAGCTCATACCAGGCCGAAGCCCTGCGGTGTCAGGAGCAGAACCGGCCCCGGAGCGCAGTGACCCGAGCTCATACCAGGCCGAAGCCCTGCAGTGTCAGGAGCAGAACCGGCCCCGGAGCGCAGTGACCCGAGCTCATACCAGGCCGAAGCCCTGCGGTGTCAGGAGCAGAACCGGCCCCGGAGCGCAGTGACCCGAGCTCATACCAGGCCGAAGCCCTGCGGTGTCAGGAGCACAACCGGCCCCGGAGCGCAGTGACCCGAGCTCATACCAGGCCGAAGCCCTGCGGTGTCAGGAGCAGAACCGGCCCCGGAGCACAGTGACCCGAGCTCATACCAGGCCGAAGCCCTGCGGTGTCAGGAGCAGAACCGGCCCCGGAGCGCAGTGACCCGAGCTCATACCAGGCCGAAGCCCTGCGGTGTCAGGAGCACAACCGGCCCCGGAGCGCAGTGACCCGAGCTCATACCAGGCCGAAGCCCTGCGGTGTCAGGAGCAGAACCGGCCCCGGAGCGCAGTGACCCGAGCTCATACCAGGCCGAAGCCCTGCGGTGTCAGGAGCAGAACCGGCCCCGGAGCGCAATGACCCGAGCTCATACCAGGCCGAAGCCCTGCGGTGTAAGGAGCAGAACCGGCCCCGGAGCGCAGTGACCCGAGCTCATACCAGGCCGAAGCCCTGCGGTGTCAGGAGCAGAACCGGCCCCGGAGCGCAGTGACCCGAGCTCATACCAGGCCGAAGCCCTGCGGTGTCAGGAACAGAATCGGCCCCGGAGCGCAGTGACCCGAGCTCATACCAGGCCGAAGCCCTGCGGTGTCAGGAGCACAACCGGCCCCGGAGCGCAGTGACCCGAGCTCATACCAGGCCGAAGCCCTGCGGTGTCAGGAACAGAACCGGCCCCGGAGCGCACTGACCCGAGCTCATACCAGGCCGAAGCCCT
>CM060602.1:1340000-1347500 GCA_030578255.1 Tiaroga cobitis
AGAGCTGGGCGCTCGCTCATCGTTCTCCATCTCGCTCAGACTCAGCACTGAAGACACGTCGCTCATCGAGTCTTCCACCACAAACTGCAGAGATTTGATGAATAAACCCCAAATCTGAACATTTTCTCATTCAGTTACATCACATGCCTCCTGCAACGCTATTCAGAAGCAGCGTCACGGCAAAACATTAACATACAGGAGAAACTCCAAACATTAGAATATCATGCAAAAGTTCATTTATTTCAGTAATTCAACTTAAAAGGTGAAACTAATATATTATATAGACTCATTACATGCAAAGTGAGATATTTCAAGCCTTTATTAGTTATAATGTTGATGATTATGGCTCACAGCTTATGAAAACCCCAAATTAAAAATTAGAATATTGTGAAAAGGTTTTCATAAGCTGTAAGCCATAATCATCAACATTATAACTAATAAAGGCTTGAAATATCTCACTTTGCATGTAATGAGTCTATATAATATATTAGTTTCACCTTTTAAGTTGAATTACTGAAATAAATGAACTTTTGCACCATATTCTAATGTTTCGAGTTTCACCTGTAGTTACATCGTTATACATCGTACTACTTATATAGTTGTGTTGAATTGCTTTTGCATTGTCTGCAGGCTAACATTTATAACTTTAAATTAGAGATGCATGATTTTTGTGATAAAAAATTGCGATTGCGACTTAAAATGCGATTTAAAAAAATCCAGGTTTGCTGTGCTTTTTTGCAGCACTGCACAATTTGTCCAAAATGTTGTGTTTATACATATCAGGATGGCTATAAGTAATAGTAGTAATAATTATACTACTAAATTTTATTATTATTCATAAATTATTATTAGTATTAAATTGCTAAAAAAAAAAAAAAAAAAAAAAAAAAAAATATATATATATATATATGTAATGTTCCATTGTAAAATAAAAAGTATTTAAGAAAAAAGCACATTAAAGCAACTCAAATGAGCTGCTCATGTGTAAATAAACACAGATTTGCGCTTCACACTGAAACATGCAGCGCATATATTTATTTAATATAATCGCAGTCATAATGCAATTTAGGTTTTATTTTGATGCTTCCCACCTCGTAATGAGATTAGAACACTTACTGTATTTTATAACCTTTTGGAAACGTTTAAAAGTGCGCATTTGTAAAGTCACCGAAAGTTAAAACAGTGTTTGAAACAATTTTGGTGTCTACAGAATCCAGTTTGAAACGAAGTTCTGATTAAGGAAACTAGAAGAGAATTAAAATATATATATATATATATATGTATATATATATATATATATATATATATATGTGTGTAATATTCCATTGTAAAAATTTTAAATGAGTATTGGCGCAATTACACAGATTTGCGCTTCACACTAAAACATGCAGCGCATATATTAATTTAATTACAAGTGAAACTCGAAAAATTGTGCAAAAGTTATAATTTTGATGATATTGTCCTACAGCTTATGAAAACCCCAAATTCAAAATCTCAGAAAATTTGAATATTACATGAAATCAATAAAAAAAGGGATTTTAAATACAGAAATGTCGGCCCTCTGAAAAGTATAATCATGCATTTGTATATAGTTATATATACACTAAATATATAAATTTCACCTTTTAATTTGAATTACTGAATACATGAAATACGTGAGTTTCACCTGTAAATCGCAGTCATATAGCCATAGTTACTGTATTTTATAAACAATTAAAAGTGCGCATTTGTAACGTCACCAAAAGTTAAAACAGTGAAACAATTTTGGTGTCTACAGAATCCAGTTTGAAGCGAGGTTCTGATTAAGGAAACCAGAAGTGAACTCAGACCTTCTTGACTCGTGCGGCGGGCGCTTCGGGCCGAGCTGGAGACACCAGTTTGCTGTTGAAGTCTCCTCTCCACTCGGTTATGCCCAGGAGAAGCCCCATCTGATGCAGTTTGCTCAGGTGACGCGTGTTCGACCGGGCGACGTCCAGCAGGAGTGCTTTAGATTTGGCCTGACCGAGCACTTTAGAGAGCGGCTCCAGAAACACCTGCACAAAACAATCAAAACACACCAAACCATAAAAACAAACACTGCAAAAAATGCTGTTCTTACTTAGTATCTTTGTCTTGTTTCCAGTCCAAATATCTAGAAATTCTTAAATCAAGATGCATTTACTAAAATGAGTAAAATGACATAAGATATTAAAGTCCTGGAATTAATCAAAATGAAGTGAGTTTTTGCTTAAAAAAAGCTAAATTATCTGCCAATGGGGTCAGAAAAATAATGTTAATTCAAACGGAAACAAGACTATTTTTTTTACTCCATTGGCAGATCATTTAGGAAGTTTTAAGCAAAAACTCACTTCACTTTTTTTTATTTCCCCAGAAAACAAGACTTAATATCTTATGTCATTTTACTACTTTAGTAAATGCATCTTGATTTAAGAAATGTTTGATATTTGGACTGGAAACAAGACACAAATACTCAAATATAATAATAATAAACTTGATTTTATTTAGCGCCTTTAAAGCAGCTTCTCAAGGCACTTTACACAATAAAAATACAAAGAGAAAAAAAACAACACACAGAGAGAAATACAAAGCATACAAAAAACCAAACAACACACTGGAATACAAAATAATAAAAAACATTAGGAAAAAGCTAACCTAAAAAAGTGAGTTAGATTCATGGAAACACTTTATTATAAGATTGCATTAGTGAACTAACACAAACATGAACATTGACAAAGCTTAATAAAAGCTGTAAAGATATATTGCTCATTGTTAATGTTAGTTCATGCATTAACTAATGTTAACAAGTGAAACCTTATTAAAGTGGGTTGCACGTTATTGTCTAACCCTAACTCAAGCACTGAGTAAAAATAAATCTACATATAATCTACATATTATACGGTTAGAAATGGGGTTTGGTTTAGCACGTAAATATGCATAATTCATAGTTATTATTACTTCAGTAACTACATGTAACGTGTAACAATGACACTGTAAAATAAAGTGTTCCCAATGATAATTACTTTTAAAGAATATTTGATAACACTTTACAATAAGGTTTCATTTAATAAAGTCCCCCTGTGGTGTAAATCCAGCTTTTAATGTTGTCTATGTGGTGTGTTTAATATGCTTTAAGACACACCGTGTGTAAGTTCATAAGTCGACAGCATTGCTGAGTATTTCCTGCTTAAAACTGCAGTGAACCAAAGACAGTCTCAAACACACGGTTTGAAATCGCTGGTGTTTCTGACGTCACAAACGACCTTGTAACCAATCAGATCAACGTGTGATCGTCAACCAGTGGATCTCTGAGCTGAGTGAGTGAGTGGAGGCGGGGCTCATTTGCATATTCATAGAACCGCGCATACTAAATGAGGCAAGGGTGTCGAGTTACATTCAAGATATTTTAAGGCAAAAACGTTTACATATGTCATTTTGGTGATCAAAGATGAGTTTTAATGGATACAATTATTGACTACAGGGGGACTTAAAATATACTAAAGTGAATTTGCAACTTCAGATCATTTATAGCCAAGCAGCATAACAAAAATTAGCTGCCAAATGCCAGCCTAAGGCCAATCATAAAGCAAATATCCAGCAGGGAGAGTGGGATCCGGCGCTCTCGTGTCATTATGGGAATGAAGAAAGGCGTTCGAGACTAATGATGTGACAGGACACCGAACCTCTAACCCCCGAAGAAAGACACTCGGCAACGGTTGTCATGACAACAACCTAGATACACGACTTTTCCCGCCTCGAGAGCCTCTGGTTCCCACACACGAGACGTCTCGTCTAACATGCGAGGGATGATGGGAAAATGATCTTCGCCTAGCAATATTGGTGACACTTTACAATAAGGTTCATTAGTTAACATAAGCTAAGAAGGAACCATACTTATTCAGCATTGATTAACCTTAGTTAGTATTAATTTCCACATTTTCTAATACGTTATTAAAATCAAAGATTGGGAAAATTATCTTTCCTTGAGTTTGACCTGCCGATACCGATTTTATTTTTTCAAACCACTTTACAGCACACACAAATATTTATTTTCTATCTTCTCTTTAATAGAACATTTTGCATAGAACATTTTTTTTAACAGATAATCGCTATAAAATAGAACTATATAAATGAGTCGTAGTGTGGGAAACTCACACACATCTAAAGTGCAGTGTTATGGAAGAACCATTTCCTTTTCACATCCAATATCCAATTTAAAAAAAATTGATATATTTAGCAAACTAAACTTCTGTATGAAAACAGGTAATGGCAATAAAATAATATATAAATAACAAATAAAAATTCAACAAATATAGCCTTGCAGTATAAAGATATTTATCTCTCTCTCACACACACACACACACACACACACACACACACACACACACACACAGGCCTATTGCAATCACTTGTTGTATATCAATGGCAAGTTATATTTCTCAAGCAGTTCTTCTCTCATCTGACACATGTCCAGCCAAGCTAAACAGGACGAGTGGAGCATGTGCAGCGAAACAATTAAATAATAATAAAAACAAGTTTAAATGGGTACATTTTCTATAAATATTTTTGAGTCTTCATTTTCTTTCTGACATAGCCTAGCTTACTTCAGTTCTTGTTAAAACACACCAGACATGCAAATTCTTTGCATTTTGGGCACTTTTTGGATGAAATCATATTTATTTTGTCCATCAAAAGTGTGCTTTCACTTAAATTGAGCGCAGCAAAAATAGATTCGGCGCTGAAACCCGCGCTTCACTGTTGCTCCCGCGCGGCTCCTGCTCGATGCTCACGCGCTGCTCCGGCTCGCGGTGTGAATGCACTCATTGATTAACATGCACGCCGAACAAAAAAAAAACGCGCTGCACCTTGCGGTGTGAAACGGGCGTAATTCACGAGGTTTCCTACATGTGTGCGTTCCGTGTGCACGTGTGATGCTGATGTTGCGCAATGTTAATCATGCGGCGCCCGAGTGCATTTGACCGGCATAAAATCGGATTATGTCAGACTGACCGGCCGCTCGCCGATCACGGCCGATCACGTGAAAACCGGCCGATTCCGGTCACCAGCCGATCAATCGGTGCATCTCTAATTTACTGGAGATTAAACATGACCAAAGATATTAACAGAGTTTAAATATATCAGTAACATTTTACTTAAAGCCTTCATATATAATGCATTATAAAAGTATTTTTTTCAAAATCATGCCTTATAATGCATTGTATGATCCTATGAATAATAACACCCACAGTTATAATGCATTATAATACTTATCAATTCACCCATATTAAGTATAATGCTTTAAAACACATGACAAACAACTAATTTCAGGAGCAACAAGGAATTCGAAAATATTATAATGCATTTTAACTTTGGTTGCAATCACTTATGAAAGGATATAATGCATTATAACTAGGGCTGCGTGATATTGGAAAAAACTGACATTGCGATATTTTTTTGTTTGTTTTTCTACAATATGAAAATCATTTCACCAGATGACTTGAATAGCTCTATTTTGAAATAATTAATCTTTCTAGGATGATTATGTAGAGGAGTGGATCTGCATAGAAAACAGAAATCAAATTACAACCGTAGATCAATACAACAGAAGAAAGATAGAGATGACATTTTTATATACATTTTCTTTTCAGGTAAGTCTTAACAGTATTCAGGTTGAGAAATAGAATAAGTCTTCACTGCATAAATTAAATAGAGAAAATCACTTTTGTAGCTTTAACCAAGATTAATTCCTTGTCTTTTATAGTTTGATGAACATTAATGACACAGACAGCCGCAGGTTTATTAGGATGCTGTCACTTTAGGAAATAATGCATGGATCCAATATAACGATACGCATCCATTTTCTTTCTCAATTTATTACGTTCATAAGCAACTGTGTTCACGAGGATACTCGCCGGGACGGGCATTTTGACAATGTCGTGTGTATGTGTCCCTTCAAGCACAAAAGGCATGCAGCCCTAATTATAACGTGCATTTTGAATACCTTTATAATGCATAATACATATAGGCTTTAACTGCTACCCAAATATCTTACAATGGGGGGGCAAAAACAAATTTAATTGAAAGTATTAAGGCACTTAATTGATACATTTTTCACATCAAAATGAGTTTGTGATTAAAACAAGAACAAATATCTGCCAATGAGGTCAGAAAAATAAACAATCAAAAGTAAAAACAACAATTTTTCTGTCCACATTGACAGATATTTGTGTTTGTTTTAAGTACAAACTGACTTCATTTTGATAATGTCTTCAGAAAACAACACTTTATAACTTAAGAAATTTTAATTCTCAAGTTAATATCTGTTTAGATATTTGTACTGAAAAACAAGATTTTTTTTGTAATGCACAGTGAAAGTCGGTTTCTTTCAGAATTTGTCTGAAGACAGAGTAGTTTCGCTCTTTACCTGCTGCAGGAGTTCCTTGCAGATCCTCGTGGGAATCTTTGCGATGCATTCGAGCACAAACCGGGCCACGCCGCCGCACGAGTATTCATCTTCCCCGGGCGCTATTTCTGTTTCCAAACATGACATGATCCAACATTAAATCATTGGCAGAGATAATGTGTTACAGACAAGATAAACAAACCAGTGCAGAATAGGGGTGTCACAATATATCGTGTCACAATATATCGCAATACAATAACCAAACAATATGTATCGTGTATAGTGACAGCATATATTGTGGATAGGGCTGTCACTTTTGTGAAAAAATCCTGTTTGATTTTTGAGACATAAGCGTAAAATCGATTTTCCATGTCTAAAGACGTTTCCATTTTCAACACCAAATTCAGGCAAATCCACGGACACCTAACAGGCGTTAGGACGAGCGTAAAGAGGCGCTTGAGACGCACAAGTCAGCAATATTTCGGATGATTTATTGGCGTGAAGTTTCGTGCACAATGACAAACAGGAGCGCAACATTCAGGGATTGAGATTAACTCCCTCTAAATCACCAAATGTGGGGAAAAATCACGAGCCAATCTGGCGTGTTTCTGTGTTTACTCACTTTGCTGGGGAAGTTCGTGTAAGACAAATCTGCGCGGATTCAGCGCAAATACTCGTGATCCTCATGATATATTAAATACAGCGTATAGCGCAGAATCTGCTCATTTCTGGCTTACTTGAACACACACACACACACTCGTCACTGAGCAACACATAACGCGCGCTTGTTCACTTGCATTGAAGTAATAGCGAATATTAAAAAGCATTTGGTGAACAGAAAAGACATTGTTATTTCCCAGCATCCCACATGTTCTGTGTCCTGTACTGATCTGTCCACATAACACACATTTTTGGTTAAAAAAAAAGGCCGTAAAAATCGATTCCCTATTTTCGTTTACGAAACTTGTGTTGGTTGGTCCGTGTCAGTGTCAGTACTACATTAAACTATAATGCTGAATATAATGTATAATAATGCATTGGGGGATATTTGTGTGTCCTGATAATGGCAGATGTCTGATGTTACCAGTAAAAAGTGTCTG
>CM060602.1:1352500-1402500 GCA_030578255.1 Tiaroga cobitis
CAACGGAAGTGAATCAATCAAAACTAACTTTATCTGGACAATAACTTTATTCTAGAGCTGCTGTAAAGCCTAAACACTCTGTTACTGTAATCTCCTGTTATCACTGTAAAGCTGCTGTGGAACTCTATATTGTTAAAGCGCTGTATAAATGAAGGAGACTCGACTTAAAAACGAGGTGAAGCAGAAACACACACCTTTTTGTTTTTGATCATGAAGTCCAAGTAGGTTCCCTGCTGCAGCTGACTGAAGTCTTTACACCTGAAGTGTTCTGCGATCTTGTTCTCCAGCGTGCGCAGCTGAGCTAGGCTAGGTGTGCTACTGAAGCTAGCCACGCGATCCTGGAAATAGCTCTTCACGTCAGCTATGCAACACAGGACCACATCGTTAGGCAGGGAAGTATATCAATTAATGAAGTATGACATTTGATTCAACAAATACTGATACTGATTATACACACTCCCCATAGTCATCGTCATCCTAGTAAAAGGAGAACATTAATAATAACGGAAACGGTCTGATTAGCATCAAGAACGATGCAACAAATCAATGCAATTTTTCGTAAACAAAATGTTTGACTAAAATTTAACGGAATTAATTGGTAACAATTCACAATAAGGGTCCTTTTTTTTAACATAACTAACAATTTAAAAAGTTTATTTATTAAAGTCCCCCTGTAGTCAATATTGTATCCCTTAAAACTCATCTTTGATCACCAATATTACATATTTAAATGTTTTTTCCTTGAAAAAATGTCTTAATGCCTTAAAATATCTTGAATGTAATTCGACACCCTTGCCTCATTTAGTATGCGCGGTTCTATGAATATGCAAATGAGCCCCGCCTCCACTCACTCGGCTCAGAGATCCACTGGTTGACAATTTTAACTTTTGACTACGTTTTTCAATTATTAAAAAACAAAAGTTGCATCTGTTAATATTATTTAATGAAGACATAACAATGAGCAGTTGTATTTGTATTAATAACTAAGATTAACACTTTAACAGATGTATTGCACATTAACCAATGCTAACTAATAGTAATAGGATCTTTCTGTAAAGTGCTACCAATTCGTTTTTATAATATACAGATTAATTAATTACATTAACTGCAATTAAATCAAATTCCTCAATAACTGCTAAGAAAACCCCACCAAATACAGATAAATAAATAACATATTACAAAAAAATTCTATTCATTGTCATGTTCCCCTTTTAAGGCCCCAAAATACTTCAAGTGAAATCAAGAATGACCTAGTGTGATGTCTTTTCGAACAAAATCATGTCAAAACGAAGTTCATTAATGGATTTCAAAATTTTGGTTTGCCAAAGCGAATACTATGTGAAAATGTGTACAGCAAACAAGCTAAAAAAACAGAAATAAGTTTTTATAAGCTGTCGACCCCAAAAAACGAGCGTTTAAGGACACAAAAGTGGATACAGGCTGGAACGAATGGGTAAATTGTGGGATCCTGCACTAAAAATGCATTACTTGTGCAGAAAACATTTTGTCACTGGTAAGTCAAATATCCAGATGTCAGTTTTCAAATATTATATTTCTGTAAGATAAGCTATCCTGTCGCCGATTATGTTTCCCTCCACTGGTGTAAGATAGTTCTCAGAGTAATATGACACGGTGCGCTCTGTCTCATCGCCTGTATCCACTTCTGTGTCCTTAAACTAGGGCTGGGTATTGACATACAGGTGAAACTGGAAAATTTAGAATATTATGCAAAAGTTCATTAGTAATTCAACTTAAAAGGTGAAACTAATATATTATATAGACTCATTACATGCAAAGTGAGATATTTCAAGCCTTAATTTGTTATAATTGTGATGATTATGGCTTACAGCTTATGAAAACCCCAAAGTCAAAGTTAGAATATTGTGAAAAGGTTTTCATAAGCTGTGAGCCATAATCATCACAATTATAACAAATAAAGGCTTGAAATATCTCACTTTGCATGTAATGAGTCTATATAATATATTAGTTTCACCTTTTAAGTTGAATTACTGAAATAAATGAACTTTTGCACGGTATTCTCATTTTTCGAGTTTGACCTGTATAATGGGTATAATTTTTCTAGCCGACTAACGAGTTTATGGCCACTGGATATGGTTTTTCTGAGGTAAATGTGACGTTACATAACATTGTTTACAAGCTGTTTTACTGACGTCTTTCCACGGTTGAAACACTGAGCGATTCCATGTGACATGATAAGGATTTCGATAGTTGTACTCGATCTTTTAACACACTTTCAGTAGCTCATTCATGTTTATTTCGCGCTGTAACTGGTATTATTAAGACGGAAGAGAAGATCATGTGCTTCTCTTGAGCTGAGCCAGAGCGATCTCACGCCACAGCGCCAAAACGCTATTTATGTTTTTGAATTTCGTAAGAAAATGGACGTGATTTGAAATCTGAGACTTTGTTTCATATCAATAGCGATTTATTGGATGGGATGCGCTCTACAATGTTCCATTCATTCATCAACTGAAAACAGGATGACTAGCCTCATCGATTCTTGGGATTTTAAGAATCGATATCGGTTCGAAAAAATGAGAATCGATTAAAATCATCATAAAAATCATCAGAAATCGATATTTTTTACCCAGGTCTACCTTAAACACTCGTATTTTGGGGTCGACAGCTTATAAAAACGTATTTCTGGGTTTTTTAGCGTGTTTGCTGTACACATAGCAGCTTTTTTTTTTGTATAAGTCAGATATGACAAGGAGGCAGCTTCACACAACACAAAGTCAACAGAGACAGTTGGGCTCCCAGTGTGGGCGTGGTCTAAATTCACTCTGTCTCTATTGGTCGGTGTGATGGTGATGATGTAATAGGTGGGTGTGGCTCAGAGGCTCCGCCGTATTTGAGGTGTGAATCTCTGGTTAATTTCTTCTGTTCAGACGCGAGAGACACACTGGAGACACGCTTTATAGTAGAAACTGAAGCTGTGATTCATGTTTTCATGTTTAATACTGTAAAGCTTCTGCTTTAAAGCATCTACTGTATAAAGTGCTGTATGAATAAACGTGACAGGAGAGTCTGAATATAAACATTTCCACATCTCTATGATCAGATGCTTTCTGAACTGCTGTTTTCTCATTTCTGTTGTGTGTTTATTGTGTTATTGAGAGGAAAGTGCAGCACAAATTGACATACTCATCTAAATGGCGTTGAATGTTCACTAACAGTATATCGCTACAAATGTATTTCAAACTAAGGGGAAAACAAAAAAATGACTTTGCCGTTAGTATATCAGAGCCTTAACGTTAGAGGGTGCTAAAACTAAAAATGAAAATACTATAACTAATAAGGCCATGAGTGGACACCTTCAGTGGGGAGTATCTCTGTTGCTCTCTCTTCCGTAGCTTTCTTTGCCTCGGCTTTTCTCTGAGGTTTTTCTTTGGCTACCAGGTCCTGAGGCGCGTCCAAGGAGCCACAGCATATAGCAAGCTGGAATAGGGCTCTAGCTAGCCTGTCTCTGATCACACACGCCAGGAATGCCTGGATATTCTGAGGACACACACAAAAAAACAAGCACAATCAGTCGCTTGCATAACACGTCCGTTGAAAATGTTCTCAGTCGGATTGAATTACAGGGTTCCCACACCTCGGTTAACTTCAAATTCAAGGATCTATCAAGGATTTTCCAGGTGCAATAGCTCAAATGCAAGGACTTAGAGCAAGGTTACATCAGGTTAGCTTGTAATGCCTGGTTCAGATTATGCAATGTCTGTTACGATAGTCACTGTGTCCGATTACGCGATTTTGACTCCTAAAATCTTGTCGTGGACAAGAAACATGTCAGACTACACGTTGCTTTCCGACCAGTTATCGCGTGCCGTCTCACACGCACATATTCATCTAAACATTTATATAGTTTTTAACCACAATTGCACTGGCTCTGCGATACGCCACACATTACGTAATCACGTTGAAAGGTCACGTGTGTTCCGGTTCAGAAATGTAGGGTAGAGTGAAAAACTCCATCTCATTTTCTCCTCCAACATCGTTGTTTTACCTTTTTTTTTTGTAAATAGCATTTGACTTAGTTTTTGCACGTTCGCTTTGTAAACACTGGGTCGGTTCTTCCGCCTACGTCACGCTTGACCTTTCAAAGTGATTGCGTAATGTGTGTCGCATCACAGCTAGTGCAAGATGAACATTTGTGGTTTAAAATTATATAAATGTGTATTTTGTTATAAATGTCCGCTGGTTTGTCTAGATCAGACTCTTATTCCTCGGCTGGATCGTGTCGAGACTTTGAAGCTGCACTGTAACTCACATCTGGACCTTCGACCCGTTGGACCCCATTGAAGTCACTATATGGAGAACAATCCTTGAATGTTTTCCTTAACCTTAATTTCTTTTCGACTGAAGAAAGAAAGACATGAACATCTTGGATGACGTGGAGGAGAGTAAATTATTAGGACTTTTTAATTCTGAAGTGAACTCCTCCTTTAACTCGAACATATGTTGAGATATAATATAAGATATTAAGTCTTGTTTTCTGGGGAAATAAATAAATATTAAGTGAGTTTTTGCTTAAAACTTGCTAAATGATCTGCCAATGGAGTAAAAAAAAAATAGTCTTGTTTCTGTTTGAATTAACATTATTTTTCTTAGCCCATTGGCAGATAATTTAGCTTTTTTTAAGCATCAACTCAATCAAATTCATTTTGATTAATTCCCCCGGAAAAGAGGACATAATATCGTATACCATTTTACTCATCTAGTAAATGCATCTTGATTTAAGAATGTTTAGATATTTGGACTGGAAACAAGACAAGAATACTAAGCAAGAAAAGCATGAAGTTGCTCACCTTCGTCATAGCTTTACTGAAGACGCCTTCGGAGTTGATGAAGACTTCCATGACTGCATCGGTGGCGGTCATATTTGCATATTTTTTCCTAAGCTCGGAGTTTCCCATCTGGGAGTGGATCACAGGTCCTTGGGTGGGATCCAGCAGGCTCTTCTTGATCTTAAACAATTTGGCATCCACCTCCTCCTGAATCTCCCTTTGAATGGTTTCTTTGGCCTTGTCCATGAGGATATACTCAGAAGCCGTTGCCTTGTTCAATGTCTAAGAACACAGCATGAGCAAATAAAGTCTTTTCAATATTGCGTACTGACCCAACAAATGCCACCATTGGATTAAAATGATGGTAATTTTAGAGCGCAACAGTTTCACAGTTCCAGAGTTTTGGAAGGACACTCGAAGGATGTATTTTCAATGCTTTGTAGATAGGAATGCACCGATATGTAAATTTTGGCCGATACCAGTAATTCTTTATACTTAAAAGCCGATAACCGATATATTGGCCGATAAATCTAAATCAAAACTTTTATATAATTTTTGAGAAACTGATCACAGAAACAAAAGTCTCACCATTAAAATCCATGTCCCAAACACACAATTATAATCCATTTCACTTTCTATTTTTCACAAAACCCAAAAGGAGAAAAATTGAAGACTTTTCCATGCAGTTACAAAGAGGACCGAAGCCTTTGTGTTTCATAAAGAATGTAAAAGCACCATAAAAGTCATTCATTACACTAAAGAATGCACCGATATGAACATTTTGGCCGATACTGATAACCGATAATTCTTTGCATTTGAAAGCCGATAACCCATATGTTGGCCGATAAATATAAATCCAAATTTTTATATAATTTTTGAGAGCCTGATTACAAAAACAAAAGTCTCATCATGTCCCAATCACACAATTATAATTATGTTCTCATTATAATTTTATGTAGCCGATATGACTATATGTTGCACTGAACTCTATTTTCTTTTTTTGAAGTGATTCCAATCATATTTCAAGCAATTCAAAACCATCATGTACAGTCGCATCTGAAGTGTCTCAGTTGAAGGAAATAATACATTATTTATCGGCTTTAATATATCAGCCAAATTTTCTTATCGGGCCGATAACATATATCGTCCGATACCGATATGGTGGCCGATTTATCGCGCATCCCCACAACGAATCAGACATTTACGAGAGAGGGGTGGACAGACCCAAAAAATATGGCAACAACAATAGAGAATCTTACCGAAATGGGCAACCCAAGACTCTGGATTCTGATGCCGAGATCATAAGGCGACTCACAGCTATAATGGTCTGCAAGGTGCTTCAGGAAATCAGCAAGGTCAATTCTAGGTGTTGTGCTTTTTCTCCGGAACATTTTGAGACTCTAAAGCAAGCAGAAAACCACAGTGTTACATCAACGCAGATGTGTATGTGTTTTATTTCCCTTTGCATTATGTCTTCTGTATTATATTGGTTATGTTGTGTGTGTTAAACAAGTGCAGTGCTGTGGAAAAGAATTTCCCCCTGGGGACAATAAAGTTAACCAATCAATGAGTATGTCCAATAATGGTCAAGAACACAGCCAATGCCAAGCTGACTTACCTTAAGAATGTCCACAGTTGCAATCTGATGTACATCATCATCTTTAGTATTTGCATCTATTTTGAACATTCGGTGGATAAGAGGGATCTTGCAGAGAGGGCCCAGATTGAGTTCTTCAAAGCGCTTCTTGTTCTTCAGGTTGGCCAGAGCCTGTCCCAGTTCGTAAAGTGTGCACACGCAAGACACCGCCTCCACTGACTGACGGGGAAAGAAACACATCAAGTAAACTCAAGGGGTCTGATTTATAAACCTTACTAAAAGTGTATGTGCGATCGAAAGCCCAAATTGTTGTACGCCAAAAAATATCCAGACTTATAAAAGCGTGCATACGCCAGAACCTGCGCAACATTCCCTTTATAACCCCAGTCAGAGGAAGAGTGTGTTCACATGCGTCTCCTCCCCGAAATAACCATATATGGTTATCATTTGCATATGCATATTCATGTGTTACCATGTTTAACGGTACAAGACATTAGGAGAATATGAGATACAGATGTGCGTCACATTACATTGTGAAAAATCTTTTAGTAGCCGATCCTCGCCTTGATTTTGAATAAATAAATCACATAGTATAAAATACATTTCAGAGAAAGTTTTTCTCAATCTTTTCCACTGGCCAAACAGTAATTGCTTTATATTTTTAATGGAAACAGGTTGTGCATTATTGATCATTATTTGCATGAAAATATTTCCTCAGATCACGAGTTCTGCTATTATCATGCGCTGAGCAAACATTACAACAGGAAAAGTGTTCGAACGCAGCACATCCACTACTAATATTTCTATTGATTAGAATATAAAAATTGTATCTTCTCTGTGAGGATTTGATGTAATTTAAGTGCTGAACTCCATTAATGAGAATGGCATATTTAATCTAAATGTGTATATCAGATGTAAAACATAGTTTAAATCATTCTTTTATGTATTTAAACTGTTATTGTGAACATGCACTGTATTTATGATTAGGACTCATAATGAATATTAAAGTGGTTTTCCTTCATCAGTCCCTCAGATCTCCATCGGTGTCGCCTTTAATGTTCGTACGCATGATCAGAGTTACTCACAGATGTACTTACACATTCTCACGTCACGTGTGTGTTTATAAACCACAGCTTATGCGTGTGAAGTGGCGTACGGCTCGGTCAGGGCCTGTTTTGTGCGACGCAACGGTTATAAACGAACCGAAGTCTCATCACAAACCTACACTGGGACTTTTGTATTAGACCTCATACCTCAATGTACATATTGATCTCCTTGATGGTGCGCTGAAGGTCCTGCACTGCAGGCAGATGCCGACGAGCATCCACATTCAAATCTTTCAAAGTAGACACTTGAAGAAGTGAGCAAACTCTGCTTATTACCTTTGACAATAGAAAAAAAATGAAGTTTAGTCATGGTATTGACATTGGGATGAGCACAAAATAGGTCTGGATAGTGCTGGGCGGTATACCGGTTCATACTGAATACCGATGTTTATTTTTGTAATGATGTGTATTTTTAATATACCCCAATACCGGTGTATGATCACTTAAACAAAGTTGGGAATGCATCGCGACACTGTTTGAGAGGGTCTTTTCACTGTTCACTGGTGATGCACAGCTGTGTGAAGATGGACAGGTTAAACTATAATTAATAGCTGTCAAATTATATTACAGTGTTTCCCATACTTTGGCTCACACTGCCCGCCACAAATAGATTTTCCAAAAGGCTTTGATATCGTTGAATAAACATGAGCACTGCACGTTTCAAAGTCAAAACGAGGCGCGGGTGTTTTTATATGAATGTATTTGAAGGGAACTGACAGTCTTTAGAAAAGTTTCAATGCTGTTTTCATTTAATCTTTCTTTATCTTTCCTGATTTATGAGCGTTTATGAGCGCAGCGCCTCCTGCTGGACCTCTTTGTAAACAGCATCGTTTTGGCGGGGCCTTGGAAACCTACTAATATAGTGTGGCATTTTTCTACAATATTCACTCAAGACAGTAAAATATGGCATTCTAAGTCAATCTACTGCAGTATTTCCTCTCTCAATCAGTAGAAAATGTGATAAACACCCAGTCATGCTTGAAAAAAATAAAAATACACCGTCGTATACCGTGAAACCGGTATATTTTTTAAAAATACCATGAAATACATTTTTGGTCATACCGCCCAGCATTAAGATCTGGATAATTTCCCAAGACACAAACCCTCTCGATGGTCACATGCTCTCCTTCGGCTGAAAGGGCTCTCATGACGTCCTCCGCCAAACTGTTCACTTCGCTTGAGCTCATGGCCTTTCTCCGTCTCCCAATGTTGTTTTCATCTTCCAGCAAGGCGTCTGCTGCCCTCATGTGCGCACCATGAACCTCCCTCACTTGGCTGTAGAAGGACTCATAGAAGACAAGCCCTCTTCCCTCCTTCAGCTTCTTCTCCTCAGCATTGGGAATCTTGGAACGAAGGACTGGTAAGTCACCAAATGACAGATTACCAGCGGCGGTTAAACTTGCCTTGGGCCGGACAACTTGTTCATCCACCACGGGTTTGGACTGAACCTTCTTTGGGTCCTCATCAATCTTCTGTTGCGGTCCTACAAGAATAAAGCCAAAAATGTGTTTTTAAAGACTAGTTCACTTTCAAATGAAAATTAGCCCATGATTTACTCTCACTCAAGTCATCCTAGGTGTATATGACACTCTTCTTTCAGACGAATACAATCAGAGTTATGTTACAAAAATGTCCTGGCTCTTCCAAGCTTTATAATGGCAGTGGATCGCAACTAACAGATTGAAGCTCAAAAACATGCATCCATCCGTCATAAACGAACACGCGACTCCAAGGGTTAATAAAGGCCTTCTGAAGCAAAACGATGAGTTTGTGTATGATAAATAATAATATTTAAAACCTTATTAAGTAAAATAACTAGCTTCCAGCCCAAACGAACATACGCTTCATGTTGCTTTACGCTACTTCTGACCTCATGAGTTGCGTAAGTTGTGCTTTAGGAGTAAGCAGAAAGCGTATGGCTGTTTAGCTAGAAATTTACTTTGTAACATGTTAAATGGATGCACGTTTTGCTCCAAAAAATAACACAAACTCCGCCTTTATTCAGCATTGTATTGTGTTCCGGTTCTGTTGTGGATCCGCGTTCACGAGTCCGCAGTGACGCCGCTGACGTAAGACGCTGCTGACGTGTGTCTGGTGCGTCCGTGTATTCGGGTTCAAATAAATATGGCTGGGCAAAGAAATGCAAGTCTTCCTCTGTGTGGAAATCCTTAGACATGTTTGTGAAGATTGTTTTGTCTCCAGCGTGCGTCTCCCTCAGACTGTAACCGAAGCTCGGACGCACCAGACACACGTCAGCAGCGTCTTACGTCAGCGGCGTCACTGAACGCGGATCCACAACAGAACCGGAAGACAATACAATGCTGAATAAAGGCGGAGTTTTTGTTATTTTGGGAGCAAAATGTATTTTCGATGCTTCAAAACACTCTAACTAACCCACTGATGTCACATGGACTACTTTGATGATGTCTTTATTTCCTTTCTGGACAAGGACAGTATACCGTACATACATTTACAATGGAGGGACAGAAAGCTCTCGGACTAAATCTAAAATATCTTAAACTGTGTTCTGAAGATGAACGGAGGTCTTACGGGCTTGGGGCGACATGAGGGAGAGTCATTAATGACATCATTTTCATTTTTGGGTGAACTAACCCTTTAAGAGGGAGTAGCCATTCTCCAGTTCACTAATGGAGCTGGATACTTTCTTATAACCTCGTTAAATTTATTTATCAGATCGTCTTGCGTCATTTCACTACCTCTTTGAGCAAGGTAATCTCCCAATAAACTTGCTTTCCTGGATGGATTCCCAGGTGTTGGGTTGATGTTCACTGTTGGTGGGATTGCAGGTGTCGGGACACTTCTGTGACTCTTATGGAAGATTCTCTCGTTCTCCACCAAGAGCTCATCGCTTAGAGAATCAATGAAGGAGGGGATTGAGCTAAAACCAAGATCTGAGACTTTGAGGTTACGCTGATACTCCTGACTGAAGAATATATACAACAACTTAAGAGGAATGCCTTTAGGATTTCCCTTAACCAGCTCCACAACGTCTTTATAAACCCCATCAATGTGCACGGGTGCTGATAAAACAATAATTAAAAAACATATATGAGAACCACATGAGACTGAATGGCAGAACCCTTAATTTTATTGCATTTATTTGAGCCTTTTAAATTGACAAATTACCTGTAGGTGTTGAAGCTTCGGCCATGGCCCTCCTGTAGAAGATTTGCCCATCTTTCATGTACAGCTCTTGGCTGAGAGAGTCAATGAAATCTGCTTTTGAGGAGAACCCTAGTTGTTTCATTTTCAGAGGTCTCCCATACACCCCATTATAAGACTTTGTTAATTTTGTAAGAGGAATGCCTTCCTGGTATTTTTTTACTAACTCCACGACCTCTTTGCATCTCTTTTCAAAGTCTTCACCTGTAAAATATATGACAGCACTTTCAGGATAATGTAAGATATTTGAGGATGGCTTCCCTGACAGTATAACATCCCTGACCTTTACATTATAACAGGAGATTCGGCCACTGATAATCCTACTCAGTTTAATCTGGTAGTAAATAAACACAGCTCCGGAAAGGGTACAAACACATTAAAAATAGTGTTGATGTTTCCCTGTGTAACGAAAACAAGATTCAACATCCATTTAAGCGCTTGGATGATTTGTATTCATGTTTTCGCTATATAGGAAAAATCCACTACTTCAGTTTTTTTAAAGGTTTAATCGGTGGTTGAGAAATTATCCTTTACAAAACAGCAACAAAAATGGAAATAATGGATCTAGGAGTTGCATTTAATGTGAAATCAGTACCTGTAAGAACTATGTTGTTCTTGTGAAGGATCACACCATCCTTCAGCGTAAGATCCTTGCTAAGAGAGGCCACAAACATTTCCATCGAAGAGAAACCAAGATCAGCAGGCAAAAGGACTTGTTTATACCTCTGAGCAAAGATCCCTGCTAATTTATCCAGAGGAATTCCTTGACGGTGTTTTTTCACTGTCTTGATTACTTTCTTAAAAATGTCCTTCGTAGAAACGCCTTTTGGGGGTTCCTTAACCAGCTCCACAACGTCTTTAGAAATCCCATCAATATGAAAAAAAGAGAAAAGCATAAAAAACATATATGAGAACCACATGAGACTGAATGACAGAACCCTTAATTTTATTGATTTATATGAATTACCTGTAGGTGTTGATGCTTCAGCCATGGCCCTCCTGTAGAAGATTTGCCCACTTTCCACGTACAGCTCTTCACTGAGAGAGTCAATGAAATCTGCAATTGAGGAGAACCCTAACTCTTTCTTTCTCATAGGTCTCCCATAAGACCTATTATAAAACACTGCTAATTTTGTAAGAGGAATCCCTTCCTGGTAGCGTTTCACCAACTCCACGACCTCTTTGCATCTCTTTTCAAAGTCTTCACCTGTAAAATATATGACAGCACTTTCAGGATAATGTAAGATATTTGAGGATGGCTTCCCTGACAGTATAACATCCCTGACCTTTACATTATAACAGGAGATTCGGCCACTGATAATCCTACTCAGTTTAATCTGGTTGTAAATACCGGAAAAGGGTTCCGGAATAGGTAAAAACATATTAAAAATAGTGTTGATGTTTCCCTGTGTAACGAAAACAAGAATCAACATCCATCCAATTTCCCTATATTGGAAAAATCCACTACTTTAGTTTTATTTATAGGTTTAATCTGTGGTTGACAAATTATCCTTTACAAAACAGCTTCAAATATAGAATTAATGGATCTAGAAGTTGCATATAATGTGAAATCAGTACCTGTAAGAACTATGTTTTTCTTGTCAAAGATG
Organism: Tiaroga cobitis; assembly: GCA_030578255.1. Taxonomy (NCBI): domain Eukaryota; kingdom Metazoa; phylum Chordata; class Actinopteri; order Cypriniformes; family Leuciscidae; genus Tiaroga; species Tiaroga cobitis. Next base: position 1,364,805 of record CM060602.1, read on the forward strand.
ACTTTCTTGCAAATTTCTTCCTTAGGACCATCGTCCATATTTATATCTGTAAAAAAAAACAAGTACCAACATTGTTGACAGGAAAACATTTTTTTCAAAAGTTAAATAATCATTGACAGCAAACTTTTCCTTAGGTGATAAAAATCAATTCTAAAAGTCCGTGTGTTGAAAAATCCAGCTTTTATTGTTGTTTATGTGTCTATATGGTGTTTAATATGCTTTAAGACACACCATGTGTAAGTTCATAAGTCGACAGCATTGCTGAGTATTTTCTGCTTAAAACTGCAGTGAACCAAAGACAGTCTCAAAAACAAAAAAATCGAAATCGCTGGTGTTTCTGACGTCACAAACTACCTTGTAACCAATCAGATCAACGTGTGATCGTCAACGAGTGGATCTCTGAGCTGAGTGAGTGAGTGAGTGGAGGCGGGGCTCATTTTTTTTATAAATCCATAGAACCGCGTATACTAAATGAGGCAAGGGTGTCGAGTTTCATTCAAGGCACGAAGAATTTTTTTTTCAAGGAAAAAAACGTTTAAAAATGTCATTTTAGTGATCAAAGATGAGCACATTATTTCATTTTTCGCCACTAGCGGTTGATTATTTAAAACAAAGGCGTAGCTTGATGAAGCCTTGATTTCGTGGAATCGTGGTAGTTGTTCCCTTTCATTTGAGAACATCAGACGTAGTCGACGTCGACTGAATGGGGATCACGCCAGGGAGCAAATCATCTTCGAGCACTATTGAACGAGCCAATGGATTTGGCGTGCGTAATTTGCATCACACACTCCACCCCCGTGGCGCGGGTATAAATACGGAAGTGGATGCACACACTAGATGCCGTGTCGGTGTTCTTGCGGGAAGACCTCCCAGTGTTGGTGTTTCTACAGCGCGAGTGCAGAAGTGTGTGCGAGCTTCTCAAGCTCTTAACTGCTGTTTTACCAGCATCAAATTTCTATTTTTGTTTGTGTGTTTGACGGTTGTTTCGAGGTCGAGAAGTGAGTGCTTCACTGTTTCAGTTCGCTGATTCAGTGTTGCCGCGGTCATTCCCTGTGTGCTCCGGAACTGGTGACTGTCCCATTTCCTAAGAGAGCAACACGGGTGAGAGTGTCTTTCCATTCCATCCGTGTGTTTCTGAATGCAGTAAGGCTCTGTCCCCCTCTGACGGTCACGAAAGCTGTATTGTGTGTTTGGGCTTATAGCACGCTGAGATAGCTTTCGTGGATGAGTCATGTTCCTATTGTGGGAATATGACCATCTCGGTGTTGAGATTGAGACTTGCCTATGTCAAAAGCGTGGGTGTAGTCCCCGCCTCTGGTCTTTCTTCTGGGCTACCTTCCCAGAGGAGGACTGGGGTGCCGTCCGAGCTTGGTGATCTGAGGATTACAGTGAGGGGTAATCCGGCTGGCAAAGCCCACTGGATTCCTGGATTTTTGGTTCTCAGCCCGTCGCACCGGTGCGTTTCTTTCCTGAAGTGCCTGAGTAGCTTACGAGGGCGTGGACAGCACCTTTCTCTGCCAGAAACCGCCTAAGTAGCTCCTCCCCCTCATTACCCTTGATGGGGGAGCGGTGAAGGGTTACGAGGCTATCCCTCCAGTGGAGCGGTCTGTTGCGATGCAACTGTGTCCGGCGGTCGCTGCCTCATGGAGAGGTGATCCTCGTCACCCCTCTTAAGCCTTTAAGTTCTCGACCACTCTCACGGGCAAGGCAAAGCTTGTGGGCAAGCTGCTTCCTCTCTGCATGCCATGGCGTTTCTTGAGGTCCGCCAGGTTCAGGCACTCATGAACATGCACGAGGGTAGTTCGGACCGTGAGCTCATGAGTGAGCTCCGCACTGCAACCGACCTCGCCCTCCGGGGCACAAAGGTTGGAGCTTGCGCGATCGGTACGGTGATGTCCACACTTGTGGTCCAGGAGCGCCATCTCTGGCTCAACCTGCCGGATATGAGAGAAGCAGACAAGGTTCGATACCTGGACTCTCCCATTTCTCAGGTCGGGTTATTCGGCCACGCTGTGGAGAATTTTGCCCAACAGTTCACTGCAGCCCAGAGGCAGACGGAGGCCATCCGGCACATCCTGCCCCGACGGCCCGCTTCTGCCTTCAACCGTCCACCGAGGAGAGATCCTCCGCCTGCCCGTCGCCAAGAGCATCCGCCTGCAGCTGCCTCAGCTCCCACCCGACCATCGCAACAGCTTACGCCAAGGTCTCGACGTGGAGCCGGCCACAGAAGGGCCGCCCAGCCCGTCCCAGGCGCTACCAAGCCAGGTGGTAAGCGACAGCGGAAACGTTGAACCTTGACGGGCCCCCCAGGGATGAAGAAGTTGCTCTTGGAGTGGCCACCGATCCACTCCCTCCAGCCGGTAGGAGGGCCGTTTGGAGCTTTTTTGTTATGTGTGTGTCTCTTCCGCCGTTAAAGCAGGGCCAGCGGTACCCATATTTTCAGAAAAAGAGCAAACTTCTCTATTCCAGGGACCCAAGAGGGCCAGTCTGGCCGTGTGTGACCCTGCATAGCCTTACACCCCTCAGCCCCTTCTTGGTCGCCAGCAGGCCGCTTGGTTCGGTTCAAGGACCCGGTCATCCGTCTTCTCACGCATCCCCTGTCACCAGTGGAGACAGGTAAGTGTTGCACTGCACACTGTTGTCTGATGAAGGGCTTGGGCCCGAAACGTCACGTGGTGAGCAACTATTAAACTCACTTAGGAGCTTTTTCTGGTGTGCCCACTCGTTGTTTACCTTTGCAACTACCTGTCTGCCCAGCACCCAGTTTTATTGTTTTTGGATGTACGTGCTGCACTTTTTGAACACTGCACACTAACACCACCGTTCTCCACCTTGCTGCCCCACCTCAGGTAAGTCTGTGGTCTTCTGGGCCTGGTTCGTAGAAGCAAAAAGAGCTTTCAACCGGTCTAGACCAGACTGTGACCATCAGACCTGGTTATACGATTAATTATCGCTCGGCTCCGCTAAAGTCAGTGATAGACATTACACTACGTGTTGAGCAGTGCTGTCCTGTGCGCGATTTCTGTCCTACTGGCCGTCTGAGGGGCCATGTACAAAGGGCATGCTTTAACGGAGACCTGGGCGACCTCCGACTCCATTGGCATTTGTGCCTCGAGTTGCAGCAGTTCACCTCGCTTTGAGCCACCGCTGCTCACCTCGTACTGATCTGAAAAGACAACATCGCGACCGTAGCGCTAAGCTTCCCTCGCATGTCACAAATCACCCGTCACCTCCTCTTTTGAGTCAGAAGCTTCTGAGGTCGCTTCATTCCACTATTTCTTCCGGCCTGCTCAATCGTGCTGCCGACGAGCCTCACGACAGCTATGGCCAGGGAGAGTGGAGACTCCATCCCCTGGCGGTCCAGCTGGACAGGGACCACATCTGGGCCGCACAGTTACATCTATTACCTCTCTGGATTCGTTCCTCTGCTAGTTGCGTTATTTCTGTCTGAGCGGACAACCCTTGGACAGACACTGGCTCTCAGCTGGCCCCAGAGCCCCGCAGAAATGCGTTCCCCAGTGAGCCTTCTAAAAAAGCGGCTATGCGATTCATTGTCGCTTGGCGCCACTCAAGTTCAGTGATGAGCAGAGATGCTACTGAAGATCAGTGAATTTCATCACACTCAGGTGTTGAGCAGAGATGCTCCTGAAGCTCAGTGATCTTCTTTACATCTAGTGTTGAGCAGTGCTCCTGTCTTGTGCGCGCATGTCGCTTGCACCTACTGTGCTAGGACAGGAATGAAGCAGGTCTTGATAGTTGCCCCTTATTGGCCCAAACAGACCTAGATCCCCTCAACAGCCCTTCCTGACTTCCCCTGAATACATTTGAGGAATGGGGCATGATGGCAACCGCGTTCAGACCCGTGGAGAGATTCCAGGCCGGTGTGTTCTTGACACACATCATGATGCAGAAGCATGGGAAGCACGTCCGGATCATCAGGTTCCTGAGGGAGCAAGGTAATCTGCCTTGTGCCCCTCTTTATCCTCTTGGGCCTTATTTCTGGTGCCACTGCACTGCAGAGACCACCCCTGAGCCACTGCAGGCAGTGAGTTAAAAATTCTGTTTTTAAGAAACAGTTCTCTTGCGCGCGTGGTCTCTACTAGAGGATAGGGACTTACTCGCTTCCGGTCAACGAGTTGTGCCTGGAATTTGGGCCGGCTAACTCTCAACAAGGAGACCCCGGCCTGGATTTGTGCCCAAGGTTCCTACCTCTCCCTTAAGGTGGGAAAAGGTGGTGAGCCTGCAAGCGCTGCCTGGAGGAGGCAGACCCAGCCCTGGCTTTCTCTGTCCGTCCGCTTCATTGCGATTATACGTGCACAGAATGCAAGCCTTAGTACCTCAGACCAGCTCTTATCTGTTAAGGAAATCAGCAGAGAGGGAAGGCTGTTTCCAAGTGAGGTTGGCTCACTGAATGGTGGCTGCCTTCATCTTGAATGAATGAATGAATGAGACATTTATATATATTTTTATCTTGGTGAAAATCCTGAGATTCTTCCACGGTACGGCTCCCTACGGAGAGCCCGTGTCATCCCTCTGCCCGGTCATCCGCTCAGTTTATATGTGTATTCTCCACGTTACCTCCCTTCGGACAGGATGTGGCTCCGCAGCGTCCCTTCCTTCCATGTACAGGGAACGCTTTCCCAGTGGTCCTGTAGGAACAGCAGTGACTTCCCTGGCCTAAAGCCCTGTCCCTTCTCCGCCCTAAATTGCGGGGGGATCAGGAGGCTTCTGTCTAGGGACTGGAAGTTGGCAGCACTAGTGGCGTTTTCAATAGATCCCCATTCAGACTACGTCAACTACGTCTGACGTTCTCGACTGAAAGGGAACGTCCTGATTGCGTATGCAACCCACCTTTCCCTGAAGGAGAGACAGAGGACATAGTCCCCTTGCCACTACCACTGGACCACCGCTGACTCCGAGTTACGCTCGGCTCCTCAGCGAAAAAGTAACTAGTTTGTGCATCCACTTCTGCATTTATACCTGCGCCGCGGGGGCGGAGTGTGTGATGCAAATCACACATGCCAATTCCATTGGCTCGTTCAATAGTGCTCGAAGATGATTGGCTCCCTGTTGTGATCCCCATTCAGTCGACGTTGACAACGTCCTCCGTTCCCTGTGGGTTCCATACGCAACCAGGACGTTCTCTCACCTCTACAGCCGATGGAGAATCCCACGGGACTCGGGCAGAAATCATGTTCATGGATGACCGGTGATGTATTCAATATTAACTAATATTAAAAATGTATTTATTATATTGGAGCGGAATGAGGCCGCTGGAGCGATTGCTAAAGAGAGATGAACGCGACACACAGCTCGAGAGCAGTGGAGCTTTTATTATGCTTTTTATTATGCACTGTTTTATCATATTAGATACATTTGAGTGTGTTGAAAGTTGTTATAATGCTACTCTGTGCATTCGCTCGGCGGACGTATTTTTCAAAAATATACCGTTTTCACGGTATATGACGTGTATTTTTTTTCAAGCACGACTGGGTGTTACTGTTAACCACATTTTTAACCGATTTAGAGAGGAAATATTGCAGTAGATTGACCTAGAATGCCCTATTTTACTGTCACAAGTGAATATTGTAGAAAAATTCCACACTAGAATTAATACAGGTTTGCAAGACCACACAAAAATGATGCTGTTTACAAAGAGGTCCAGCAGGAGGCGCTGCGCTCATAAACGCTGCTTTATCAGGAAAGATAAAGAAAGATTAAATGAAAACAGCATTGAAACTTTTCTAAAGACTGTCAGTTCCCTTCAAATACATTCATATAAAAACGCCTGCACCACGTTTTGACTTTGAAACGTGCAGTGCTCATGTTTATTCAACGATATCAAAGCCTTTTGGAAAATCTATTTGTGGCGGGCAGTCTGAGCCAAAGTATGGGAAACACTGTAATATAATTTGACAGCTATTAATTATAGTTTAACCTGTCCATCTTCACACAGCTGTGCATCACCAGTGAACAGTGAAAAGACCAGAGATGGGGGACTCGAGTCACATGACTTGACTCGAGTCAGACTCGAGTCGCAAATTTAAGGACTTGAGACTTGCTTGACTAAATTAAGAAAATGACTCGACTTGACTTTGACTTGAGATCCAATGACTTGAGACTTGACTTGACTTGAACTGTATGACTCGAGAATGACTTGATATCCATTTTTATATAAATCATCGCAACATCCATTGATAAACAAAATGAAAGCAACGGAACCATTTACGTCAGTCATCAGATTCTGCGCGATTGCGTGACGCTGCACAAGCCCAGAAATAGCCTAAATGAGCTATTAAATATAGCCTAAGTGAGCGCGCTAAATACAAAAACATCTCCCTGCATCGTATCTTTTTGGATATAAACGCTAGAAAATGACCATATTCATGCAAGAACATTTGTTGCACGCATAATAACTGGCCAGGGATATCGGACGACCATCACAACCTCGAACAGTCGAACTTCATTCACCACGTCTAAAAGTAAACTATGGCTTGTTTAACCTGTTTGTTATAGTTAATTTGACTATCTTTAAATCTAGAGAGAATAATATTGGTCAAAACAGCATGCCTCTTTATACACTTTATGTTTTCAAATGTAGCTTAATGTTGTCAATATTCAAATGATAATTAATGATGGTATATGTTTTGTATAACATTTGCCACATTTCTTTTTAAATCATGCTTTAAAGCCAAAAATGTTGTTCTTTCCAATGACGAATAACAATATAGAAAACTGTTAGTTTTGTCGTTTATGTTTCTCTTAATGTTATCAGGGGGTTGGTGGCAAAAAATGCCTGCAGAATTAATATGCACCCAAAATTCAAAATGTGGTGGAAAAATGGCCCTATGAGTTATTTTCATAATTATAACATATATAAAAAAATATTTCCAGATTATTGGCGCGATTGCAAATGTGATGATTTTATAAACAGTTCAGTAAACAAAGAGTGAATATTGTGATGTGACATTTAAGACATAATATTCCAAATATTTTCTGTTTTTGCTCTATTTCTCCAATGACAATAGTTCCAAACAAGCCACAGAAAGAGTTATGCGTATTTGTGATTCAGTGACCTTGTTGCTTAGTTCCAGAACGAATCTGTCATTTTGAACAAATCAGTTGACTGCTTCTATGACTCGTACATTAAGACGGTGATTTGGCGCCACCTATTGGCGGTTTTAACTTCATAATAGGCTAAATGCCAACGGCTGTTATATAACATATATAAAGGGGATGCCAGTTTGAAGAATGCCATTTGGTGGCATAGGAACCATTATACTTGAATTGTGAATTGTTTAATACCTTTTAATGGTCTTCTGCAATGTTTGAGGCATATTTATTTTTCCATGCTTTAATGTTGGCCTAATTTCAGTTACATTTACATTTTAGGCTATGTAGTTTGAAATTTTATTTATTTTTTAGATTTTTATTGTAGTAACCACTCAGCTGTATGTGGAAATGCATATTAAAAAAAAAAAGTTGCAAATAAAACCATAGTCCACAACTTATGTAGTTTTAACTTATTTTAATATATAAATTCAGTGAAATCATCAAACGTTTGTATGACTTGCCAGTGACTTGTGACCCAAGCTACGACTTGACAAGACTTGCTTGACATAAGGCAGTGACTTGACTTGACTTGCTTGCTTTTATAAAAAATTGACTTGGACTTGCTTGAGACTCGAAGGTTAAGACTTAAGACTTGCTTGTGACTTGCACATGTGTGACTTACTCCCACATCTGGAAAAGACCCTCTCAAACAGTGTCGCAACGCGTTCCCAAAGTTGTTTTAGCGATTATACACCGGTATTGCAGTATATTAAAAATTCATAACAAAAATAAACACCGGTATTCAATATGAACCGGTATACCGCCCAGCCAGCACTAGTAAAACATGGTACTCGCGGTAAATCAAGAAAAAGAGATTTAAACAAAAAGACTAACTGTGTTGAGCTGTATAACAATGATTCATTTTCTGTCAATGAATATATCCAAAAAGATGCTCAACTGTCTAATAATAAAACACATAATATATTAAAGCGTCTTTGGTGTTTCCATGGTTTCTACAAAATAAAACCGGAAATCGAGGGTAACGTGGGTATGATGTCACTGATAGTGCTTATTTCTCTGGATGTTCTTAGAAACATTTGGGATAATGTAAGTGTACACATTTACAAAATATATAACATTGTTCAAGTGGTTTTTGAATATTTTGATCCAAAAATATTACATAGTGTTCCTTTAAGGGATACAATTATTTACAGGGGGACTTTAATACACAATGAAGCACATTAATGTAATTAATGCTGTATATAATATTGTATATTAGAGTCAGTTACATATATCAAATTAATCATTAGCAATAACAATGACCATTTCACAAAACAATTACATATAAATTCATTATAACACCATCTAACACTATTTATTCTAAAGTAAGATCAAATAAACCTGGGAACACTTTACAATAAAGTCTTATACGCATGTGTTAGCATGATTAAAAAATAGCATAGGTCTTACCCAGTGAATGTGCAGCTCTGTCCGAACAACTGAATGGCTAATATACTGTTCTGCTTTATACTAGACTCTCCCATCATAAATATGCACTGCATCATGAGAAACAAAACTGAAACAAAAGGCTTGAGTCATGTTCTCATTTCTAGAAAACAAGGCAACCATCTAGTTAGAGATCCTACCTGACAGTTTGAACATGCTTGAGAAATGCGTTAAACGACTCGACTGCAAGGATAACAACACAGTGTGAGCATGTAATGGGTTTGTGAGGAATGATTAATGACGGCATGAGCTTCACCCGTAGGTTTCGTTTTCCTGCTCTCTCGTTCTCAGCTGATCTAATGCTCTCTGTTGTGAGAGAAGTCATGTGACTCTTTCAGCTGGAGCCTGTGATAACATACGCTACCGCATTTCCCTGAAACACGATACTTAACTGGCTTGCCAAATAAAGGGGCAGTGAGGAACATAAAAGATGGTTATTTAAAAAGAACTGGTTACAAACCCTCGTTTGCTCAGCATGCAGGAAATACAAAACACATGCCATATAGATCGTATTATAATGATTTGTTTGTCATTTAGGAGATGTTATAATGATGCAACTTTTGAGAGACCAATAACAAAAGCTGATCAAATACATTGAGATGTATTATATAAAAACATATTTAGTGATAGAAAATTAGACAACACCAGAATTAGATATTCAATTAAAGGGGTCATGACATTATTTTTAAAATAATTTTTATATGTTCCTTGAGGTTGACTCAATTAAAAAAAAAAACGTTGTAAAATAAATATATGTATAAATATATGTGGAAACATATAACCTTCAATCTGAGCCTCTGTCTACAATGATCCATTTGTGCTGTTATGATTCTGTAAAAAGAAACTTTCCAGGACTTTCATGCACTACTTTTTTGGTTTTCAAGGATTACAATCAGACATTGCAATTATCAAACAAAATCTTTAGAATTTTTTTTAAGGATTTTTTAAACTCAAATTACAGATATAAGGTATCAAAAATACAACTTACAGCGTATTTAATATTATATTTAATACAAAGTTTATTATGGTTATTATTGTTCAATAAATAATGTTTTATATTATAATGTTGGCATATTTAGTATCGATAAAAGGTCTGATGGGGGTTTAACAGACGGGCTGCAGTGTTAATTTTGCGTGAAAAGATTGTATTTGTTTTTTAATTAAATTTAATATATATTGTATTTAAAGGTACCCTGACATGGGGTTATTTTATTATTTTATAATGTTTCCTGGGTTGCCCTTATAATGTTAGTATGTTTTTTAGATCAAAAATAGTCATAATTTAGAAATAAAAGGCATTTTTCCTCGCCTGATTTTAGCCTCTGATTTGAAAGCTCTGTTTGAAGGGGCGTGTCTCTGTGGGATTCAGTGGAACCGCCCACTGCTGTGATTGGCTGACATGCTTGCATATGAAATAGCTACGTATTACATGCGAAACTTTCTCGAATACTTTTACTACAGCTATAATACGTTTTTACTATTACAGCTATCGAGATTAACGAATCGTGAGAAGTTTTTAAAGTATTTAGAGATCTATTCCCATCACATAAAATGTTGCCGTGATGAGCATTGAGCAGCAGAGGACAGTCTGTTGATGCGAGAATCTTATCATCGCAACTCAGTTTCTGCTCTCTCTAATGCTTTCACCAATGCAAACACGATGATGTAAATACCTAATACAGTAAGAGCTTCGTTGTGCAGAGTAACGTGCGTCCTTGATTTCATAACGAGTTGTCCAGATAAACTCGCGCTGTGTGGAAAGATTGTTCTTTGATCGCTTTCTGTATAATTTGTTCAGAATTTAAATAAGATTATTTTCATCCTACTAAAAGAAACGATGTGAAGTTGATATTTTAGTCACTGGCTTGACTTACTGATGCATAAACAGTATTGAACGATTTTGAGAGAAAGATCAACTTACCTGTCTGAACTTGAACGGCTACACATCAGAAATTGTTGCTTGGTAGCTCGATCGATTTATTTTCAGACGTTCATCGAGTTTAGGAAACAGTCGTCGGTGAAATGTTTGGACCATACACAACTTGTCGGCGCATTTCCAGAGAAAATAAAATTAACCCATTGTTTCTTCAGAGGCTCGGATGAAGGAACTAAAAAATACTTTTGTGTTCATTTGTACATCCCAACACTGAGCAACTGCCATGCTTCGCTCGTTTGCAAGCCATGATATCTCTCGAGGAAAAACTCAAATCTCAAACCAATTTCTCTAGGAAAAACTAAAATGGCGCCGGCGCGTTCGTACTTCCTGTTCCTAGCTCGTTTTCTCATGCAGAGAAGGGGGAGGTAACCTTTCCCCTATATGACGTCATATAGGGGAGATTCAAGATCAGCGCGTCTGAGATCTCATTTTCTCACAGGCAGAGAAAGATGGCCAAAACTCGGTTTACACCGACTGAAATTTCTAGACACGAGGGGACCAAATACAGGCTAGGGGAACACATATTAATGTTAAAAAAAAAAAAACAGAAAGTGAAAATTTCATGTCAGGGGACCTTTAAATAAGTCAAGCACTTTTCAAGTACCTCTTTGTAAATATATCTGTTTTCAAGGGTTTTCCAGGACTTAAATTTCAAAAAGCCAAATTCAAGTATTTTAAGCACCTTGATCGAACCCTGCTAACGTCATTGCATAGGAAACCGTATCGACGCCCACTCGCTATTGCACACAAGTAAGTATTTTTACGAGACTTCAAGAGATTTCCACGACGCACGCGCGAGAACTGAACTGAAGTAGTTGAAGGAGATCGCAATTCTCGCGCATGCGTCGTGGAAATCTCTTGAAGTCTCGTTTCAGGCCTACAAGGAAGAAAAGGAATAGTCGAATAAAGTCGTTATTTTTGTTTGTTTTTTCGCACAAAAAGTATTCTCGTCGCTTGATAAACTTATAGTTGAGCCACTGTAGGCACATGGAATATTTAAACATTTTCTTCATTGACTTTCTGGGCCGTCCGGTGTCATTCCCTTAGGGAGCCTATGGAGGAGTGATCCAGCTGTCACATTTAATCATAAATATCTTCATTTGTGTTCCGAAGACGAACGAAGGTCTTACGGGGTTGGTACAGCATGGGGGTGAGTAATTAATTACTTCATTTTCATTTTTGGGTGAACTAACCCTTTAACTGTTGCACGATATTCTAATTTTTCGAGTTTCACCTGTATATATGTCAAAAGATCAAGGCAAATTTGATTTCTCACATCAGGACCATAGACTGCAAAACAAAATATGTTCGTAGTGTGCGTGACGTCACCCTGTAGTGTTTCTGAAGAGCGTCTTTGAACCCCAAACTGGGCGGAGCCGGCCGTCGCCATCTTGGCCGCGCGTCACTCCCGGATAAACGAAAAAGTGCAGCGAGGCGGATTAGCTGAGGTGACGTGACGCTAACGCTAACGCTAGCAGACAAACGGCTAGTAGTGACATCAGCTCAATCCACCTGTCACTCAAGTGGCCACGCCCTTAATCATGCGGAACTTTAAGGCTTAATATAGTATAAACGGATGAGTTATAGAAAAATTCACCCGCCTCACAGTCGTCATGAAGGACAACATTAGCTATACAGACCAAAACCACTTTTTGCACCAGACTGTAAACATGTTTTATTCTGCTGTAAAGTTGGGCATTTTAACATGGAGGTCTATGGGATTGAGTCTCTTCTGCAGCCGGCCTCTAGTGGCCAGTGGAGGAACTGCAGTTTAACTCACTCGGTGTCGGATTCAAGAGAGATCGAACCCATTTAAAAGGCACACCGTGGAACTTTTGGCCACTAGTGGCGCTCGACCTGTAATTTTCCCCTAGAGGCCACAAGCGCCGCAGCGCTGTCGCAAAAGTCCACAAACAGTCAACCGGTCAGCCTCCCGTGTCTTTAGATTATGTGTGTGCAGACAGTAGTTGACTTGTTGGTTGAAGAAAGATAATCGATTCACTATTGAACAAAATAATGATATAAATATAAGATTAATAATATAAATTATATAAAGAAAATAAATTGAACAAAAGTAGACAGAAAACAATGTGTGATCATGTAAGTCGCATAGACAAGGGTTGCCTAATCCTGCTCCTGCCGATCGTCTGTCCGGAACAGTTCATCTCCAACCCTAATCAAACACACCTGACACAAACAATTAACGTCTTCTGGATCTCTTTAAAATTAAAGTCAGGTGTGTTTGATCAGGGTTGGAGATGAAATCGTGTAGTCGGGAAATTGTGTAACAAAACTGATACAACTCACAACATACTGCCGTTATTTGTAGGCTTCAGTTTGTTTGTCCTTTTACACACATACAAATATGAGCTGATGGCAAAAAATAACGGCAGTATGTTGTGACTTATATCACTTATAGCATCCTACTAGCTACCAGATTGATAATTCGCTACTCTACTAGCATTCCTTGATACATGAAGTTAAATGGAGGACAAGATAGAATCCGTAACATGGCCAGACAGACAACAAATAAAAAAAAATAGAGATATTGTGCAAGCAATATATTTAACTTACTAAGTTAGTCCAAAAGTATGACGGCCAGATCAGCATCGGTCGGGCACCCCCCCTCCTCCTCCTCCTCATCCTCATCCTCATCCTCCTCCTCCTCCTCCTCCTCCTCCTCCTCCTCCTCCTCCTCCTCCTCCTCCTCCTCCTCCTCCTCCTCCTCCTCCTCTAGCCAGTGAGCGAACGCTGGACCAATGTTGATCCTCGTCCTGGCTTTTAGTTTATCACTCTCCCTTTTTCTTTTTTTTGTGTCCTCTTACAAAATCTTTGCCTTCTTCCGAGTAGCTGTTGGTTCTTTTTGTGCTCGGGTTCCTACCCGAAACCCGAAGTTACATAGTGCTAGTAAAAGCGATACAGACACCTTCAGGCTACGGCAGACGTGTCATTCCACCTATTGTAAGTCGATGTAGCATCTCAATGGGTTTTGGTAATATATTATAAAGGTTGAAAAGTTCCACAGTGTGCCTTTAATTATTTGTTTACACAAAAACATTCATTAAAAAATGATAGCCAACCTGGCCACTATGCTATTTCGAGTACACTTATTTTAAAATCTGTCTTGGGTAAAGGAGCCGTGGTTCAGTTCATACCTCGACCTCTGAGCCCCGGGGTCACGGCTCTGATGATGTTTGTACTGTGAGTCCTCTCCACACACACCCGGTCCCCGATCTGCAGGAACAGCTCCTGGAGGCCTGAGAGCCCGTAGCTGGTCAAGGGCCCGAACCTCCTGCCGTAGACCCGCCTGTAGAGGGCGGTGAACCGGGACACCTCAATGCCTTCTGGGTAACTCAGGAGGAGGGTCACGACCTCATCTTTCAGGGTTTGCAGCGACGGGCCTGAAGAAGAAGAAGAAGAAGAGCTGATGGTCAAAGGCAGTGTTTTGCATTTTGATTAAATAATGTACGGTACAGCTGAGCAAGATATGTGATATATTTCCAATCAGACTTTATCCTGCCACAAACTCATTAATGAAATTGTAATAATTCACTTTCACTGTGCGCTTGTGTCTATGAGTAAGTGCGTGTTTGTGTGTCTGTGAGTGTGTGTATGAGTGTTCATGTGTTAGAGTGTGTATGAGTGAGTGTGTGTGTGCGTGCGTGCGTGTGTAAGTGTGTGCGCTTGTGCCTATATGAGTGTGTGTGTATGTGTGTGTGTGTGTGAGTGAGTGAGTGAGTGTGTGTGCTTGTGCCTTTATGAGTGAGTGTGTGTGTGTGCGTGTGTGTGAGTGAGTGAGTGAGTGAGTGAGTGAGTGTGTGTGTGTGTGTGTGTGCTTGTGTGTATGAGTGAGAGTGTTTGTGTGTGTGTGTGTGTGTGTATGAGTGTTAATGTGTTAGAGGGTGTATGAGTGAGTGTGTGTGCGCTTGTGTCTATGAGTAAGTGCGTGTTTGTGTGTCTGTGAGTATGTGTATGAGTGTTAATGTGTTAGAGTGTGTATGAGTGAGTGAGTGTGTGCGTGTGTGCGCTTGTGTGTATGAGTGAGTGTGTGTGCGTGCATGTGTGAGTGTGTGTGTGCTTGTGTGTGTATGAGTGAGAGTGTTTGTGTGTGTCTGTGTGTGTGTGTATGAGTGTTAATGTGTTAGAGGGTGTATGAGTGAGTGTGTGTGCGCTTGTGTGTATGAGTGAGTGTGTGTGCGTGCATGTGTGAGTGTGTGTGTGCTTGTGTGTGTATGAGTGAGAGTGTTTGTGTGTGTCTGTGTGTGTGTGTATGAGTGTTAATGTGTTAGAGGGTGTATGAGTGAGTGTGTGTGCGCTTGTGCCTATGAGTAAGTGCGTGTTTGTGTGTCTGTGAGTGTGTGTATGAGTGTTCATGTGTTAGAGTGTGTATGTATGAGTGAGTGAGTGTGTGCGTGCGTAAGTGTGTGCGCTTGTGCCTATATGAGTGAGTGTGTGTGTGTGTGTGTGTGTGTGTGTGTGAGTGAGTGTGTGTGCTTGTGGGTATGAATGAGAGTGTTTGTATGTGTCTGTGAGTGAGTGTATGAGTGAGTGAGTGTATGAGTGTGTGTGTGCACTTGTGTGTATGAGTGAGTGTGTGTGCGTGCATGTGTGAGAGTGTTTGTGTGTGTCTGTGTGTGTGTGTATGAGTGTTAATGCGTTAGAGGGTGTATGAGTGAGTGTGTGTGTGCTTGTGCCTATGAGTAAGTGCGTGTTTGTGTGTCTGTGAGTGTGTGTATGAGTGTTAATGTGTTAGAGTGTGTATGAGTGAGTGAGTGTGTGCACTTGTGTGTATGAGTGAGTGTGTGTGCGTGCATGTGTGAGAGTGTTTGTGTGTGTCTGTGTGTGTGTGTATGAGTGTTAATGTGTTAGAGGGTGTATGAGTGAGTGTGTGTGCGCTTGTGCCTATGAGTAAGTGCGTGTTTGTGTGTCTGTGAGTGTGTGTATGAGTGTTCATGTGTTAGAGTGTGTATGAGTGAGTGAGTGTGAGTGTGTGTAAGTGTGTGCGCTTGTGCCTATATGAGTGAGTGTGTGTGTGTGTGTGTGTGTGTGTGCTTGTGCGTATGAGTGAGTGAGAGTGTTTGTATGTGTCTGTGAGTGAGTGTATGAGTGAGTGAGTAAATGTGTGTGTGTGTGTGTGCTTGTGTATGAGTGAGTGTGTGCGCTTGTGCGTATGAGTGAGTGAGTGTTTGTGTGTGTCTGTGAGTGTGTGTGTGTGTGCGCTTGTGTGTATGAGTGAGTGTGTCCGTGTGTGAGTGAGTGTGTGTGTGCGCATCTGTGAGTGTGTGTGTGTGTGTCTGTGAGTGAGTGAGTGTGTCCGTGTGTGAGTGAGTGTGTGTGTGCGCTTGTGTGCATCTGTGAGTGTGTGTGTGTGTGTGTGTGTGTGTGTGTGTGTGTGTGTGTGTGTGTGTCTGTGAGTGAGTGTGTGCGCTTGTGTGTGTTTGAGTGAGAGTGTGTCTGTGAGTGCATGTATGAGTGTGAGTGTGTGAGTGAGTGAGTGAGTGAGTGAGTGAGTGAGTGAGTGAGTGAGCGAGTGAGTGAGCGTGAGTGTGTGAGTGAGTGAGTGAGTGAGTGAGTGAGTGTGTGTGTGTGAATGTGTAGTATCTTAATCCTGCCACAAACAAGAGAAAGTGATACAAATATAAACTATTTAAAAAAAACGAATAGTCGTTGAAATGGTCTATATAATGCTGGAGCAGAGAGAGATGAACAGTACTTTGATGGGCTCCTGGCGTGGAGGGCATCTGTTCCTCCGGGGCCCTTGACCTCGCCGGGGGCCCCTGCTCTCTCTGAAGGCCTCCACTCATCTAACACCTGATATTCTCCTGCTATAATCCTCACTGAGAGTTCAGACAAAACCATTTCAGTTCAAACTTCAGTTTTCCTCAGAAAAACTATTTAAAGATGTTTTATGTATTACTTGTTACATAAAAAAGACTTATATAGCATTGAATTCAAAATCCTAGTCCTGTTTCACTGAATTGTGGCTTTTACTTTTTTTAGTCAGAAGGGAAAGCGCAGCAAATTAATAATACTCTGTTAGTCTGTTACATAAAACTGGATTTGTCCAAAAGGGGAAAATACAATTTAGGTAAGTTACGTTGTTTGAAAATATTTTTGCGGCTAAAATAAATACCTCAAGAAATATTGCGCCCGTTTTAACTTATAACTGTGATATAAATCATCTCATTACGCTAAATAATGGTAGGACCAGTTGTTTTGAAATGTACATATAGTTATTTGAACGCCAACCATGTGAATGAGTCTGACTCCGGATTTATTCCCTCAGAGCCGCGAGATGTTTCTATTTCTAAGCTTCTTCTTCTTCGGTTCCGTGCCGTTGGGAGTTTTACATTAGACGAGCACCGCTGCCCTCTAGTGATGTGGAAGCATATCGCTCATGTTCACACTAACGATTACCTCAGGAATTTGAAAGCTGATTATACATAACCCATTATATATTTATTAAACTTGCGGTCATTAAAAATAAAAATGCATACTACTTAATCTAAAAATCCAATAGGAATCTTCCAAGTTTTCCACAAAACGGTTAATAAACAGAACTGAATGCGTCTCGCGGAAGAACATTGTAGCCGGAGCTACTTCTTCTGTTTATGTCTGACGAATCACACAGGTACTGTGCTCCTCCGCAGCGGGCGGTATAAAATAGTACGAATAAAAACACTAATTATAGGCGTACCGTCGTGACTCAAGATACGTTCATGATGTACTCACTCATTATATACATTTTGAACAAGAAAAAGTTGTATGGTGTACCTTTAAACGTTTTTTTTTTGTTAAGAATGAGCAATACTTATACCGCGTTTATTTATTAATCTCATACTTAATACATTTTTAAGATCCAATATTGTATCTGTTTACATAGTAAATAAACTGAAATTTTTCACTAACATTAAAAGTTTATAAATGCTGTAAAAAATGTGTAACTTATTGTAAAGCATTACAAATCACATTGAAATAGTAAGAAAGCCTAACACAAATAAATCATTGTCACTCATTAATAAAGAAACTATACTTTTATTCAAAGGAGGAATGTTAATATTAATTTTGATAAAGGAATGTATTACAGGGATATTTGGAGCAGAGCCATTTTTGTGATCTGTTTTAAAATAATGTAAACAAAAACAGTAATGTATATAGTATAAAAAGGACAGTCATGTTGAATAATGTGAGGTGGATTTATATAATCTGTGGAAGTCCGTTATAGACGAGCACCAAAGGATTCATCAGGGTTATTAATTTTCAGTCCCACGGAAACTTGAATTTCACATCTTTCATTTTGTCTTTGTACACAGCATCAAATCGCTGCTCTTGAGCCTCGTTGAACAGATTCTTCCAGTCGCCTGCGATTCCTGATCAATGAAACAAGACAAGATTACAGTAACTCTTACAGTCAAATGATATTCTAGTGAAATGCTTTGGATAATTCACCCAAAAATGACTCCACACAACCTTTTATAACACTATTTTTGGTGCTTTTGCAACTTTTGAAGCATGAAAGAGTGAGTGAATTGTCACTTTTCCCCCTCCATTTTTTAGCAATCACTAAGAATTGATCTGTTACCTTTCCTCAGGAATTCTGACTTCTTCTGGTTCATGAATTCCTCTGGAACCAGAGAAAGGTTGGACATTTTGTTTTGCTTCATGTTCTTGAAAACGCAGTGTTCTGCGATCTTCTCCGTCACGTCCGGACTCAGAGATTTCCCAAGAAACCGGCAGATTTTCTCCACGGATCCTTTCAAATCCTGACCGAAGATTTGGATAAAGACAAGCTTATATCATCTGTGGAGCATGTCATATGATGACAGTCATAAACTCAAGCTCCATATTCGCTCAAACTTACAGCGATCATCTCCTCATAGAAAACGTACAGTATGCATTCCTGGTCTTCAGCATTAAGCCAACCTTTCACATGATCAAACCAGGAACCAAACATGACTGTGGAGAAAAGAAATCACGCTTGAATCACACAAACCCTGTGAGTAATTCCATTGCAGGACAAAGAGAAAACTATACTACCAAATGTAGTATTGCAAAAAGGTGCATATGCAAACTGATATGTTGCTGCTTGGGATCTATAGGCAGGAGAATCGATTTGTACTTCAGTATTTGGACCTTCGGTTTGTTTGCTCTAGTAATAACATCCCAGCTAACAAACACAGAACATTTAAAAAAAAAAAAAAAAACGTTTTGCTGACCTTAATTAACGAAAACGATCTCTGAATTAGGGCTGTGAAATGATTAATCGCATCCAAAATAAACGTTTGTGTTAACATAATATATATGTGTGAGTACTGTGTATAATTATTTTGCAATACACACACATGCATGTTGTATATTTAAGAAATATTTGCATGTATATACATTTATTATATATTGTATATATAAGTAACACATTTATGCATGTGTATTTATATACACAAAATAATTATACACAGTATACTACACACACATATATTATGTAAACAAACTTTTATTTTGGATGCGATTAATCTCTGAATTAATTAAAACTCGGAATGTTCAAAAACGTCCTTTGAAAACCCCTCTTTTATGGTTATTTCTATGATTAATTCTTCCAAACATATTATTCTTGTATTTATCCATTTATGCTTTTCTGTCTTTTCTTCTGTCTGCTTCACCTCTACTCTGAAAATGTACATCTTTATTTCCGTGGCTACTTCCCCTATTTGCATATGGTCTAGACATGGTAAAAATGATTGTTAATGTCAAATCATAATGTTCAGCTATGCTTGCAAAATGTAATACCAAGAGGCCAGAGCTGCTTCTTAGAAAATATATTTTTTACATGATTTGCACAACCGTTCCTATGCAAGCTTGTTTCTGCCACAGAATAAATAAAAAAAAGGTAATTGCAACTTTATAATTTGCAATTGCAACTTTATATCACGCAATTCTGACTATTCTGATTATATTTCAGAATTGCATGATATAAATTCGCAATTGCAAGTCACACGTAGACTCACGTTTGGCCGACGTTGGTCATGTGTGTGTGTGTGTGACGTACAACCCAGAAGCGCTGCGCTGTTACACTACGTGAACTCACTCAGGCCCACAGAGAAGGAAATGAATAGTTGAATAAAGTCGTTATTTTTGTTTGTTTTTTGCGCACATAAAGTATTCTCGTCGCTTGATAAACTTAAGGTTGAGCCGCTGTAGTCACTCTGACTATTTTAACAATGTCTTTACTAACTTTTCTGGGCCGGCAAGTTTCAATAACAATAGAAGCCTATGGACGTTGGAACAATCTCCCTCTTGAAATTAGAACTGCACCCACCCTGTCCATTTCTAAAGTGAGGTTAAAGACTTTTTTATTTGATCTATCTTATACAATGAATGTTGATGCAGTTGTCCCGTTTGTCCTTGTCTTTTATCTTGCTATGGTTTTGTATTTTTAACTTTTGCACGCTGTACAGCACAATGGTCAACGGAAGTTGTGTTTAATTGTGCTTTATAAATAAAGTGATTGATTGACTGAAATCCTACTGTCTCCATCGAGGAACTTTTCCATGAACTCATCTTGAGTTCCCGGGTTCACCAGGTATGAGGCCATTCCATAGTAGTGATATGAGGATGTGAACACGTCTTTCGGGTTACGCATGACATACAGGACCTGAAGCACAGAGCAAAGCATGCAGAAGATGATGCACATGATTTATGATTTATGAAGTGCACCTGGACGTTGTTGTTACCCTGGGCTTTATTTTGAAGTAAGACTCGTTCATCATTGTGTGATGGAAGTGAGTAGCAAAGATGCGAGGAGACGGCCTCTGGTGTAAACTGAGCAGCATCGCCCGGTGTTCCTCCAGCCACGGCACTCGGTCCCAGTTCGGCACCGTCAGCACCGGCGTCAGATCGCCCTCGCTCACTATCAAGGGCACGACCTCCTGCATCCATGTGGTGCCTGAGAACATCGAGCGAACAACGGGTCAGTGACATGACTCTGAGTTTACTCAAACACATTGACACACTCTTAAAAATACACTCTTTAAATTATCACATTGTTTAAATTAATCAATTTTTAGCTAACTGTGATTTTGTATTTGTACTGATCACTCTAAATTGTAATGTGGACTCATGCATTCTCTATAAAGCTGCTTTGAAATGATGTGTATTGTGAAAAGCGCTATACAAATAAATGTGAATTGAATTGAATTAAAAATGAAGGTTATTGGCATTGATGCCTCCAAAATATCTCTCCGAAGCACGTTCACTGAACAACATCCGCTCTCAGGTTAACACAACACGCGTGAGTTCGTGAACATGCATTGGAGATTATTATTTTGGAGGCATCAATGCCAATTACCTTCATTTTTAATTTTAAAATAAAGTGGTAAATTGCGGGGGTTTTTGCGTCGCTTAAAAAAATTGAGGTTAAACCACTGGAGTCACATGGATTACTGTAATGACGTATTTACTGCCTTTCTAGGGCTTGAAAGTGGTAGTTGCGTAGACTGTCAATGTCACGGGTGGGTTGTGGGGAATGGAGTGAGGACTCAAGTGCAGAGTGAATTGAAGGTGTTTTAATTAAGTGAAACATAAAACAAACAAACCACCAAAAGAAATCCAGGTCTCAAAAAACTAAATCCAACACATGACATGGCAGGCCAGGACTCCACACGACTCAACACAAATAACAATAATAACGAACGAGCACAGAACAGCAAACACAGGTAGACTAAATAGGGAGGCAAACAAAGGAGGGTAACGAGGAGGACAGGTGGGACAAATAAACCAATAATCAAATAACAAGGGGGAGGGACCAGACAATGACAAGAGCACATGGCCCAAAATAACAAAACACCCATGTGCATCACAAGACTGGACAGACATGTGGCATTACCCCCTCCCTACGGAGCGGCTACCAGACGCTCCATAAGACCAGGGCGGGACAGGAAGGAAACACCAGGGCGGGACGGGAGGGACAGACCAGGGCGGGACGGAAGGACACTGAAATCATTGACTCCTTTCCTGCAGAAGCAAGCCTCTCTCCTCCTTTACTCGGGGCTTTGTGTTTTTGGTTCTTTTCGTGGCTGTGGGGCAGCGCTGTTATTGCAACTGTGGCTTCCTCTGGATTAGGGAGGAAGAAAAACTTGCTGTTCAAATCTACTCCAAATCAGAGAAGTGACGATACAAAAAGAAAAAGAAAAAAGAAAAAAACAGAAAAGAGAGTTTGAGGGGAATATAAGGGCAGCTGTTCAGAAGGGAAATGGTCGGTAGGGGGAGCCTGTTGATCAGCGAGCCTCTAAAGTCTTCCACGGTCTCAATTTCAACCATGTTGAGTCTCTCAGATGAAGCATCAACAGAAAAACCTAGAAGGCTTGGGTCAGCCCGTACCATCTTCTGTTTCTTCTTCTTCTTGCCAGAAGTGACGGTCTCAAACCGCTGCTGCAGCTGCTGTTGTTGTTGCTGTTGCAGGACTGACTGTGACACTTGACTCATTGCCCACACAGAGTCCTGCTGTTTCTGCTGCTGGACCTGCGGAGGTTTTTGCTGGTTGGCATTCTGTTTGGCACGCCGCTCCAGGAACTGCTTGGCGAAGTCCTTGGCCTGTGGAGTGTCACCCAGGTAGGCTCGCACGCAGTCGTGCACCTCGTACGGCGAGTCCACTTCCTTCAGGAACGACGCAAAGGTGGGAACGTTGAGGTTATTGGCTGTGTTGAGAGTGTGTAGAGTCTGTTCACACCACTGCATAAAGCTGTCCTGGTTCTTATAGGCTCCCTGGAACAGTTTCAGTAGCTTCTCTTCCTCCTCCACCTTTTTACTTGCTTTAGCACTGCTGCTATTACTGAGGTTAGCGTTGCCCTTGTTTTTCTGATTGTGGCTCTTGCGTGTGGCCTGAGGGGGTGCGGCCTCCTTTACTGCTTAATCCCAGAAGCCAATGTTAGAGTTCTGAGCATCACCCCAGACACTGCTGCTGTCCATCAACCAGTTCGAGCCGACATTATTGACAGAACGAATGAGCCATTTGAGGACTCACCGGAGAGAAAGACTGGAAGCCATGATGTCGGGTTCCAGCAGTAGGGGGATTCGTAGTCCTTCCCTTACTACCCAGGAGGAGAGGAGAGAAGGATTGGGACCTCCCTTGACATTATTTGAGCTCTTCACGATAGGTGGTCGTAAGACTGCAGAGAGGAGGGCTGCCAGAGGTCAGGTTGGAAAAATTGGGTATACTGTTGACAGTTTTCCGAAAACCCGTTCAAACACCACTAAGGAGATCAAGCCATCTGGTAGGGAGAACTTTGAGGGGACCCGTCTCGCCAGATTCTCTGGAACCCATGGAGGTCGGAGGAGAGGAGATGGTCGAGAGGAATCTCGACGCCATTCCCCGCTTCAACTTGGGTTAATCCCAGAACCACTGGTCCTGAGCCTGGTGGTCCGGAAGGAGCCAGTTTCGGGGGTCTTAAGTTCCGGTGGTCCCGAGTCCGGTGGTCCGAAGGAGGAGGAGGAGACACAGCCCGTCTGCCCAGCCAGAGACTGCTCATGTCACGTCTGCCCAGCCAGAGACTGTTCAGGTTCTTCTGCCCAGCCAGAGACTGTTCACGTCCCGTCTGCCCAGCCAGAGACTGTTCACGTTTCGTCTGCCCAGCCAGAGACTGTTCACGTCCTGTCTGCCCAGTCTGAGACTGTTCACGTCCCGTCTGCCCAGTCTGAGACTGTTCACGTCCCGTCTACCCAGCCAGAGACTGTTCACGTTTCGTCTGCCCAGCCAGAGACTGTTCACGTCCCGTCTGCCCAGCCAGAGACTGTTCACGTTTCGTCTGCCCAGCCAGAGACTGTTCACGTTTCGTCTGCCCAGCCAGAGACTGTTCACGTCCCGTCTGCCCAGCCAGAGACTGTTCACGTCCCGTCTGCCCAGCCAGAGACTGTTCACGTTTCGTCTGCCCAGTCTGAGACTGTTCACGTCCCGCCTGCCCAGCCAGAGACTGTTCACGTCCCGCCTGCCCAGCCAGAGACTGTTCACGTCCCGTCTGCCCAGCCAGAGACTGTTCACGTCCCGCCTGCCCAGCCAGAGACTGTTCACGTCCCGTCTGCCCAGCCAGAGACTGTTCACGTCCCGCCTGCCCAGCCAGAGACTGTTCACGTCCCGTCTGCCCAGCCAGAGACTGTTCACGTTTCGTCTGCCCAGCCAGAGACTGTTCAGGTTCTTCTGCCCAGTCAGAGACGGATCTGGAGATACCCATTCTCGCAGCCGGGGGTATACGGAGCGACTATTTGGAGCGTTTGGCTCGGATCCTGGACATGCCTGTGTTCCCTATTCCAGAGCCGGAGCCAGTGTCTGCTGTTCCAGAGCCGGAGCCAGTGCCTGTACCTGTTCCAGAGCCAGAGTTTGTTGGTGTCCGGTGTTTGATCCCTCTACGTTCCAGTTTCACTCCTTCATTGTTCCTGTCGTGTTCTGGATTCATCGTGTTTGATCATCACTTCTCATCACTTCCTGCACCTGTTTCATCTGACCATCGGAGTCCCTGCGCCGCTAGCCTGCCGCCCCTGGACTTATTTATACTTCAACTATTAATAAATTGAGTTTACTTGCACATGCTTCCGAACCTTATTCGTTACAGTCAATGGAGGGATCAGAAAGCTCTCAGGTTTAATCAAACAGATCTTCATTTGTGTTTTGAAGAAGAACTAAAGTCTTACGGGTTTGGACCAACATGAGCGAGAGTAATTAATGACTGAATTTACATTTTGGGGTGAACTATCACTTTAATTGGCCTCTTTTCCTAGTGTGTGCTAGTTAGTTTCTATAGCTACTGATTAGCTTCACCTGTTTTTCATTTAGCTCACTTTGTTTGGCCATTTGTGTATGTGTATGTGTGTGTGTGTGTGTGTGCGTGGACCGAGCGAGTGAGTGAGTGAGTGAGTGAGTGAGTGAGTGAGTGAGTGAGTGAGTGAGTGAGTGAGTGAGTGAGTGAGTGAGTGAGTGAGTGAGCGAGCGAGCGAGTGAGTGAGTATTCCTGTTTCTTTTCTTTAGTGTTCCATCAGTGCTGTAAGTGGTTGTGGATTCCCCAACTTTTCCCATGTATGCGTTGGATTTATTGAACGACTGTTTATTTTGTACTTCTGTATTCGTCTTTATGCACTCATTACATTTTGTAACCTTTATTATTAAAAGTGTATGGTGTAAACGTTTTTTTCTAAACCAACGAAGAGTACATTTTGGCCCATGCGTTTTAAACTACACTTTATCGCTGACGCTTACTTGACAGAGGCTGCGTCCGAAATTGCTCTCTTGAGTAGCTACTTATTTTGAATAGGTAATTACTTCATAATCACAAAAAAAAGTATATTCTATATTTAGTTTGAGTGTGTGTAATATGAATGTAATACAGATGTACTACATATGTTGTCATTATCAAGTGACCTACTAGTTGCTTCACTGCCGTTCATAAATCCTCTCCCGTGGCCTCATGGGATAGTAATGTGTCCATCGTATGCACACTTCACTTTTTGCCAATCTGTGAATTCGGACATACTTCTTTTGTCACCTTCGGTTTTTCGCCTACTATACAGTAGGGAAGTATAGATCTGTGTTCAGATCCAGTCTTCGAATCATATAGCAAATTCTCAATTCTCTGTTGTACAACTGGTGCCTGTAACATTAAGTACTTTATGTATTTCGTTTTTGTATTTGTGTTTTTTCTGTGTCTATGTCTTGCTGCAAAACAAATCGCCCTACGGGGACAAATAAAAGTTTAACTAACAAATGCTACGTTTGTAATTAACATGCACAGCCATGTTTCTACAAACATTCCAGTCCAGAGCAGGTTTTGTCCTGAAATAAGAGAGAGAGAGAGAGAGAGAGAGAGAGAGAGAGAGAGAGAGAGAGAGAGAGAGAGTGTGTGTGTGTGTGTGTGTGTGTGACGTGAGCTGCCTACCTAGACAGCATTATGAGGGAAATCGATTGTCTTTCTGCTGCAACTTAAAAGAATAACCCAGTAGTAAATTCTACAAGATATTTTGCTACAGTTGTTAACATACAGCAGGCTAAATGAGTGGACCTGATATTTATATGTGACCCTGAAAAAAAATGTACACTACAAAGTTTCAACCAGAATACCAGTCAAAACAAAAACTAGAAAGTGACTGCATGGTGAATTGTTGCAGGTTTAACGAACTACACAACAAACACACGGCACTACAAGTTTACAGTGGGCTACTATCTGCTGAGTGACGCTTTACAGAATGATAATTATATTATGTTAATGCAATAATAAAAAGGTAAAACTCTGCAAACTCACCAGATTTGGGATAAGTGACGATGAGAATGTCATCTGGACGGAAAGTGAACTCCTCACAGTATTTCAGGCTTTCAGGAGGGTGTAAGTGCGTCGGCACGTACAGACCTTTATAAACCGAGTACAGTTCTGCCTCTGTCATTTTCTGGAGCAAACGAACAATAATAAACCACAAGTTACAGCTGAGAGCTGATGTAGATCCTGTAATACCGCGAGAACTCACGCGACCAGTAGATGCAGTAGGTAATGGCTAGTCGCTTTTACTTTTATTTTCACTAGTTAATAATTCTTGATATCAGAAATTGGATTTTTACTAGTATCAATGGCGATGTTTGATATTAGGAATTACATTTCCACTGATATCATTTCTTGATATTTTCTTGGAACACTCACAGAAATAAAATAAAAAATTCTAGTTAAAATTTAATTCTTGATATCAGAAATTGGATTTTAACTAGTAGCCTAACAATGGCGATTTTTTTATATATAAGGAATTACATTTCCACTAGTAAACATTTTCATTCTTGTGATAAACAATGACGTCATCACTTGCGGAAATATGAATTTTGACTAGTTGAAATTTAATTCTTGATATCAGAAAGTGGGATTTTTACTATTAGCAATTGCAATTTTTGTTATTAGGAATTACATTTCCACTAGTAAAAATGTTAATTCTTGATATCAGCAATGATCATCACTCGCAGAAATAAAAATTTTTTACTAGTTAAAATTGAATTATTGATATCAGAAATTGGATTTTTACTAGTAACAATGATAATTTTTGATATTAGGCATTACATTTCCACTAGTAAAAATGTTAATTCTTGATATCAACAATGATGTCATCACTCACAGAAATACAAATTTGGTAATACTCAATTCTTGATATCAAGTATTCGTTTTTTTGTGAGTGATGACGTTATTGTTGACATCAAGAATTCACATTTTAACAAGTGAAAACTGAATTGTTGATATGAAGTCATATCCTGGAAATGAATAAAAGTCAAAACGGCTTGCCATAGTAGAGGTTGTTCAAGTCACTGGACCGTCATGTAATCATGGTAAACAGGGCTTTTTTGCAGGAGTTTGGAAGCAAATGCATGTCATAATTGTTTATTTTAGTGTGCGAGACTTCATGCTCTTGACACTTACTGAAAATGATTTCCTTTCTGTAGCTGTTTATTAGCCGAAGTGAAGCTCAAAGGGCTTCTACACCTAATACTATAATCAGAGGTGTAAAATGTGCACTGAAATTATATTTATGTGAAAGTATATGGATACTGAGATAATGTCCAAGTAGCCTATCTACCAAAAACAAGTTTGCATATGTGTTTTGTTTTAATGCATCAGGCTTTTATGGCTCGTATAGTCTGATATTGTGAGTTTGGAAGGAAAATTCATTCACTCAAACTGAGCAAAAAATGCTGCAGATGCTAATATTTAAATGGACAAAAAAGTGATAAAATTCTGATGCTTGTAATGCAAATCAATGAGATCTTTATAACAGTACAGCAGATACCTACATAAAATACATATAAAAATCAATATCTACCAATAATATGTCTTAGTAAGATGATATTTAAATTCTTAGGTTTATGCTCTGTAGTTTTAAAACATACAATGCAATGCAATACAGTACAATGACTGAGAGATGAACAAATAAACCAAATAAAACTAACCCAACCATTTATTTCATACATTACGCAATAAATTAAAAAGCATATTTTTAATCACAAAATTCAAATAAAATGGAAATGTCACACAAATAACAATAATTATTGTTCATTTTAATTGACTTTTATTTAAAAAACAATGATATGAAAAATGTCTGAAAGGCCTGTCTGCTGTTATTAAAAGCAGGTGAGATTAAACAGATGCATTTGTTCAGTCCCACGGAAACTTGAATTTCACATCTTTCATTTTGTCTTTGTACACAGCATCAAATCGCTGCTCTTGAGCCTCGTTGAAATGATTCTTCCAGTCGCCTGCGATTCCTGATCAATGAAACAAGACAAGATTACAGTAACTCTTACAGTCAAATGATATTCGAGTGAAATGCTTTGGATAATTCACCCAAAAATGACTTCACACAACCTTTCATAACACTATTTTTGGTGCTTTTGCAACTTTTGAAGCATGAAAGAGTGAGTGCATTGTCACTTTTTTCCCTCCATTTTTAAAAAATCACTAAGAAGAATCTTTCTGTTACCTTTCCTCAGGAATTCTGACTTCTTCTGGTTCATGAATTCCTCTGGAACCAGAGAAAGGTTGGACATTTTGTTTTGCTTCATGTTCTTGAAAACGCAGTGTTCTGCGATCTTCTCCGTCACGTCCGGACTCAGAGATTTCCCAAGAAACCGGCAGATTTTCTCCACGGATCCTTTCAAATCCTGACCGAAGATCACATGTTGGAAATCATGATGCATTTTCACAAGGATATCAGTATTTTACTGTACCAAAAACAATGAAAATCCACTCCAAATGTGAATAATAAGCAATAATACTGCCTCCTTGATTGTTTGTTTGTTCTATACTCTATAATGTGGAAGAACCTTGAACCGTAACCTACTTTGGATATTTCGACCGAGTTCAATGAGGTTGAAGGACACGAGAAAGCAGAGATTACGTCAGAGAGACCTTGAAAAAGACCTTGGACAACTAGGCAATTTTACAACTGCTGATAGCCTAATAAACTGAGTGGCCTATAAACCACGGATGAGTTTATTCTGGCTTCAAATATGATTCCTATACCTTTCCTACAACTGTTAACACCTTTGACTGAAATCTGTTTTATTTGCCTTCACATTTTTACATTAATATGAAAAGAATTCGATTACCGAAACTGCCTACCGAGGCTTCGATCTTTAGTGTTTTACGAGCATGAGCAAAAACGTGAGTCTTCTGACCAAGCCGTCAGTGTTTTTCACCCAGATTCCACTTACTTCACCTAACCTGGGATTAATAAATAATACGATTAAAGGTGTTACGATCACAAGTCTCGCTCTGGAGTTACTCGCCCCAAAC
The DNA here is from genome assembly GCA_030578255.1 of Tiaroga cobitis. NCBI lineage: Eukaryota > Metazoa > Chordata > Actinopteri > Cypriniformes > Leuciscidae > Tiaroga > Tiaroga cobitis. Next base: position 1,393,599 of record CM060602.1, read on the forward strand.
CGGCTTGACTTGACTGTTATCTCACGATTACAGAGATCCATGAACTCTGACAGGTGTAATAAAAATAAACTAATAAACTCAACCTGCATATTCAATCCTGCTGTGAAGTGCCACGTTTATCTTCACGTTTATAGTGATAAACTTCACCTCTACACGAGTGGGTTGGTTGTATGGTCATCATTCAAATAATTCTTTTGTGATTTGAGATATCCTGGTAAAATAAAGGATAAATAAAATAAAATCTTCTGCTCTGAGGACTTTTAAGTCAAAATGTATTTCTTTTTCCTTTAGACTGAATCCAACATCGCATACTTCCCTACAATATTCATAGTAAGCGAAAAACAGTATGTGACAAAAGAAATATGTCCGGATTCACAGAGAAGCAAAAAGTGCCGGGATGAGTGACTTCTTCCAGCGAGAATCATGAAGTGTGCATACGATAGACACTTTATTTTGGCGTACGGTTTTTCATATGCTATAAAGTAGCGAAGTATTTACGTCGGTTTCTGATCAGCTTCTGTTTGGTTGCTATGGTTACTTATTACGTTGTTCACCTGTTTCTTGTTATCCTGTGGATTTATACCCCACTGTTTAGTTCCTCCTGTTCCAGAGTGTTTTGTTTTTATTTAAAGTTTTTAATGTTGTTTATGTGGCTAAAGGGGGGGGGGGGGGGGGGGGGGGGGGGTTAATATGCTTTAAGACACACCAAGTGTAAGTTCATAAGTCGACAGCATTGCTGAGTATTCCCTGCTTAAAACTGCAGTGAACCAAAGACAGTCTCAAAAACACGGTTTGAAATCGCTGGTGTTTCTGACGTCACAAACGACCTTGTAACCAATCAGATCAACGTGTGATCGTCAACCAGTGGATCTCTGAGCTGAGGGAGTGAGTGGAGGCGGGGCTCATTTGCATATTCATAGAACCACGTATACTAAATGAGACAAGGGTGTCGAGTTACATTCAAGATATTTTAAGGCATGGGGGAAAAAAATTCAAGAAAAAAACTTTGATTTTGGAGATCAAAGATGAGTTTTAAGGGATAAAATAATTGACTACAGAGGGACTTTAATAAAAGACGGCTGCATTTAGATCGTTGCCTCTGTTCTCCTGCTTTAAACCAACCCGTGACATGAAGAAGCTACTTACAGCAATCATCTCCTCATAGAAAACGTAGAGTATGGATTCCTGGTCTTCAGCATTAAGCCAACCTTTCACATGATCAAACCAGGAACCAAACATGACTGTGGAGAAAAGAACAGCACAAAGAGGAATAAAGAAAGACTGCAAATTTACAATATTAGGACATATTAAGTTGCCATTATAAATCTATCCAGTCAAATTACATGAGGACTGAACAGAACATCAAATCTAGACCAGTTTAAGATATTCATAGTCACAAATATCGAGGCTGTGGATGATAGAGAGCTGAAATCCTACCGTTTCCATCAAGGAACTTCTCCATGAACTCATCTTGAGTTCCCGGGTTCACCAGGTATGAGGCCATTCCATAGTAGTGATATGAGGATGTGAACACGTCTTTCGGGTTACGCATGACATACAGGACCTGAAGCACAGAGCAAAGCATGCAGAAGATGATGCACATGATTTATGATTTATGAAGTGCACCTGGACGTTGTTGTTACCCTGGGCTTTATTTTGAAGTAAGACTCGTTCATCATTGTGTGATGGAAGTGAGTAGCAAAGATGCGAGGAGACGGCCTCTGGTGTAAACTGAGCAGCATCGCCCGGTGTTCCTCCAGCCACGGCACTCGGTCCCAGTTCGGCACCGTCAGCACCGGCGTCAGATCGCCCTCGCTCACTATCAAGGGCACGACCTCCTGCATCCATGTGGTGCCTGAGAACATCGAGCGAACGAGTTTACTCAAACACATTGACACATGGTATACACATCTTTCAAAATCACTTGCAACCAACAATGAGTAGCCTACATTTCACACATGCATTTAAAACTAGATGTTTTCTTGTTTATTCATCATTGATTCTTATATGACATTGACCTACTTGATAAAAATTTAAATTTAGCTTGCATATATAACTAATTTTTCTGCAAGCAAATACTTCTGAAAAGAAGTACAGGAATAACATGCTTCAGAAGAATACACTTAGTAGGACTTAAGTATGTCTTTAGTTTCATGTCTTTGAAATATAGAGTTAAAGAATACTGTATAATGAACACAACATTTATGATAAACTGAAATATACTTTAATGTAATTTACATTCAAACTTGTATGTCATGTATTTAAAGTCCCCCTGTGTGGTGAAATCAAGCTTTTAATGCTGTTTATGTGTCTATGTGGTGTTTTTAATACACTTTAAGACACACCATGTGTAAATTCATGTCGACAGCATTGCTGAGTATTTTCTGCTTAAAATTGCAGTGAACTAAAGACAGTCTCAAGACGGTTTCTGATCAGCTTCTGTTTGGTTGCTATGGTTACTTATACGGTTGTTCACCTGTTTCTTGTTATCCTGTGCATTTACAGTATTAGCCCTGTTTAGTTCAGTTTGTCTGTTCTTGTCATTGAGTCGGTTTGCGTTGTTCTTGAGTTCTTCCTGTTCCAGAATGTTTTGTTTTTGCTTGTTGTTTTTACAAAGTTTTTAATGTTGTTTATATGTCTATGTGGTGTTTTTAATGTGCTTTAAAGGGTTAGTTCACCCAAAAATGAAAATTAAGTCATTAATTACTCACCCCCATGCTGTACAACCCCGTAAGACCTTCGTTCGTCTTCGGAACACAAATGAAGTTATTTTTGATTAAATGTGACAGCTGGATCACTCCTCCATAGGCTCCCTAAGGGAATGACACCGGACGGCCCAGAAAGTCAATGAAGAAAATGTTTAAATATTCCATGTCACAACAGTGGCTCAACTATAAGTTTATCAAGCGACGAGAATACTTTTTGTGCGAAAAAACAAACAAAAATAACGACTTTATTCGACTATTCCTTTTCTTCCTTGTAGGCCTGAAACGAGACTTCAAGAGATTTCCACGACGCATGCATGAGAATTGCGATCTCCTTCAACTACTTCAGTTCAGTTCTCGCGCGTGCGTCGTGGAAATCTCTTGAAGTCTCGTTTCAGGCCTACAAGGAAGAAAAGGAATAGTCGAATAAAGTCGTTATTTTTGTTTGTTTTTTCGCACAAAAAGTATTCTCGTCGCTTGATAAACTTATAGTTGAGCCACTGTTGTGACATGGAATATTTAAACATTTTCTTCATTGACTTTCTGGGCCGTCCGGTGTCATTCCCTTAGGGAGCCTATGGAGGAGTGATCCAGCTGTCACATTTAATCAAAAATAACTTCATTTGTGTTCCGAAGACGAACGAAGGTCTTACGGGGTTGGTACAGCATGGGGGTGAGTAATTAATGACTTAATTTTCATTTTTGGGTGAACTAACCCTTTAAGACACACCATTTTTTCTCTCCTTAGAACTGCAGTGAACCAAAGACAGTTGCTGTGTCCGAAATCTCCCATTACTCACTATATAGTGGACTATATAGTGAGCTCGCCATTTTGTAGTGCTGTCCGAATGTATAGTGATGATTATTATACCCTATATAGTCCACTCAATGTATCCCAGAATGCATTTTGAAAAGTAGTGTACAACCGATGGTCACTAACCCAAGCCCTACATACCATCATGCATTGCGCTGATCGCAAATATGGCGGATGGACGTCAAGGAGAGCAGCGCGACAATACGAATTTGTCATACAAATGTAAGTTATGTTCGTTCTGTCTAGAAATCCTGTTTCTTTTGCTAATCCGTGAAATCTTCTGAATCACGAGAACAAAAACGAAACAAAAAAGAGAAATATTGAGTGGGATCTCCACAGAGTCTAAAAGGTGTTTTATTAAGAGTATTATGAGCAAGATATTTGATAATGTAGATCTGTTTTTTTTTCTAATGTCGACAGGCAAGAGAAAACGGTGTGATGCGAAAATGAAAATATATGAAAATGTGTATTAATTTTATTTATGTTTATAAGTTATAATCATGTGTGGAGTGACGCATTATAACAGAAACGGCCAGAAATTACTTTTAATTTTACAATTATGGAGAAATAAGCTCAATATAATGTAATGTATTTATACAAAAAAAATCTATTAGCCCAGAGCTGGCTGGCACCAGCTGACAGATGATGGAGCGTTTAAATAGTGCGACAGTAATGCCGTAATCAACGGCACCGAGAGACGATCGAGTAGTGTCCGAAAGTGGTGTTTCTATTATGCTGGTGAGCTCACTATATAGTGCTCTACTCCCTACCACCTATATAGGGGTTAGGGAGTAGTGGTTTGAGTGGAGATTTCGGACACAGCCAGTCTCAAACACACAGTTTGAAATCGCTGGTGTTTCTGACGTCACAAACGACCTTGTAACCAATCATGTCAACGAGTGGATCTCTGAGCTGAGTGAGTGAGTGGAGGCGGGGCTCATTTGCATATTCATAGAACCGTGTATACTAAATGAGGCACGAGTGTGGAGTTACATTCAAGATATGTTAAGGCATGAAGATGAAATTTTTTTTAAATATGTCAGTCTGGTGATCAAAGATGAGGTTTAAGGAACAAAATGATTGACAACAGGGGGACTTTAAATATATACAGTGAGAAATATAATCTAGTACTTTGCAGCAAACGTCATTTTCACCTCATTCTTTTATTTGACATCAGTGACGCTTTTACAGTAATCTGCACCATAGAATGATAAAACTTCCTTTCTCTTGGTAATATCTTGTAAATGATCCCCTATGTAGTCCCCCCCCCCCCCCCCCCCCCCCCCTCTCTTTTGTTGTTTCTTTAATTCTATTATGAATGCAACATGAATGCAATTGCGATTGTCTGTGAGTGTACAGTATATTACGTTAATGTTCTTGTTAATGCAATAATAAAAAGGTAAAACTCTGCAAACTCACCAGATTTGGGATAAGTGACGATGAGAATGTCATCTGGACGGAAAGTGAACTCCTCACAGTATTTCAGGCTTTCAGGAGGGTGTAAGTGCGTCGGCACGTACAGACCTTTATAAACCGAGTACAGTTCTGCCTCTGTCATTTTCTGGAGCAAACGAACAATAATAAACCACAAGTTACAGCTGAGAGCTGATGTAGATCCTGTAATACCGCGAGAACTCACGCATCCCGCGTGACGTTGCTGAATTCCTGGACCTTCGTGTAATAATCAACACATCTCTTTCGCAATAAGTGCATAAGCTCAACATGCCCCTGATTCCCTGATAGTGTGCAAACAGTTGTTTTCTAACCCACTGCAATTCTACAGTCAAACCAAACATTATTCAGACACCAGATGTAATTTTTGATATTTGTTTACTAGTGTGTGCAGGACACTATAGTTCATTTATGTAAGTGAGGAGAGCAAAATAAAGTAAACTGTGACATATTACACCCACCTAAATATTCTTCATACAGTGACTACCAGTGACATTTATACAAATTTGGGAGCAAAAATGATTCCTCCACTTTGAGCTGATGATGTTTTGCTGAAGTGTGTTTTCTGTAATTGCTAATGCTCTTTTTACACACACACTGAACAACATGAAGCATTGCTTGGTCACTGGTTGAGCTAAACTGGTATTATCTAATTGTGTAGTTAAATTTAACAGCTGACAGATATTCAACATAATTCATGTGTGAGAGTCTTACAGAAGGACGGACAAAACCAGTCAAATATCCACTGATCTGAGAACTCGGAGTTCTGCTCATATGTATTACCATTTTCTAAACTAGAGCGAATAAACTGATAAATGTGAGAAATGTTGAAGGAGTCGGAATACATTCTGGTTTGACTGTATTTGCTGCAGTGAAGCACAAAGTCTTCTAGATATTATAATGGATAATAAAATAGCCCAGGTGGTCGTGTCTCAAACCATGAAGTTTTAACTATATAAAGTTATTGATACCCAGACTTTTGTGTGCATATACTTGTTTGTCTCTACTGTTAAAAAAAGGCTAAAAATGCATGTTTTATGTTTTATTTATGTACTTTTTATGCATGTAATAAAGAGCCGTATAAATTTGGCACGAGAGACATAATATAACATTTTAGTTACTCAAACTAAAACTAAGCAGCCAACCATTTATTTCATACATCATGCAATAAATTAAAATGCAGTCAGTTCTGAAGGCTCATAACATATACATTCATTTTTCTAATCATTCACATATATTTTTAATAACAAAAGTTCAATTAAAATGCAAAGATTACACAATTGAGATGATAATAAACAGGGACATGTACATATAAAACCAGATGTTTAAAAAATTTAATTTTGTTTTGCTTGTTTTTGTTCAAAGTCCCTCCAGCAGGAGTTATTCTCTTTATCTATATGAGCGTCAGTGTTCCTGAACTCCTGAAACGCCTCTATTGTAGTCTTGAGTTTCTTCCGGGAACACGTCACAATATTCCTCATTATAATAATTCATACGCAGAATAAAGGGGCGGGGCCTGGTTGAGTTAGTTAGTAGTGTGTTAAACTGGCGGTTATGGAAAGGGGCGGGACATTTCCCAAACACACTGGAAGCGCTCGACCAATCACAACACACTGCTCCAGCCGACCAATCAGAGCACAGTGTGCTTTTCAGAAGGAGGGGCTTCATAGAGACAGGAAGTAAACAGAGCGTTACTGACAGACTGGGAAGAGAGGAGCCGCAACAATGGAGAATATGAGGAGAATAATCAACATTCAAGCAGGAAAACCTGTTCTAGTAGAGCCTGAAGCAAAAGGGCACAATAGATCCTCTATTTAGGGTTACGCAGAAAGTTTTGTCCTTGTTTCTTATGTAGTGCTGTGAGATCTGGCAACCAGTAGCCGAGGTTTGTCTCCTGACATCTGAATGAGCTCCAGGGAACTAGAAGAAGAAATGATGTTCGCTTAAAGTACAGAATCTGTTCTTTAATAACATAACATATTGATATGATCATAATGCGCTCAGATGGGCTGTAAGCCTGCTCACGTCTGATAGTCGAGTCCCACCAGACTCAGTCCGTTCACTGCGAGTATCCGATCGCCTTCTCTCAGTCTCCGGGATAAAGCAGCCGGAGAGTCGGGAAGAACTGATCGGATGTAAATCCCACTGACGGGAAACGGTGTTTCCTGCGTAAAACAAATAATTGTTATTCCACAGTATTTTTGATCCTATGGAAGCTTGTTTCCGCCACAGAATAAAAAATAAAAAAGGTAATTGCGACTTAAATCTCACAATTGCAAGAAATAAACTCGAAATTCTGACTTTTTTTTCTGAGAATTGCATGTTTATATCTCGCAATTCTGATGTTATGACTCACAATTGGGAGTTATAAAGTCAGAATTGCATGACATAAAGTCGCAATTGCGAGAAATAAAGTCAGAATTGCGAGATATAAACATGCAATTCTCAGAAAAAAAAGTCAGAATTTCGAGTTTATTTCTTGCAATTGCGAATTGTGAGATAAAAAGTCGCAATTATCTTTTAAAATGTTTTATTCTGTGGCGGAGACAAGCTTCCATATGATTCCGTATGAAAACACATCAACACCTTTATTCCAACAAACAGTGTTTGTTTCTTAAGTTCCATGCGATGTTGCACTGCAAAAAATATGTTTGTTTTTTTGCTTAGTATTTCTATCTTGTTTTCCAGCACAAATATCTCAACATTCATAAATCAAGATACATTTACTGGAGAAGCAATATGACTGGAGATATTGAGTTAAAAATGTTTCATAATGAAGTGAGTTTGTGCTTAAAACAAGTACAAATAATCAAATAATCTTGTTTTCCCTTTGAATTAAGATTATTTTTGGACTCTATTGGCAGATATTTGTTCCTGTTTTAAGCACAAACTCACTTCATTATGACACATTTTTCATAAAACCAGACTTAATATCTTCAGTCATTTTGTTTCTCCAGTAAATGTGTCTTGATTTGTGAATGTTTAGATGTTTGTGCTGGAAAACAAGACCGAAACAATGAGGAAGAAATGTCTTTTAGTGCTGTGTAAATAATCAGAGAACTAAAAATATTCCATCTTTAACCACATGGTGGTGCTATTGAGCTGTAATAAAACTATAATATTCTATTACTGTAATAATATGTCGTTTCTTATAGAAAGGACAAAGGATTTGATGCACTGTAATTGAAGTAACTGCATGATATTCCAACTAATTATTGTAATTAATCACAATCAACTTCAATATATTCTGAGAAAAGTCACTAAATTAATATTATTTAAATACATTGTTTTTTGCATATTAGAACAAAATAACTTCTGTCTTAAAGTCGCCATGAAATCAAAATGGACAATTTTTTAATTTTTTTTATATATTGCAGTGTTTATTATAGTAATTTATCAGTGCAGCTCATTATTGTTTTAAATTAATCTCTTAATCTTTAATCAGAATAACTTCCCCTCCCTCTTCATCTCCTCTCTGATGAGGTGTTCACTGGCGTTAGTCTTTTCTCCTCTATTGTGTCGTATATCGAGTGAAACACTTCTGGAACAAGAACAAATGTGGGCGGGGCTTGATTGTGTCTGTGGGGAGTTGATTGGATGGTTGTGGTTTGCTATTGGCTGATCTCATGTGAGTGACAGGTTAAAGACCCGCCCACATCATCAGAGAAGAGAAGCTGTAAGAGGAACTGATTCTGATTCAACATTATTTACACAATAATGATGTCAAATTTCCCAGGGATCCACTCACCTGTCCGTCGACCAACATCAGACCCAGTCCACACACTGATCTCTGCAGCTCCAGCACAAACACATCTTCATCTTCCTCTCCATTCTCACACTCTTCACTCGCATCTACAAACACACACACACATGCTTTTGTGTTTCAAACATTCTGCTTCCATAAAGCTTACATGCATTACGTTTATGGAAA